>OZ022510.1:21799248-22329248 GCA_963989385.1 Ctena decussata | reverse complement strand
CGCATAAACTGCAAAATTGGTGGCATTTTCAAGCGTAATTTCTATACTGGTTCTTTCGCATATTGCTATCATTGATAATTTCGGTTAGCGTGTGTTTTAGTTTCACTTAGATTTAAAGAATTTGGGAATTAAATTCGTCTCTCATTTTAAATTCTCCCAAGTATTTTTCTAGAAACTTCGACTATTGTTTTTTGTCAACAATGGGTGCGTTCGAGTGAAATTATCGTGTACTCGAATACACGTTTTAAATTAATCCGGTCGTTTCGCGCGGGTTCTGCGTCGTTATATCGGCGCGCTGCTTAGCAAGTCCAAATTTAGCAGGTTCTAAAGCAAAAATCCGACCCATGAACGTACGTCATTCCCCATAAATAACGATTTATTTTTGTATTTTTGCTCATATGTCTAAACGGATGAAGAACTAAATGGTCATAGTCCCGACGGCCCTGGCTCGAAACGACCCATTGTCTTCCAGAATGATAGCCAATACGAGTAGCCAATCGAACTCGCCCATTGAAGAATAAAGCTCAACGCACATGGTCTTTCGAAAAGTTGGACGGACACACGGCGCCAAGTGTGTGCGGCTATGGTTACGTACCGCTGGGTTAGCCACTTGGGGAACGTCGTTAGGAGAATTCAAACTGAACTGAACTTTCGAAAAGACAAAAATTAAAAATGTCTGAGGTTAACACACATGCGCCAGATAAGAAAGGGCATTTTTCCAGCGAAGCAGACAAATTAATTTCAATGATTCAACGAAGCTAAATAAGCCTTTAGTCTTCAGAGGGCTTGAATATTTTCCCCCAAAACGTTCCAGGACCCAATTTTTCCAGAAAAAAAATACCCAGGACAGGTCACATAACCAAGATAGCAAACATTTATTATGGTAAAAAATTTCAAAAATCTTCTCCCCCAGAACCACGCCGGGCCGCGTAGCGCAATCGGTAGAGCACCTGACTCATAAGTCAGAGGTCCTGGGTTCGAAACCCGGTCTGGCCACATACTTTCGTTTCTCCTTCCGCTGATTCAAGAAGGGCAGCTGTCAGTTACTGGCGAAAGTATGTGCACTTAGTACTGGTTAACCGCTTAGGAGGTCTAAGCCTGCCCAGGAATAGTGTGGTTAGGTTAACTGACCGTCCCGACATGACCTTAGCTGTTTACCGTGGACGTTAAGCATCAAATCAACCAATTCTCCCCCAGAACCACAAATCCTATGATTTTGAAACTTAGCATGTCGCATCAAGGACTCATAAGCTCAACAAAATTTATATGGGATGACCTTGATCTGTTTTACGGCAAGGTCAACTTTTGAGTCACTTAGGTTTTTCTGTAGGAAAAAGTGAAAAAAGTTGTGTTTTTTTTTTAGAAACAATGCAGTCTGCTACCTGAAAGTTTGTAGATGCAGACAACTAATTAGGTAAATGAAGCTTTAGTGAATATTCATGGTAAAGGTCATATCTTCACCTGGGCCTAAGGCCATTTACATTGAAAAATTAAAACTCGCTTTTTTATATAAACTTGACCATCATGAAATATTTCCGCGCTTGCGCGGGCTCTTTTCTAGTAATAATAATAATAAAACAGAGATGATATTCTTTCCTATGCCGGTATCCGTCGAAATTCGGCACATACCGAAGTGCGTGTGGTCGGCCGATGGTGCCGGGTAGTTTTCAGTGTCAAAGAGTCCAACTAATTGGAAAACAGTGGAGGAAGGGCCTACTGTGCATACAGTAGGTGCGGCCGTGATGGGGATTGTTTGGACATTTTATCCCCCCCCCCCAGCACGTCTTTTCTTTCTCCATCTCTCTCTGGATGACGGCTCGATATACATTGTAGACTGATATATCTCAGGAAGCGGAAATCCTTGGGTTCCACTACACACAATCTATCAATATCACTCTCTATTCATGCTGATATGACTTTAACTCTCCATAGTCCTATCGGTGCAAAAAACGTCCAAACTCAAATCGTTGTAAAAAGTAGTTTAATCTTCACGTTAGGTAATGAAATATGGGTTGATATGCATATATTGAGTCATTTATCTGGCAAAAAGTAGAGAAAACAAGTTTTTGAAAAATAACAAATCGGTGCACAAAATACAATTTTCTGTACTGGTTTCCCGTCTAGCAATGCTATATAAAAACAGGCGGGATAGGGATTGGGGCTTCACGCTTGCACATTGTATTTTTACCATTTTATTCAACAAATGAAACTGAAAATAAGTCATTTTAGTTGGCAACTAAAATGACCCAAATGCGTTTTCAGACCCTTTTTATGTGAAACTCAAGGATGTTTCATTTGTTTCAAGGTGGCTAATCACGGTCATTTACAATGACGAAACTATTTTGAGAAGCTTGCAGCGATACCTCACGATAAAATTGTTCATGCTGATGGAGCAATGGGGCCTTTAAGTACTGTTGAAACGAACATAAAATCAAAAGTTATCCATGCAACTCACACGAGACTAAATTCTGGCCTGTTTTGGTAACCTCCCCACAAAAATTTAACTCATAGATTTAAGAGCATTTTATTTTTTCCACTAAGTTAATTGCTTAAACATTCTTTTATAGTAAAAAGTGAAATGCACTTTTTTCATTTGAATTTTTGTCATCTACATGTAAATAAATAAATAATATAGAACTCAAAGTCTCTTCTTTGAATACGAGAGAACACGGACAGACTTGGTGCCAGGAGGCACATCTGATGGATTGTTCCCTTGAGCCTTATGGGAAACTCCGTTTAGATAGCTGGAAAAAGATAATAATAATAATAATAATAATAATAATAATAAAGAAATAAAAATAAATAACTATAAAAATATGCACGAATATACCACGTACAGAATCGCACATTCCGAATGCTCCGTTACGAATTAATTGAACCAGCCGACAAGAAGAACAAAGTGAAATGTCATCGGGAGCTTCGTTAAAAAGTCATCGCGAAATGGCAAGAATGGAATTTGAATAAAAGCAGAAGCACCATTTTCATGATTGAACATTTAAAGCTCTTATATTTAAATATTTAGTTGTCTGAAAGAAATGTACATTAACAAAATAAAACATTCTTTCATTGGTGCACGTTTCAAGCACGGCTCGACATGCACTAAATTATCCTTTCGTTTATGCATTCTGTGGCCAAACTGCGGGGAGCTGCAAATGATAAAAATATTGGTACGGTATCGCATTCCACAAGTCTATGTCATTGATCTTTGATGTGCATGACCCAGATCAGACTGCTCCTTGGTCTACTTTGTGTGCTATTCCATCTGCATCTTTGAGGTACATGTACAAAATCTTCGATTCTAGGACAGTTACAGTAATTATTGTAGATTTCCCCCAATGTTTAGATTTTTTAACTTTACGGATTTACGGTCCCTGTCTTGATCACTAGTAAAACTACTGTTAACAATACCAATACTCAGTGAGACGTGTTTGCTTGCATCATCAAACTAGTGTATGGAAGCGGAAAAAAATCAGTATTCAGTCCTGTGTGTGTGTTTGGGAAGGGAAGCGAGGGGGGCGGGGTTGGACGGATGGATGGATGATTGCGATTTCAAATCCTTTTTAGCCGTATTTCAGTCATATCAGAACGACGGGAGGGTGATAATGAAAGACTGTGTGCAATACAACCCCGTTTACGGTTGGAACAATTGCCACATCCATCGGACCTCGAATCTGTCATCGCTAAATCAGCCGGTGCTGTATTTACTCCATTTCTTTTACCGATTTCCGATTTGCATTTTTATCATTCTGGAACTTCTACAAAAAGGAGCCCCGATAGCTCAGTGGGTTAAGCGCTGGCCTACTGATCTAGCGGACAGCCGTTTACGGAAGGAAAGAATCTCGCCTCAAGCGGAATTCGAACCGGTTCCATTGCGCACAGCCTTTCATTATCATAATCCCATCGTCCTGATATAACTGAAATACTGTCAAAAAGGATGTAAAACCACAAGCCATCCATTTATCTATCCATTTACATGCACAGTAAATATGCATATGGTTAGTGGAATAATGGTTGGAGATTTTTATCACTTTTCTCGCTTTGCAAACTTAACTGCTTTCTTATCCGCAATATTGCTTCTTTTACTATTCAGTGGACCCCCTTACACCCTACTCATACTTCTGAACAAATGCTATGTTTGGGTCAGTAAAACAGAACCGCAAATCCTTCTGGATTATTTCAGACATGGATGCCAAGCTGTCTGGTATGTGCTCCCATTCGCCCGTTCGTCCGGAGGACTTTGGAAATCAAAGCCGTTTCCCCGTAGATCACTGTTTCTCGTCGAATTCGCTGAGTTTGGTTTGGGCGCAGCAAAGCTAGAATACCGTATTAATCCTAATAAACACCCCTGCTCAAATAAACGCCCCCTTCAATAATGTTATACTATCTTGCATAAAAACATTGTTTGCTTCTCTAAATCAGGTAGAACTTTGAGATTGGGTCTACTATTGAAGGAAAGAATTGCTCCTAGAGGAGCAAATTCTTTCCTTTAAGAGTTGAACCCCACCCCTACTGAGAAGGGATGCAAACATTAAGAGATTACCCTTTAACCAAACTACTGTTTATCAGATGTATTTTGGCAGTGGCTGATTTATTACAATTTTGGTTCTAATTAACGCAGCCCCCCACCTCCCCCGCTTTCGTAAACGCCCCCCCCCCCCCCGGACGTTAAATATGATTCATAAGGTATATACCTATTTACCAGCCAATTAACCTTGAATAATCAGCTGTCTCTCACGGCAAGGTACTCTCTGCCAATGACGTCATCCAACGCTACATTGTGACGTAACAAACCGTGACGTTACAACTTGGCGCGTCTTTCTCAGTTATTTGTCATTGAAAAAAAATGGAAAAGTTATTTTTTCATAATGGGCACAGCTGCCTTACAAAAATTATCTATTAAAATTCGATAGATAATTACAATATCTAAGCACTGTCAAAAAATCTTTTTGTAAGGCGACTGTGCCCTTAGTCAAATTTGCAATCAAAGACGCGAAAACTCGCGTATTTCATCAAAATACGCCTACCCTACCCCATTATATCGGCGTATTACATAACAGAGGGAGGTTAGAATAGCAAAACAAATGCTGATTCTAACAGTTGAGATGCCAGACATACGAACTAGCACAATGCCGCTGTTCTTAAGCGAGTTTGATTGAACAGAACAGAACAGAAACTTTATTAACAGACTTAAGCATATACAGCTTATCGTCATACAACATATATACAAGGCATGAAATAATGACGAGTGCAAAACTCGTGAGAGTGATATACATAATAAACTAGTACATGTATACTTATACTGTATCTAGTGGAACTGAAGCATCTGTATTTGCATTTAATATATTTTGTCTTAATTTAAAGGCTTTCAAAATATAAACTGCAAGATTATTTAAGATTTTCGGTTTTGTTGAATTCAATAGCTCTAAAAATTTCATAACGTTTGGTCTTCTATAGAAATATTTTTGAATATATGCAATTCTTATATCTTTATAAACCGGGCATATTAAAATAAAATGATATTCATCCTCTAAATCATTTAAGTTGCACAAATTACATTTTCTATAAAGCCGTTCAATATTTGTATGTCTTCCTGTTTCAATATTTAACTGATGCGAAGAAAGGCGTAGTTTCGCTATTGCGTTTCTATGTTTCTTATTTTTAATTATTGAAAGATATGGCGACATTTCAAAAGATTGTTTCATTTCCTTATACAATATTGAAGATGTAGAAAGACTTAAGCCATGATTCCACTCGGTAATAAAAACATCTCTTAATCTGTTTTGAAAAATAGGCATAAACACATTTACATTTACTGATTCAGGGTACATCCATACATCTGGGAAACCATTATGTTCTAGTAAATTTTTAACTTTTGCTGTCCAGCTAGAGATATTCTTATTTTTCACCGAAATTTCTTCAAAACTTCACATTACGTAGCTGAAAGATCTAACTTTTCTGTGGTATGAGAAAAAATTACTAAAACTGCTGTATCCTTACAGCCACAGCAAAAGTCCACGTATTTTTTTATCACCTCTGGTACATTTTATTGTTTATTCTTTCGAAATTGCCATCTATAGCAATTATACTAAATGGTAAAAAAGTTTACCTCTTGAAAATTTAATGTCAAAATTTCAGGGAGAGTTTTTATTGTATCGTAATAAAACAGTTTGGAAAATATTTGTATATGCTTCAAATGTACTTGTGCAACAGTTACGAACTAATTAAAAACTATTACTTTGTCCTTACAAATGTTGAAATTTTATAACAAAATACACATTTGATACCAAGCTGTTACATCGGTATTTATTATTAAGCTTATTCGGACAATGCTTCCCTTGCGATGATACACTTCCCAAAAGGATCCTGCACTAAAAACGAAAGCCTTTGCTCCTTAGAGGAGAAAATTCTTGTCTAAAGGGTTGATTCCCATCGCAAAGGCAGATAAAAATGAAAATTGAAGTGCTTCTCATGAAAGTGTACGTATTGCCCTTTAAATGGCAAACCTTAAATCATACATGCTGGGCTGTTCCTGCATTTGTTTTGTGAACGAAAGAGACGCGACTAGACAAAACAAACTAAGAGGCATGTGCGCCCAGCAAAGACTTATCGGAATTTTTGTTGTGCGTACCATGTTAGTGTCTTTTGATATCAAGTTTATCAGGTGAGACCAGAAACAGCGTAGGAATGGCGAGGCTTGCCGAGCCAGTCCGACGTGTTTCTGGTCCAGCCTGATAAACTTGATATCAAAAGACACTTACATGGTTTTCTATTTATCATGCATGATTAGAATATTTTCAGGTGTAAAGAGCGTCAAACAAAAGAAAAGTAAACACAGATTTGTTTGAACTTTTTGACGTCGCGAATGCATTGTGACGTAAGTCAGTGACGTCATTCAACCAATCGAACGTTGTTATCACGGCCAACGTCAGTATGCAGCCATTCATCCTCAGAGATCGCGTCTAAAGGCATGACCTGATAACATTCGCGCAAGCGCAGTTCTACAGTGACATGATATCACATCATGTTATCATACCCCTGTTATCAGTGGAATTTTGCAGTAGGTGCATGATAAATGGTAGCTAAGAGTCAAAGCTACCTCCATGCCGACAGCGAAGACTCTTCTCAGACTGGGCGGATGCCCAGGCTGATCTGATTCTTCGCGTTTCACACATGCTACTTTCTTGCTTGTGTCCTGTTGCGGCTTATTAAGACGTTCTTTGCCATCTTATGTTTTATCCCCTAGGCCTCCTGTGTTATCTTTTCTTTTATCCGCCCAGTCGCGGGACCGGACGTATAATGTCGTATAATGTCGAAGCGTTGTCTACCCGTCCGTCCGTTTGTACGACCGTCTGTTAACTATTATTGTCTGCTCCTCAGTCTTTAACTCCTTTTAGAACTCCCCTGTTCTTTTAATCCATATTCGAAAGAAAATATAGTTCTTTGAAGCTGTCGGTACTGATAAAATCTGATAATCTGCATTGTCATCATATACTGGGATTAACAGTTATCAGGTACATTTTTACAGAAGTATGCTAGGGGCAATCGTTTTGCTGCCTTCGGTAAAGTTATTTGATAAGCTCCTTTGACCCTGGCCTCTCATGATTTGACAATTTCACACATCTCCTCAAAAGTAACTGGGCCAATTGTAACCAAATTCATGCAGAGCCTCTAGGGGGCGGGGGAACAAAAATTGTTCAAACGGTCTTAGTCACATGAATAACATGGCCGCCACGCCCATATCTGGTAAAAACCTTTAAAAATCTTCTTCTCAAGAACCAGTAGGCGGATGGCCTTGAAACTTGGTATGTAGCATCAGGGATTACGAGTACAACCAAGATTGTTCAAATTATGATCTTAGGCCGACCTTGACCTTTTTTACGATAAGGTCACAATTGTTTTCTGTAGACTTTATATGGGATGCTAGAACATAAGATTTCATTCAAACTGTTGACGATTTCGACCTGAAAATTGGTATATACTGTCATTTTGATGAATACATGAAAATTGATATGGACAAGAGGTCGAGGTAATTCTCTGACCTTTGGCCCTGGTCTGGCATATTGATGCAATTTCACGCATCCTTCTCAAAGGCCACTGGACCAATTGTAACCAAATTTCATATAGAGCCTCTAGGAGCTGAGGGAACGAAAATTTGTTCAAGGGGTCTGGGTCACATGATCAACATGGCAGCCGTGCCCTTATATGTCAAAAACCTTTACAAATCTTCTTCTCCAGAACCAAATGATCGATGGGCTTGAAATTTGATGTATAGCATCAGGAACTAAAGTACTATCAAGATTTATTTAATTGATGATCTTGGGATGACCTTGACGTTTATAAGGCAAAACCAATATTGGAAAATGCTAGAACATGAGATTTCATGGCAAGTTTAGAAGATTTTAGCCTAAAAATTGGTATATACAGTCGTCTAAGTTAGTACATGTAAAATTTGTAGCTTTTATATGGGAAAATGCTAAAATAAGATGCTAGAATTTTGATTAAGCTTCGCACAAAAGCATGACAATTTATTGAACCAATTTACGTCTCAACATTATAGAGCTTAGGTCAAGGTCACAGTGGCTGTTTTTAGAAAAACCTGTCAACGCTCTAGCGCATTCATTTCATGGACCAATGTTGATTTAACTTCACGCAAGTGTTTTGAATGTCAGTATTTGACAAGTACCCGTTTCAGCATTCTAGGGCCAAGGTCGCAGTTGCTATTTTCAGAACAACTTTGAGATTCCTCTGCCACTACCCCACCCTAATCAGCAAACCAATGATCGATCGATCTTGGTAGTCCAGAGTGTTATTCACTACCTTTAGAAGACAAAACACATAATTAAGGAATTCTGAAGTTCTTTGTGATTCCTATTTATTCCAAAATTTTGGCTACTCAGTAGTTTTAGTAATATACTTACAAGGGACTTCAACAATATAAGACAAACATCAGATAAAGTCTTAGTTTGTAATTCCTATTTATCCCCAATTTACATCAGATATATGAGTATAAACTTAATTTACATGCTGACAAAAATCTACGCATTAAGGTGAATGAATATACACTCAAGGGAAGCAACTTAGGGATAGACATTTAGGGGAAGCAACTCTGACATTATATTTTCGCTATGCTTCCCAATGGGGGATCAACTCTTTAAGGAAAGAATTTGCTCCCATAGGAGCAAATTCTTTCCTTTATGAGTAGATCTGGGATGAATTGTCATATACTGAGAATTTTCCTATTTACTTTTGAAAGCCTTTGTCGTCCAGAGAGGCAAACAGAAACTCATACAATTGTTTTCCTGAGTAAACATGGCGAAACATACACCTTAATTCAACATTTTTTAAAATATTTGTGTCGACAGGTAAGGAAGCCATTTCATCAGAATTCCCAGGCTACTACAAAACCTTATCTCGACGACTATACAGTGTACTAGAAAATATTGGAGCTTCTACCTCAGTGAGAGACGTGATGGTAAAGAGCATGACAACACATGAAATACTCCAGTCTGCGGGTTATGAAGACGTTAGTTTGTATATTTTTGGAAGTTCTTTTGAAGGTACAACAACGCCTGGTCTGAAGTCTGATGTCGACAATGTAATTGTACCTGAATATTTACCGGTCGTGACAAACATAGAAGAAGCTCAGCAATACCGGGTCTGCCTCCTTCTTATTCAGGACTTCAACACTCCAGCAGGTTATTCCAAACTACAGATAGTGCTCAGTGGTGTGCCAGAGACTCCAGCAGCGGTACCTGACTGCTTTTATTCTATAGCTGCTACAGATATAGATGGTAGACTTGTTTATATACTCCCGTGTGACCTTTCTATTGGTACAGGAACAGTTAGGCATGGCCCTGCAGATAGCCTAAAGGCAACGCATTTTACAGTAGCCAAGGATTTAGTAGCTGCTGTAAGAAGCTGTACGTGGCCTGACTGTGGATCCGAGTGGTTAGTAAGAGAACGACACTATAACTGGCCATCGCTGGAACAAATACACAAATGTAAAACTTTGGGATGTTTCTTTGTTCATGTGGGGCATTCTAGCAGTGATGAGTATAATTTACAATGGAGGCTATCATTTTCACTACAAGAAAGACTGTTAGTTACTGACTTTAACTCTGTTCAGTTGAAATGCTACATTCTTCTTAAAATGATTAAGAATGAGATGATACATAAAAATCTTGGGAGAAAATATCTGACCTCCTATCACTTTAAAACCTGTATGTTGTATATGATAGAAAATACCCCGGCTGAATTTTGGACTAAGGAGAATTTGTTGGTTTGTCTCCATCACTGTTTACAGCAGATGTTAGTGTACGTTGAAGCAGGAGTGTGCCCAAACTATTTCATTCCTGAAGAAAACATGTTTGATGGGCGGGTATTCGGGCTGGTAAAGATTAAAACATGTGAAATACTAAAACTACTTCTGTCGGCGGACTTCCAGTTTCTGCTGAATATTAAAACGGACATGCTTGGAACTAGATACCAGGAGGCTCTTGGTTCAAGGATAATGGTACCAAGAGATGGACAAGCTGCCGCTTTTCAGATGAGAAAGTCTTGTTATGCTATTTTCAGAGCCCTGCTGATCTTGAGAAGCTCCTTCTTTGACAGTTGTCAGAACACAGCCAGTCAAATATTTGTTCAAGAACTACGAAGGGAAAAGCATAGGCTCCTGAGATTCGTTAGAGTTACCGAACATAGCGTTACAGAAACACGTGAAGCATGGTCCTTACTTTTACCTTATATTGATATAACTTTGATGTCAGTTCAGATAGTAGAAGCCAAGCGTATGTCTGCAAGCAACGAGTTTATATTGAACCTTCTGACAAGTGAGCAATGGCACGCTGTAACTTTGGAAGCGGATTCATTTTCAGCTAAGCTAAAACAGGCATCTTTAATGTGTATGCAGGCCTTCTGTGAGCTGTCGCTGGAAATCTTACTAGGCCTACAGGACCAGCTTGAGCAGCAAATATCAGTTTGCGGCTGTCATGGTGCAGGTATACTCAGTCATGCATATCTTGAAATGAGTTTGCCGGTTACTCCAGAATGTACATATGAAGAGTTGTTACATCGACATTTTATACCATGTGTTGTGTATCTGCCGGCAGAAAGAGATCTGACTCCTGCAGCTCTCTGTTATGAGATGAATAGATCAGTTGGTTCCCCGACTGAGAGCAAAATACACTGGTATGACTGGGCAGTAGTTGACGGGAAGGTTCTCTTCTACTTCCTGCTGTACTTGAATCATGATCATCTAGGTATGGAAGAAAACGCACTTGCTGACTTAGATAATATCAGAAGGCTGATTTGCACAGAATTTACTCTCGATCATCAAGAGACAGCTCATAACATACTCGGCTGGATATACAAAGAAAGAGGCCGTATTGAACTAGCTGAGTACTGTTTCCTGGAATCACTTGCCTTTCAACCTACCCATAACGCAGCATCTTTACACTTACAAGAGATCAGCAGTATGCTTTAAATGAGTCACGACAGACAAAACAAACAAAATGGCAAGTGGGCAGAGCAAAGACTTGGCATCTGCCCAGTCTGATTAGATTTTCCGCTGAGTGCTTGAAGGCTAGCAAAGGGTCTGAGTTACCTCCAAGCCGACAGTGAAGATCTTGATCAGACTGGACGGAATAACCAGAGTGATCTGTGTCTTCGCTGGGCCCACATGCAATTTTGTTGATTTCCTCGAGTCGTGGCTCAAATACCCGAAATATTGGGACAGAAGTGTCCGAACAAATTCATGTAGACCCATATCAGACAAGGTCTGTTTTTATTCTCTTAGCCCTGATAAGTGTTGAAGTCTGTTTCAAAAGCAATGTAGAACCATATCAGACAGGGTCTCTACTATTGGTTCTAAGACCTGATAACGGTCTAGTCTTTTGCCACAGCTCAATTCAGATTCGGTCTGTACTGGTGGCTCTAGGACCTAATCAGGTTCTTGTCTATTTCCAAAGCCATGTAGACCCATATCAGACAGGGACTGTACTGTTGGCTCTAGGACCTGATTACGATCTAGCCTGTTTCCAAAGCCATGTAGACCCATATCTGACAGAGTATGTACTGTTAACTCTAGGACCTGATTACGGTCTAGCCTGTTTCCAAAGCCATGTAGACCCATATCTGACAGAGTATGTACTGTTAACTCTAGGACCTGATTACGGTCTAGCCTGTTTTCAAAGCCATGTAGACCCCTATCAGACAGGGTATGTACTGTTAGTTTTAGGACCTGATCAGGGTCTTATCTATTTCCAAAGCCATGTAGACCTCTATCAGACAGGGTCTGTACGGTTGTCTCTAGGATCTGATCCCGGTATAGTCTGTTTCCAAAGCCATGTAGACCCCTTTCAGACAAGATCAGTACTGTTGGATCTAGGACCTGATCACGGTCTAGTCTGTTTCCAAAGCCATGTAGACCCCTATCAGACAGGGTATGTACTGTTAGTTTTAGGACCTGATCAGGGTCTTGTCTATTTCCAAAGCCATGTAGACCTCTATCAGACAGGGTCTGTACTGTTGTCTCTAGGATCTGATCACGGTATAGCCTGTTTCCAAAGCCATGTAGACCCATATCAGACAAGATCAGTACTGTTGGCTCTAGGACCTGATCACGGTATAGTCTGTTTCCAAAGCCATGTAGACCCATATCACACAGGGTCTGTACTGTTGTCTCTAGGATCTGATCACGGTATAGCCTGTTTCCAAAGCCATGTAGACCCATATCAGACAAGATCAGTACTGTTGGCTCTAGGACCTGATCACGGTATAGTCTGTTTCCAAAGCCATGTAGACCCCTATCAGACAGGGTATGTACTGTTAGATTTAGGACCTGATCAGGGTCTTATCTATTTCCAAAGCCATGTAGACCTCTGTCAGACAGGGTCTGTACTGTTGTCTCTAGGATCTGATCCCGGTATAGTCTGTTTCCAAAGCCATGTAGACCCCTTTCAGACAGGATCAGTACTGTTGGCTCTAGGACCTGATCACGGTCTAGTCTGTTTCCAAAGCCATGTAGACCCCTATCAGTCAGGGTATGTACTGTTAGTTTTAGGACCTGATCAGGGTCTTGTCTATTTCCAAAGCCATGTAGACCTCTATCAGACAGGGTCTGTACGGTTGTCTCTAGGATCTGATCCCGGTATAGTCTGTTTCCAAAGCCATGTAGACCCCTTTGAGACAAGATCAGTACTGTTGGATCTAGGACCTGATCACGGTCTAGTCTGTTTCCAAAGCCATGTAGACCCCTATCAGACAGGGTATGTACTGTTAGTTTTAGGACCTGATCAGGGTCTTGTCTATTTCCAAAGCCATGTAGACCTCTATCAGACAAGATCAGTACTGTTGGCTCTAGGATCTGATCACGGTATAGTCTGTTTCCAAGGCCATGTAGACCCATATCAGACAGGGTCTGTACTGTTGGCTCTAGGACCTGATCACGGTCTAGTCTGTTTCCAAAGCCATGTAGACCCATATCAGACAAGGTCTGTACTGTTTGCTCTAGGACCTGATCAGGGTCTAGTCTGTTTCCAAAGCCATGTAGACCCATATCAGACAGGGTCTGTACAGTTGGCTCTAGGATCCTATCAAGGTCTAGTCTGTTTCCAAAGCCATGTAGACCCCTATGAGACAAGATCTGTACTGTTGACTCTAGGACCTGACCAGTGTCTTGTATGTTTCCAAAGCTATGTAGACCCTAACGGACAGTGTTTGTATGGCTTGCTCTGGGATCTGGTCACAGTCTAGTCTGTTTCATAAGAAATGTAAAGGCATATCAGGCGGGTTTGTAAAGCTAATTTTTTTTACCGGATCCTGATCACGGTCTAGTCTGTTCCTAAACGCGGAGTCGGGGTGGGGGGGGGGGGGGTGATCATACGGCTGGCTCCAGGACAGTGTGGTCAGGGTTTGCTTCTTTCAAGCTCGCCTGAACGAAATTTCCGTAAGAGCTATGCATCCGCTTTTTGAATGTTTTGGTTAAACGTTTTCAACAGCCATAGCCCCTAACACATGGATGGGTTAATTATGACAACAGGACCAGTCCAATTGGAAACTGGGACATTTGAACATAAGGCTTGCGCTTAAAAGGCTAAAAAAATGAACTTTATATCAGTCTGCAAAATTTGAAAATATGTTTCGTCCAGGCAAAATCATATTTAGAATTCAAAGACTAGAGGGCAAACAATGTAGGTCCAGATGAGGCGGCTCATTATGAGCTGCCTCATCGGGATCTACATTGTTTGCAATTCAACCATTTTCATATTTGGGACTTTAAGTGTTAAATATCTGACCATGTTTCATGCAAGCTGACTCCAATTTCCGTGTTTAATAATACTTTGATTGTTTTCTAACCATGAAAGTTTGTTATTACAATTTGTTGTTAAGATCTGGGTCAAGAGACTACAAAAACCAACAAAAATGCATGAGTGTCCAACGAATACTCACATCAACCGGGGCATTCGCCCAGTCTGATCAGAGTCTTTGATGTCCGCGTGGAGCAAGGTTACACCCTTAACATTCTTTAAGCGCGCAGCAAAGACTCTGATCAGACAGAGCAGCTGCTCAGAATGATTTGAGTCTTCACTGGGCGCACAAGCCTCTTTGTTGGTTTTGTCGCGTCGCGACTCATTTGTGTCCTTAAACTCACGAAAAAAAAACACAAAAAAAACCCCTGCAAAATATTAAAACTTGGGTCACCTAAAATAATACCACAATTCTCCTAAACAGAGGAACAGTTTGGTTTGACAATGCAGTAATGGGTCTGAAGGAATACCACACAGAGTAGACCATGATCAGACTGCTTCTTAACCAAACCTATCTCTCCCAATATTTAGAAAATTTAAGTCACATTCTACAAACAGTGCCCAATTTCTTCCTGGTACAACATAGGGAAGAAATGTTTTTAATGAATTGTACTTTAATATCTGGGCCCAATAATTGTTCAAAGCGTCCTTAGCTTAATTCGTCTAGTATGCATAAAATCTAAAATCAAATGTGTTTGTTTTTTTTTGCTGAGAAAAAAAAACGTGAGGAGCTCTTGCGATGCACAAACCTTTCACATTTGTTTTCGGCAAAACTGGCAGTTTGTGTTTTTTTCCTTTTTGTTTTGCCTACAATACCTTTGAAAAGTTAGAAAAGTTAATAGCACTCTCCCTATGAATCAGACAGGTCCTTAAAGACAGGGGTGGTACTATATAAGGAGGATTAACTTCAACAGTGTCATTCTGTCTCTTGATCACATAGTGTCAACACCTCAAGTCAGCCAATAAAATGACCATCACTGGTAATTCTGGTCCACTGATTGGTCGAACAAATTTTCACACCTTTACCTGTACAGGTAAATCTGCTTTGAGATGGGAACCAGACCCCCCGGCAGAGATGGATGGATGGATGGATGACTTGCGATTTTACGTCCTTTTCAACAGTATTTCAGTCATATCAGGACGATGGACGGATGATAATGAAAGGCTGTGTGCAATGGAACCCCGTTTACGATGGAAAGAACTCCGCCTCCGGCGGGGCTCGAACCTGCAACCGCTAGATCAGTAAGCCAGCGCTTAACCCACTGACCTACCGGGGCTCCTCCCGGCAGAGAAGTCCTGTCTTTAAGAAAAGGTGATAAGTGACTTTTTCAGAATACCAAAATGTTAAATGCATTTGTTTTCGTATGTTAAGAAAGTCCCAAAGCCAAAGGGAAAGTGTGATAATCACATCGTTGCCATGGCAACATCCGATAGAAGCTTTTGCCTCTTATTTTTGAAACATGGAAAATTATACTTTTTGAAGACTTTAGATCAGATCAGTCTTAAATAGTCATATAAATCAATCTATTTGACAAATTAGCCATGTATGAGCTTTTATTAGTGTGCATCATAAAGTAAATACAAGCACACAGAATGTGTTTCTATGGCAACCAACAGGACTGTCAAGCAAAATTTCTGCAGGCTGAAAACGAGGAATTTCAGTCTCAATTATCTCGCAACAGCAAAGCTATGATGCAGGGCGCGAGTATATGATGCATACACTAGGGCCTTATGTTGGAAACGAAAAAATAAAAAGTTTTGCAATGTTGTATTTTGCTGGTATCCATGGCAACCAATGTGGTCCCTGTTCATTGAAATTGAAAAAAAATGTGTGATAATTGGTAGAAGAAAATCTCGCAACAGGAAAGCTAGGATGTAGAGTGTGTATATGATGCATACACTAGGGTCTTGTGTTAGTAATAAAAAAAATTAAAAAGATTTACAATGATGCGTTTTCCTGGTTACCATGGCGACCAAAGAGGTCCCTGTGCAAAAAAAAATCGAAAAAATGTCATAATTTGCAGAAGAAAATCTTCCATAAATCTATAATGATGTAAATTATTTGTCATGCTAAATCAAACTTCAATGTTTACTTGGTAAGTAGAACACAATGCTTTTTAGCTCACCTGAGCCGAAGGCTCCTGGGGAGCGTTTAGTATGGACAGGCTCCGTCGTCCGTCGTCGTCCGTCATCCGTCGTCCGTCGTCGTCCGTCCACACTTTCAAACAACTTCTCCTCTGAAACCACTAGGCCAATTGTTACCAAATTTCATATGTAGCCTCCTGGGACTGGGGGAACGAAAATCTGTTCAAATGGTCTGGGTCACATGACCAACATGGCCGCCATGCTCATATATGGTTAAAACTTTAAAAAATCTTCTTCTCCAGAACCAATAGGCCGATTGCCTTGAAACTTGGTATGTGGCATTGGGTATGCGAGTACTACCAAGACTGTTGAAATTATGACCTTGGGTTGACCTTGACCTTTTTACGGTAACGTGAAATTTGGTCCCTTGTGCTTTTATATGGCAAAATGCTAGAACACAAGATAGCTTGGAAACTGTTGAAGATTTTGATCTAAAAAATGGTATGTACAGTCATCTAAATCAGGACATGAAGATTTATGAACAAGAGGTCAAGGTCATTCCTTGACCTTTGACCCAGAACTCTCATATTTTGACAATTTCCGACTATCTCCTCAAAAGCCACTGGGCCAATTGAAATCAAATTTCATATAGAGCCTACAGGGGTTTTGGGAACAAAAAATTATTTGTACGGTCCAGGTCACATGACCAACATGGCCGCCAGGCCCATATATGGCAAAAACCTTTAAAAATCTTCTTCTCCAGAACCAATTGACCAATGGCCTTGAAACTTGGTATGTAGCATTGAGTGCTCGAGTACTATCAAGATTGTTCAAATTATGACCTTGGGTTGACTTTGACCTTTCTTACGGCAAGGTCAAATGTGGGAAAATGCTAGAACTTAAGATTTCATGGAAAGTTTTGAAGATTAAAGCTTAAAAATTGGTATATGCAGTCATCTTAATAAGTGCATGAAGATTTTTTGCGTACAAGAGGTCAAGGTCATTATTTGACCTTTGACCCAGAACTCTCATATTATGACAATTTTAAACAATCTCCTCAAAAACTGCTAGGAGAATTGTAACCAAATTCCATATAGAGCCTTCAGGGGTTAATGGAATGAAAATTTGTTCCAACGGTCCAGGTCACATGACCAACTTGGCCACCAGGCCCATATATGGCAAAAACCTTTAAAAATCTTCTTCTCCAGAACCAATTGACCAATGGCCTTGAATCGTGGCATGTAGCATTGGGTGCTCAAGTACTATCAAGATTGTTCAAATAATGACCTTGGGTTGACCTTGACCTTTCTTACGACAAGGTCAAATGTGGGAAAATGCTAGAACTTAAGATTTCTTGGAAAGTTTTGAAGATTAAAGTTTAAAATTGGTATATGCAGTCATCTTAATAAGTGCATGAAGATTTTTGCGTACAAGAGGTCAAGGTCATTATTTGACATTTGACCCAGAACTCTCATATTATGACAATTTTAAACAATCTCCTCAAAAACTGCTGGGAGAATTGTAACCAAATTCTATATAGAGCCTTCAGGGGTTGATGGAATGAAAATTTGTTCTAACGGTCCAGATCACATGACCAACATGGCCGCCAGGCCCATATATGGCAAAAACATTTAAAAATCTTCTTCTCCAGAACCAATTGACCAGTGGCCTTGAAACTTGGTATGTTGCATTGGGTGCTCGAGTGCTATCAAGATTGTTCAAAATGATGACCTTGGGTTATCCTTGACCATTTTACGGCAAGGTCAAATATCGGAAAATGCTAGAACTTAAGATTTCATGGAAAGTTTTGAAGATTAAAGCTTAAAATTGGTATATGCAGTCATCTTAATAAGAGCATGAATATTTTTGCGTACAAGAGGTCAAGGTCATTATTTGACCTTTGACCCAGAACTCTCATATTATGACAATTTTAAACAATCTCCTCAAAAACTGCTAGGAGAATTGTAACCAAATTCCATATAGAGCCTTCAGGGGTTAATGGAATGAAAATTTGTTCCAACGGTCCAGGTCACATGACCAACTTGGCCACCAGGCCCATATATGGCAAAAACCTTTAAAAATCTAATGTCTTATGTAAAGTTTTATATTTTCTGTAGGCGGTGGCACTGGTCGAGGTATACGTGAGCCCCTACTCACTTGCTCTAGTCAGATACAATGGATGAATTAATAAAAAATCTTGGAGCACTGAAGTAATTTTACTGCTGACCAAGTCAGTGACAAAATTATGTTTTGAAATGAAATTCAGGCTGATATCATTGTAAAAAATACTGTAGACTTTACGGTAGAATAACTGGAAACCAGCTGCCGTTATTTTTACGGGCGTTTGCGTGTAAGACATTGTTGGAAATCACAAAATGGAAGTTTTATGTTAACTGGCCGCACTCGAAAATAACTTTGTATTGTTGAAGGGCTTTCAGACCAAAACGACACCTACTCTATTCTGTCCCACTCTGCTCGATGATTCCTGCAATTTTTACGGGCGCCCGTAAAAATAACGGTAAAAGGACTGGCAGCTGGTTGCCAGTTATTTTACCGTAAAATCTACGGATTTTTTTACAGTATAGTACATGAAAGAACATCATACACAATCAATATATTGAGATTCATTTCCTCTTCACTACAACAGAAGTATGAATTTGTCGTACAATACATGGCTTCAAAAACACGACAGAAAAACATCCGTGATATGTAACATGCTACTGAGCTATAGGCTGAAAATTCAGAGCACCGGGTAGCTTCATGAAAACTTGCCGAAACTTAAAAGAGTGAAGTTGCGACCTCAAATAAATGGTGGACCAAGGGCCTTAACCACTGGAAACACGCATTACTAATCTAAAATGTCTAAAAGAGATAGCGCGAATACTGTCTTGAAAATTTCATGGCTTGAAGGTTGAGTCGCGGCAGAAATAAGATTTGCATCAGCAGAGCAAGCCGATAGAAAGTATCCGAACCTGCTCTGCTAGTGAAGTATGATTCACTTCAGCCTGTGTTTACAGTATCTTGAAAGACAATCAGCTCAATGCTGACGGAAGAGTTGTCATTGTAATAGTAAGGAGCTGGACAAATCAAGGTCTCTGACTCTAGCGCAGAAAGGATAGGTTAACTGATCAAGGGGCATTACTTTTGCAGAAGGATCGGGTCATAACTCATTTATTTCATTCTCTTTCTTGTTTTTTTTTTTTTTTTTTTTTTTTTTTTTTGATAATCAGATGAAAACTGAAAGAGGTGTTGCGACAATAGCATTTACATCACTGGACAGCTGGACAGATCAAGACCTGTAATTCTGACAGAAAGAGTCTGATCACAACCCCAATAAACAAGATATAACAACGGAAATAATTTCAAAGTTTTATAAGAAATTAGAGAAAAGAGAAAAAATATCTGTTAGGAAAGAATGCCTTTTTTCTTAGTTTCAAAACGTTACCTTCTGAACTGTAACCGGCACCTAGAATAAGTAAATAAAAAACTAAAAGAATAAAAAATATGAAAAAAAAATTAAAAAAAATGAATAAATAACAAAAAGAAAAAAAAATAATAAATAGCATCATATGATATAACAGAAATTATATCTTGATTTATTTTTTATTCATCTGTTAATTCATTTTTATTTATTTATTTTTTCTCTCTTGTCTTCTCTTTTTTATTGAAAACTGTCAACCTGTTAAGAAATGTCGTGCCAACAAAAAGTGTCGCTAACTGTCCGTTTATTTGTTGTGCGAAACGATAATTCGCTGACGGTGTCAGTAGATCTAAGAAAATATGCATTGTAAATATAGTCTTGTGGTCTCGGAAAAAAGGTTACAAGAATGGCATGATGTCATAATTGGGAGAACCAGCTGCTGAAAAAATGGACTATTAATATAGAATCGTACCCAGCCAGAGGCAGACAACCCACAGTCTGCTGTCAGAGACAGAGCGACGGATACTCCCATGTCCTTGCTGATCGTGAAGTGGATCTCTCTCTCTCTCTCGCTCTCTCTCTCTTTCTCTCTCTCAAAAAGAGAAATAGAGAGAGATCCAAAGTTGATAGTTCACCCGATGACTCGATATGTTTCATGCACTATGTCACACGGTCTAAGAGCAGATATGGAGACCCGGAAGCTCATAGACTAAGCATTGGCCTGCTGATTTAGAATCTAGCGGTCCCAAATCCGACCGAAGGCGGAATTCTTTCAAACCGCATACGGGGTTCCAGTGCACACAGCCTTTAATTATCACTCTCCCATCGTCCTGAAATGACTGAAATACTGTTAAAAGTAGATGAAATCACAAATCATCTGTCAAGCCAGATAAGAGCAGATGCTTTGTAACAACGTTTGGCCTCGGATTGAGTGGCAACATGCAAGTTCGATAATGCAAAGATTACGCCTGAAAAGATAAACAGCGTTTCCTGTAGCCTAGTGATCGTAGGGGCAGTGGGTATCAGATGCACACTGTATCATGGGCACAAACTATGAAAGGCGGAGCTATCCCTCTCTTTTCGTTGCCTTCGTCGTTCCCTGATTCGAAATTACATGCCTATTCGCTCATATTTTGCTGCAGAGGTGAAAGAGATTGTCAGGCCTGGCTAGACCAATAAAGATTCGAACCCGCATTCTGCGCACAAACCACTCGACGACGCGCTACTCTGTGCGGTTAAAGAAACTCGTAATGATAAACGTTTTATTATGTCATACTTCTGACAGTGATCTTGGACATGCTTTTGTACCTACAACATTTTTTATACCTACAACATTTTTATACCTACCTACATTTTTTTTATCACTACAATATTTTTGTAACTTTTCTATCAGCCCACAGTATTTGCGCGCTTACACAAGTGACGTTACGGCAGACGCGCAACGTTATTTTGGTCAAATAAACATAAACAAGCGTAATTTGTCCGACGTCTCCGCTTCCTGAAATGACGTCTGGCACTGAAAGGGTTAAGTTCCAATGGTTTACTATAGGGCTTTTCAGTAAATACACCGAGAATGACAATATTTGAAATTGCAACATGTTCGCCTGCTTTTAATAGAATTTCGAACGTCTTTTGGTCGCTACTTGTTTAAAAAATCACTCCACTTTAGCGACACGTTCCCAGTTAAAGGCATACTCTACCTTAAAAGATTCTCTACCAAAAATGGTTCCAAAGTAGACTGCTATTATTGTTAATG
The DNA here is from genome assembly GCA_963989385.1 of Ctena decussata. Taxonomy (NCBI): domain Eukaryota; kingdom Metazoa; phylum Mollusca; class Bivalvia; order Lucinida; family Lucinidae; genus Ctena; species Ctena decussata. The sequence goes on along the minus strand of OZ022510.1, from coordinate 22,307,680 downwards.
CCGCAACCACCATAACCAGAGACAAAGTTCCGATTAACGCAAGTATCCAGTTCTTTCGTGTTGATCTTTTGTAAACACCCTCTGTTTCTGTAGAAAACTGGAAAATAAAGTCATATTCTATTATTCTACATCCATTAGTTTCTTTTCAGTACATAAATCAGGAGCATACGACTGTTTATTAAACATTTACATTCCTTTTCGTAACTGAGAAAAAATGTTCTTTTATTGAAATTAACAAATAAAAACAAAATCGCAGGAATAATTCTTTAAACTCAAGGGCCGATGCCATCATAATCTTGACAATAGTTTTACACATCAATGTACTTTTTTTGTTATTGCGTTAACTTTTTTTTTTTTTTTTTTTTTTTTTTTGTATTTCAAAGGTCATCGGCATCTTATAATTCATCAGTTGCTGTTTATGGTTGCTTTCAACACAATTAACCTTAAAAATATCATATACTTCAAATGCACTGATAAATCTGCATGCACAGAGTAAAAGGTAAAGGTAAATGTTTCCCTATCCCAGTGGCCGTAGGGGCAGTGGAGGTTTAGAGGCCCACCAAATCTCGGGCACAGCAAATGAGATGCAGAGCCCCGATGAACCCCCTCCTTTCGCTTCCCTATCCTTTTCTGATTCGAAAACTGCTGCGTTGAGAGAGTTTTTCGGTCGGCTGGCCAAACCTCGATTCGAAGACGCTACCTTCTGCACAATAACCGTTCGCCTCTGACCACCACTCGACCACGGCACCTCAGTGTACTCTGAAACCTGCTAAAATCTATTACACACATCTTCATATTACCTTTCCAGTGTTTGGCTGTTTTAAAGTCACAGCGAAAGCCTCAGAAGCCATTGCTGAATTATCTGTGTTCAAGATTCTTTCCCTCTCGTTCTTTCTGCCTCTATATATACCAAGCAGATCCGGTCAAACTACTGATAAAATACTAAACATCGGGACATCAAAAACAAGAGGGCCATGAGGCCCTGAATCGCTCACCTGAACAATTGGCAAGGTGGCTTTTACTTATCATGTCTGAAATTGTCAAAATATGAGTTTTGGGTCAAAAGTCAAAGAATGACCATGACCACTTGCACTTGTAAATCTTCATGTACTCATTAAGACAACCATATATACCATTTTTAGGCCAAAATCTTCAAAACTTTCCATGAAATCTTATGTTCTAGCATTTTCCCATATTTGACCATGCCGCAAAAAAGGTCAAGGTAAACCCAAGGTCACCATTTGAACAGTCTTGGTGGTACTCTAGTACTCCATGCTATTTACCAAGTTTCAAGGCCATAGGTGTATTGGTTCTGGAGAAGAAAATTATTAAAGATTTATACCATAAGTGGTAATGGCGGCCAAGTTGGTCATGTGACCTGGACCGTTTGAACAAATTTTTCATTCAATCAACCCCTGGAGGCTCTATATGAAATGTGTTCACAATTGGCCCTTTGGCTTTTGAGGAAATGGTTGAAAATGTCAAAATATGAGCGATCTGGATCAACGGTAAAAAATGACCTTGACCTCTTGTACTCATAATTCTTCATGAACTCATTAAGACAACTGTATATACCAATTTTTTAGGCCAAAATCTTCAAAACTTTCCATGAAATCTTATGTTCTACCATTTTCCCATATTTGACCTTGCTGTAAAAGGTCAAGGTCAACACAAAGTCATAATTTGAACAATCTTGATAGTACTCAAGTACCCAATGCTACATACAAAGTCTCAAGGCCATCGGTCAATTGGTTCTGGAGAAGAAGATTTATAAAGGTATTTACCATATATGGGCATGGCGGCCATGTTGGTCATGTATCCAGGAGCGTTAGAAAATTTTTTCATTCCCTCAACCCCTCGAGGCTCTATATGAAATTTGGTTTCAATTGGCCCAGTGGTTTTAGAGCAGATTCTTTGAAATTGTCAAAATTTTGAGATTTCTGGGTCAAAGGTCAAAGAATGACCTTGACCTCTTGTACTCACATATCTTCATGTACTCATTAAGATGATTGTATATACCAATTTTTAGGCCAAAATCTTCAAAACTTACCATGAAATCTCATGTGCTAGCATTTTCCGATATTTGACCTTGCCGTAAAAAAGGGCAAGGTCAACCCAGGGTCATAATTTGAACAATCTTGATAGTACTTGAGTACCCAATGCTACATACCAAGTTTCAAGGCCATCGGTCTACTGGTTCTGGAGAAGAAGATTTTTTCAGGTTTTTACCATATATGGGCATAGCGGCCATGTTGGTCATGTGACCAGGACCGTTTGAACAATTTTTCGTTCCTAAGGTCCCAAAAGGCTCTGAATGAAATTTGGTTACAATCGGCCCAACGGTTTCAGAGGAGAAGTTTGAAATTGTCAAAATATGAGAGTTCTGGGTCAAAGGTCAAAGAATGACCTTGACCTCTTGTACTCATAAATCTTCATGTAGTCATTAAGATGACTGTATGTACCAATTTTTAGGCCAAAATCTTCAACAGTTTCCAAGATATCTTATGTTGCAGCATTTTGCCATATAAAAGCATAAGGAAGCAAATTTGACCTTACCATAAAAAAGGTCAAGGTCAACCCAAGGTCATAATTTGAACAATCTTGGTAGTACTCGTGTACTAGATGCTACATACCAAGTTTCAAGGCCATCGGCCTATTGGTTCCGGAGAAGAAGATTTTTTCAGGTTTTTACCATATATGGGCATGGCGGCCATGTTGGTCATGTGACCAGGACCGTTTGAACAACTTTTCGTTCCTAAGGTCCCAGGAGGCTCTATATGAAATTTGGTTACAATCGGCCCAGCGGTTTCAGAGGAGAAGTCGTTTGAAAGTGTGGACGGACGACGGACGGACGACGGACGACGGACAACGGAGCCTTACCATCCTATAAGCTCCCCCGGAGCCGCTGGCTCAGGTGAGCTAAAAACAACTACCATAATTGTCCTAAAATGGAACAGGTTGGTTTAACAGTGCTGTAATTTTTCCAAAGGATGAAGATAGAATGGTTAACTGTGTAGAGTGTAATCGTACTGCTCATTGAGAAGCAGTCTGATCTGGGGTCTGTACTGTTTGCTTAGACCTATCTGTCTCAATACTTTGAATTTTTACGTTACCTTCTATGTTGGAACACTCCAATTCACATCAAAAAATTGTGTCACGACAAAATGATACAGACGACTAATTGATCCAAAAGACCATAGAATGATCACATTCTGGGACGTAGCCGAAATCTGGCAGATAATGAATCTCGGAGCTTCTAAGGTCATGGAACGCTTCAACCAACAGGATCGAACAAACTGAAGCCACAGATTGTGTTTCTTGACGAACTGCAGACTTTTCCCTTTGCGGCTGTTCAGAGTAAATAACTTGGTCAAACAAAACAGAAAACAAAATCTCACCTTCGTAAAGAAGATAAGCAATGGTTAACTTACCATGACCTTTCTTTCTTTTTTCAGGATGGGCTGTGTATATGTCATTCTTTGAGGAATATGCCAGAAATCGACTCAGCTTGAAACTCATACCAAGTTCATAGGAAACTCATTCCAAGTTCATAGGATAAAGGAAAGTTCGGGTACCAATTAATTGGAAATAGTAGTTTTATATGCCCTTTTCTACCAAGGGGACTCATTATGTTACGGGCTGGCGTTCGTCCGTCCGTCTGTTGTTAACTTTTTCGTTTCCGGATAACTCCTCCTACAGTTTACATCCGATCAAGCTGAAACTAGAATATGAGGTGGACAAACGCCTATTGTTTCGAGGTTACGCTTAAATGATACCTAGCGGAGTTACAGGTCTTACTTAAATCCTACGTGTTCGTTTCCGGCTAAATTCTCCAACAGTTTTCCTCTAACTGTGCTGAAACGTTGGAAATTGTAAGGCTAAGATGTGGGGTAGCGCACATTGCTTTGAGGTTCCACTCCAATACTTTCCGTCTCCTGTGGAAATCAGACTCGGCACCGCTAGATAAACAGGCCAGTGCTTAACCCACTGAGCTACTGGGCTCCTACGTAATGTTTTTACCTTGGTCAACGATGAGATTTTACTTACAGCCTTGTTTATGTTGTTAACGTGCTTGTAATTTTCCCACTCATTTCACAGACTACAGGTCAACCGAACTATGCCGAATTATGCCTAGTGTCCCATAACAGTGCAGACATAGGCAAATAGTGCAGACATAGAAAAATTGTGCTGACAAAGACAAATAGTGCACACAAAGACAAATAGTGCAGACTGATCAAGGTTTGCACGGTTTGTGTAAGAGAAATGGGCACTGCTCTTTAAAACAAAATAAAACAATAAACCTAAACAAATTGGACACCCCTTAATCGACTAATAGGCTCATCCAGTATATCATGATGGAAGATTCCACTAGGCATAAATGGGTAAAATACATACCACAAATGCTGAGACACTGAAATTATTCTAAAACTTAGGGTATATGGTAACTTTCAGGGTACTAGCAGCTCTAGCATTATCTTTTCGCTTCCCTTATCAATGGGGGACAACTCTTAAAGAACAGAATAGCTCCCGTAGGAGCAAATTCTTTTCATTAAAAGTAGACCTTATTTCATATTTCGGAATTCTACGTCGTCAAGGGAAGCAGAGTTGCTTTCCATTGCATAAATGGAGTAAAATATGGCGTTGTTCCCATTAACGATTGCTTTAAAAGCGATGGGTTGAACGGCGAATGATGCTGTCCGTGGTCAGGCAGTCATGCAGACACCTGTATTGTGAATGGGCTTCAATTCCGGCTTTAACTATCATGACATCACTTGACAGGGAATTGGCACATTACATGTCAAGGTCGTAGCTTATTCTGGAATGAATAGATACTACAATGATTTCAGAGTTGTTTGCCCTTGATGTTTTAAATTGCGGTTGCTCTAGTTTGCAGATTTCCTCTGTCAATCAAGTATAGGCTGTTAAGCCACAGTCTCACTGTCACGTATTGAGGGCTAGGTTTTACTACGTTTTAAACGTGGAAAAACGGCATTGTATGTTGTAAAACGTAGTGAATACGTATATAGATATAGCTAAATACGTAGCCTAATTACGTTTGAAATAGAATTTTTAACTCAAACATGGCATTTTGATATGCGTAGCGGATACGTAGTAAAACGTACCAACACGTAGTAAAACGTTGTCAAAACGTTTTAAAACGTAGCCGAAACGCATTAAATACGTACAAAAACGTAACAAGAATAACCAAAAGGTCCTCTAAGTCTCAGTCGCACTGTCACGTATTAAGGACTAGACACTTGACACTTGACACTGACACTGTCGTCGACGTCATACTTAAGCTTCAAGCTTCTGCGACCCATTTCGATAGACTATATTTCTGGTAGACAGACTTGCTTGGTAACACACTGCTTCAAACTTGTTTGGGTAGTTGTGCCAATGTATATTTAAGCGGCTCTTAAACGCGTTTACGGAGGGTGCACTAACCACTGAGTCAGGCAAGCTGTTCCATGAATTTACCACTCTATTACTAAAGCTGTTTGCTCTGCTAGTTAAACGAGACCGCCTCTTGTACAATTTGGAAGTATGACCTCTGGTGGTGCTATCTATTACTGTAAAGAGTTTAATTTGGTAGCCATAATATGTCTTAATACTTTCAGACCTTAAGGCAAATAGATTATCGTACTTGGATGTTATTTCATTCTGTAAGATTTTATGTATTGCATTGACATTATTTCTGGATCAACCCTCGTATATAAAGAATAATAGCAAAACTGTATTTTTGAAACAAGAACTATAGGAACTCCGGTAGCTCAGTAGGTTAAGCGCTGGCCTGCTAATCTAGCAGTTGCGGGTTCGAACCCCGCTGTAGGCGGGAATCTTTTCAATCGTAAACGGGATTGCACACCGTCTTTCATTGTCACCACCCATCGTCCTGAATATGACTGAAATACTGTTGAAAAGTACGTAAAATCGCAAATCATCCATCTATTTTGAAAAAAATAACAGTTAGGCTGATGTTGGAAAATGACACAGGTGGCCAAAACTTAAATAAAAGAATTAAGGAAACAAAGGAAATTTGTCATGACACGTTTTCTCTTATTATAGTGTGATTATCAGTATAAAAAATCGTTTGAAATACGCGTCATCATCTCATCTCATGACAGATAAAATACAACAATACGCAACCGTCATTTTTAATTGTATCCAAGTTACTTATCAGTGTATTGTGTCCAAGACTGTTCTAGTTTACATAAGGTATTAAAAGATAAAGGTAGAGCTCACTCAAATGGAACAAGGCTCACAAAAACAAAATTATCTGTCGATTAAGAAAAGAAGACTGACGTATTTATTATTGTGTGCCAAGCTCGTATTGAAATAGAGTAACATCTCTAATTTTTGCAGTAGAGCATCTGTACCTGAGTGAAATATTCTGTTTTACATAGAAAACAATGTAAGAAGTCAAACTAGATGTCGTGTTACCTTATTTTCTAAGCAAATCTCAAACAGAGCAGGCAGTGATGACTCTCTGAAGAGTTAGGGGACCTCCATATGAACCGAACTACTAACTAATTGTGTGCACCGCGGCGGAGGGTGAGGGTGAAGGTTTGGGCCCAGTAAAACCGGTTTAACCCCCCCCGCCCCCCCCCCCCCCCCAGTAGTTATTATTGACCAGCACAAGGCGGTACTTTCGTTGCGGTTGCATTTGTTTTATGTTCTGTGCTGTTTAATTTATTGTGTTCTCATTTTAACCCTTCTATAATAAAAATACTAAAAAGGTAAATATAGTTGTTAAATGTTTTTTGTGAAATTTGCTTAGTCTGTCGTAACCCTTTTGTTGGTCTAAATTATTTAGTTCAGTAAAGATAGCTGAGTTGCCACCTATTTGGGAAAGAGCTGCTGACTCGGCTTATCACTTGTTATTTTTTATTTGTTGGGATGTCTTTGTCATTCTTTCCCTTTGATGTTGGGGATAGGGTTTGGGATCTGATTCAGTCAGTTTCTGAAGTGTAGTTACTCTTTAAATTTATTTAAAGACAATTTCAAGACTTGGTGCAGTTTTATAGTTAACGGTCTAGGGGTCTGAATATACCCTTCCATAGAAAGTATAGAGTTTAGGCTTTGTCATATAATTTGTAATTTTTCGATAGCAAGAACACGATCATAAGATAGTTGCATTAGTTTACATTTGCAAATGTACATCTAGAGCAATTTTTATAAAAATACAGTATTAGAATTCAGCTTATTAGAATTAATGCAGTTATCTAAGCCCTGCTGTCGTCTATACATGTACCATATCTTGGTTTAAACAATATTTTCTTCAATATACTGTACATATATGTCCATACATATAGCAATCTTTTAATAACATACAAACATGCAGTATGAAAAGGAGACAGAAGTAAGTCGTTGACTTATATTTAGAATCTGTCTCCCAAACCATGAATTTGAATGGCGTCGCATGAAATGGGAGCTCAAGATATGTGCACTTAGGAAACACCCAAAGCAGCCTCCACATCCGCACAGGCCAGCTAGAGTTCCTACCTTCACTTTAGATTTCCTAGGATTCATAGACAATGTATGCGAAAGGGGAAGACTTCAACCAGACTGCGCTCACGCGAAAGCTGATACGAGTCCTCACAAATGTGCACACACCACGAGATACCCCCATGCGACGTCAATCAGTCATTTTTACTTTCAGTTGACTTTGAATTATTTTCTAACTATGCGGTATAATGAACATTATGGAAGCTAAATGACCTAACAAATTATCAGATGTAATTAGATCAGAATATCCATATTGTGTAGGCTCATACAAATAGAAAAGAAAGTTGTTAAGAGAAGAAAAGAGTAAAGGAAGTAGGAGATAAGAAAATAAAGTGTCACGGCATCAGACAATTTGCACAGATATCCGTATTCCAAAATTCCTGTAGCCTCCGAAGTAGCAGACACTTGAGATTCGTGTAAATGTATCAAAGTATACTCCTCGCCAAAAGTTTAGCATATTTGATGCAGACCTAAGTAACAGATTTAAATGATTCACAGGACTTCTGGTATGTCAAAAACTTTGTCATCATCGGTCTTATCTGATGACAGAAGGTTAACAGTATAGCTGAGGCACCGAAATTTCGGAAATCAGCAGTTGTTTGAATATCCAGTGCCAAAAGGTATGACCCCTGTAATGCAATGACAATTTTCGACCCTTTTAAAAATTGTGTCCAAAACATCACCAAATTTAACTTCATCTTCAAGAAACTAGCATAGTCTATAGTCAAAATGTTAAATTGTAATGTGCTACATTAATCGTGGTCATGCCATTTCAAATTCGGACATTAGAGGCAAACTTGTCAAAACTTGTTTCCAAAATGACCGATAGTGCATTTTTCCTGTAGATTCTTATCATTTTTGTCTTACGGAAAGTTGGTAGTCTTTGATACTGGAACTGAATTTTTTCTATGAAACACATCACTAAGATGGTCTCTTATCTGACGTAGAACGATTTTTTTCATGCGCAACTTTTTTATGTGCAGACAATTCAAATTCTAAAAATAGTGTTTTTCTAGAAAATGTATTTCAATTACACGCGCCAAAATTCTTAAAAATGATATGTGTGGATCAAAATTCAACAGGCATATGCCTATGTATACTGGCGTTCAAAGTCAAAAAATTATATCGTTGTTTAATATTTTGCTATTGTTCTGCAGGATGTGTAACAGAACCACCAGGAAACTGAAATATGCTAAACTTTTGTCGAGGAGTATCTTAAGGTTGTGAACTAGGTTTTTCTAAGAGTTTAGAGAAAAGTAAAGAGGAAGGTTCTCTATTCCATTCCGTATGCGTTGATATTCAGTTCCGGTTTCGTAAAACTATAAGGAATATGTAAAAATTCAGGAAATCAGTAGGTATTTATACAGAGATTCCTGTAGAGCTGCAGATTACTACCATTGATAGATTAGTGTTATCTATTATTATTATCATTGTTACTATTATTTACATCAAGCGATTTCAAATCGATTAGTTTTTACCAAAAACTCCTGTACAGCTAAGAATACTTGCCGGTTTTCGTTTTCGGAAAGCTGTTCGCTCCCGAACAGAAGTACATTAAGGGTAGGCTGACAAATTGGAGAATTTTTGTTAAGAAGTTCTTGTCTTAAAATGTGAAAGTGCTGACAGTCAAAAAGAAAATGTTTTGTGTCCACAATTTCTCGACATACACATAATGGACTCTCTACTATATTTTTGAAAAAGAGATGTTGGATTAAGGGAGCTGCAGTTCATTCTTAATCGTGCGTGGTAAATCTGCGCAAGCCTTTTCCCGTCAAAATAGAATGAGGGTATTTGTACCGTATCTGAATTTATCTCGCGCTTAAAAGAAGCTATGCTTGGTAAATTACGCGTTTGTTCTGGAAGTTCGTTCCAGTCCCTTATTACAGAAGGTAAGAAAGAATTATAGTAAAACTGAGAATCTGCATGAATCGTTTGTAGATTTATAGAATTCCATAGCGGATAATTAGTAGTATTTCCGATTCTTGGTGGTACTAAAGACGATAAGTAATGGGAAGACATGTCATTTTGCATTTTATAAAATAAAAACAGTTTATGCTTTTTCCTTCGAGTTAAAAGTGTTTCCCAACCAGTTTCATTTATCAGAGAATTTATTGAGGCTAATTTAGTGGCTCCTGTTACAATACGGGCGGCTTCATTTTGAATCTGAGTACAGTTGTTCCAAACAACATCGGCATCCTCTTAAACGGGACGAACAAAGGTTAGATAAATTATTTGGAGAGATTTACGGTCAATTTTAAATTTTAACTTCCTCATTACATTTATGCAAGTCCATGCTTTGGATTTAATGTATTCTAAATGCTCGTGCCACGTGCAGTCACTTGATAAGAATATGTCCAAGTGTTTATGTGAATTGACTTCCTGAATGGGCTGTTGGTCCAAGAAAACATTGGGCTGGTTTGGTTTTTTACGTTTCCTTGAAAATATTACTGATCCTGACTTTGACGGATTAAATGTGACGAGCCACTTAGTGGCCCATTGATGTATCTTTGACAAATCGGAATTTAACTGATGTGCAGTTTGTACTGGGTTGTCAACTATAATGTAAAGAGTAGTGTCATCTGCAAAAAGTCTTATTGATGACTTTATATTTTCAACAATGTCATTTATATACAGGAGAAAAAGCAGGGGAACTAATATCGAACCTTGGGGGACACCGGCTTCGACTGAAGACCAGTCAGAGCTGACACCAGGAATAACTACTCTTTCCTTTCTGTTATCCAGATAATCTGTAAACCACTGCAAAAGAGATCCAGAAATACCAATAGAATTGAATTTAAAGAGGAGACCTTTATCCCAGACCCTGTCGAAGGCCTTACTAATATCACAGAAAACTGCACGGGCCTCTTTGCCTTCGTCCAGAGCCTGGCGAAAAGTGTTATAAATGTCAACTAACTGATTTACGGTAGAATCGCCTGGAACAAAACAAGACTGTAGAGTAGTGATTACCTTATGTTCGTTCAAGAAGTTAAAAACATATTTATGTATATTTTTTTTAAGAACTTTACCAATAGTGCTAAGTAGGGATATTGGTCTATAATTTTCTACGTCTGAGGGATCGTTCTTTTTGAAAACAGGAGTTACACTGGCCTGTTTCCAAAGGCTTGGTACTTTGCCCGTTGTTAGTGAAAAGTAATAAAAAGGACAGAGAGAGGACCTAATAGAGGGCGAGCAAGCTCTTTCAAAAGTCTGTTATCTATAGAATCTTTGCTTTGCAGCTTTGCCTGTCTTAAGAGTTTTTAATATGTCTTCTACTTCAAAAGAAGAGATAGAAATAGAGTCAAGTTTATGAGGAAATACGCAACTGATCGAAGGTAGTGAGGCATTACTATCATCCAATATCGATTGTTCGGTAAAAAACTGATTTAAAATATTGGCTTTATCCCTATCATTTGTATAAATTATCTCATTTTTACACAATGGAGGTACAGTTGTTGACTGTTTAGGTTTAATAAAGGTTTTTAACGTTCGCCACCAGTCTTTTTGATTCAGATTATTTGACCTTAGTTTCTCCGTGAGTTTCTCGAGCTGATATTTTTAGACTTTCGAATTTCATAGGTTACCTTATTCCGAACATATTTATAATTCTCAAAGTCAGCAGTACATTTAGACCTTTTATATTTATCATTCAGTCGTTTTCGTTTTCGCATGAATCGTTTTATATTATTTGTTAACCAATCAGGATCTGATTTACGTACTTTGATGTCTTTATTAGGTATGTGCTTCCTTGCATATTTAGTTATACATTCATTTATATTATTTGCATAGATGTCTTTATCACCATTCTAAAGAGAACTCCAATCCGTATTGTTCAAGTCGCGTGAAAGAGACTGATAATCTCCCTTGTCATACAGCCAAATATGTCTCGTATTAACCGGAGTAATAACTTTATCAACATTTAAAACACAGTTGACAGGGTAATGATACCGTATATTTTGGTCAAAAATAGGCTCTCCAACACCACTTAGTAGAACGAACACAACTTAGTACCATATCTTAATATCGCGCTGTGAACCACTTAACGTCAGTATTGAACGACTTCTATTTGCCAACATATAAATGTATAACAAGCCTCAATATTAACCTTCAAGGTAGATGGATACTGAATAAAAATATTGGTGGGGGATTCATTTCATTATACCAGCTGAATAACCCAAAGGGCTATAAAACATTTGGAAAAGTAAAAACTTTTCACCGTTTTGTTTTCCTAAAAACAAACTTTTGTATTGCTACATACATTTTTTTCACAATTTCCATTCAAATTCATGTCTCTAGCAGATGAATGCACTTTCAGTTCTGCAAACATGCAATCTATAATATAGGATATTTGAAACAAACTTGTGAAATTAAATTGCAGTTATCTTGATAACAAGTATATTTTTTACATTTTTAAAAACATGCTAGAAAATTATAATTAATGAAAACGTCATGAAAAATATATTCAATCGATGGGGCATGCTTATGCATATTATTTTATTAACATTTCACCGTTTCGTTTCCTAGAAAAACAATGTTTAAGTTCAAAGATATCCCCAAAACAGAGAGACCACATTTTGCACCAGCTGCAAGCACAACCGATCCTTGCCCTACTAGCTATGTTCCTGTTATTTCGGTTCTACCAAAGAGTAATGCCTACACAAATACGCCGACGGGATGGAAACTGTAAAGCTTGATCATTCTGGTTCCTAAGGAACAGTCTAATCTCGGTTTCCACTCTTTGTACAGACCTATCTGCCCGAAAACTTAGGATCTTTAAGGTAGACATTGTTAGTGTGTGTACATACTCCAACGTTGATCGATTTCAATCTCTCTCAATGAATCTCTTTAGTTTCAACAATACAAAAAACACAGTTAGTCCGTATCCGATACCCTAAATTCATTTACATCCACTTAAATGGAAACTAAATAACATTTATTGAAGCCAGTAGAACAAATCATTCATTACATATTTAAATTTGTTTATCTATCAAAACCAAAAGCAGACCTAATTGCATATTTTGTAGTAAACCAAATCACGGTTGGCAACTTTGCTACCAACTTGTTTATATGTCAAGGGCCGGACCTCAGAGTTAATGACGAGTCCGGCCTAACTACCGCCTTCTGAACTGGTTGGGAAGCTTGTTCGGTCTTGATGTTCTGTTATTGGTCGGGCTTATTGAGATTCAGCTGCTGGAATTCTTTTGCTCCAGCGCTTCAGTGTTGTCCTTGCATCTTTTCATCTCTGTATTTTAAGTCTCCATATGCCTTCGAGAGGCAAAACCTCTAAACCCAAAGCATTTCGAAAAGCACTTCAACCATTACGTTGGGTGATATAATTTGGATTGGTGTGCTTATACTGCTGACTCATATAATTGGCAAACAGTAGAAGGAGCATGTTTTTGAAAATCGACAGACCCCCACAAAATACAATTTCTTCCTCTGGTTTCATGTTGAGCGGTAAAACATAAACAAAAGCGGTACACTGAATGGGGCCCCACGTTTGTACAATGTTTTTTTTTCCATTTTATTCAAGACTATGAAAGCGAAAGAAGTTAGTTACCAACTTAAATTTCAAACATTTTCTATGAGAAGAAACTCGATGTTTTATTTGTTTGAAACTGGCTTTTCACGGTCATGCACAGTGACGAAATTATGGTAGGAAGCTTGCGGTGATACCTCACGATTAAATATTTCATGCAGATAGAGCAATTGGGACTTTAATCCTAGTTTAAAATATTGCTGGTTTGATCTATTTAGACTTAAATGATCTTCAACGTGACTACATAACCGGTATGTTTATGAACCACAACAAATTCAGAGCGAGGGCTGTGTTCACGTATAATCGATTTAAGACTCCCCCTTCCTCGCCCCTGTACCTCCGCAACCCTAAAGACTTATTGTAGACTATTCCAAGGCGGTGATTCACTACTATTTGACTACTTTGTCATTGTTTGTCCGCTTTCTATTAGTCTTTGACTTTTTGTACATTATGTTGAATAGCTTTATGGTCAATGCTGGGAAAGAGCTACACTCTTGACATTGCTTGTGTTGTTTTGATGTGCATCGTTTTTATTTTTATTTTCCCATTTAATGTTTAGGACAGGACACGCGTGCCCTTTATATCTGGTTAGTTGACATTTATTTCTTTCATCTGTTGAAAGTTAAGGAGCCAAAACAAAGGTAACACGTCGAAGACTCATTCAGCTGTAGGCTTTGTAGCATCGTATCTAGTGAACTATCGGACGAACAACTTACCACTACTTACCACTGTCACAATGACAGTCTAAATATTTTTATTACACTTACAAACCTAATATATATTTATGTCTCTATATTGAAACATTTAAGTATCGAACCCTACGCTTTTGTTATACTCTCAAGTCGTAAGCGCTCATGATCGTCTATATGTCTAAAAAGACCATGAAATTGAAAAGATATATTTGAAATATTTACTTTCTCAAGCAAAGTTTTGGATTTTCTGGTGAGATAAATAAATATCATTTTCAACATAAGGAAATATTCGTATAAATTTGATACTTGAAAATACGCTTAATATGTTTAAATGGTTTTACCGCTTCTGTTGATGACAATCACTTTTTCGTTTTGTGTTTTGTTCTTTATGTACATAGTTTTGTATAGATCCACTTGCACAGCATGAAGATTTCCCGTATCTTGCATGTATCTTCATGCAAACACACTTTTGTTGAAAAAAAATAAAATAATATTCAGCAGTAGATATCTTTGAACTTAGAGCTTAAGGTTTTACAATCTGCTTGAAATACAATATTTTAATATAAAGCTCTACTGACAAAGTAATTTGTTTAACATGTAGCTACCTGTACATGTGCTACAGTGTCTACTGAGGTTGCATAACTTTCTTTTTGAAATTACAGTCATAATACGGCATTAAATCGTACGAATCCTAGTATGTTTTCAGAACAGATTTGATGAAATGAGTTTTCAAGAAAGGTTCTCTGTAAGCAAGGAACGCATAAATGTAAAAAGTAGCAGACTCGGTTTAACTGAGTCTTTTCGTGTGTAATATGTAATGGCGCAACACTGTTCACGCCCTATAGCACCGACTTCAGCGGAATTCTATTTTCAAACTGACTCAGAACGAGTACAATGATCCCACAAGACAATAAATATATATTCTTGTACTATGATAAAGTACGGGCAATCGTTGTACGGCCCGCACACGACACTGAACGCCAGCTGCAGAAAAGATAAATCTAAGTTGAAAGCAAGGCAACACACTGGAGAAAAGAGGAAGAGAAAACAACCAAGTTTAATTTTCATTCAGCCCAGCTTTCTGATGACTTAAAATGTTTTACTGTTATGTGATCAGACCAACACCTATCTTTTTTTAGAAGTACATCAGACGGTGGAATGCGAGGTTGTGCGCAGAAGTCTAGTTTAAGACCCCAGTAGCTTAATCTACTGTCTGCTAAAAGGCGGAAACATTTGATGCTGATCCTGCTTGCGAATTGTATATTGGTCCCCCGTAAAGTCTTACAGTTGCTTCTATTTAGTTTTATAGTTTAAATTAGAAAATCACTAAACATAGATGTATTATTTGTTATTTGTATTTTGTATGGTTTTAAGGTGTATTGTAATGATGAGCAGGACCTTCGTGATGTGGCATGCCTGTTAGCGAGAGTGTGGTGTTCTGTCTTATTCAATATATTTCTCCCTTCTTCTTTGATGTCGAATGTGGGATTGCTTTCTGATTATGCCTTCCTAGGTATTTTTATTTATTATCATACTGCTGTTTTCTTATTTGCTCTTGACTATTATTTATACAGAACTATAATAATAAAGAACTACTGGTGCATGTACCTGTACTTCTGGCTTAGATGAGTGATAGGTCTGACTTGGTATATCATCTACAGCAAAAGCTTTATTATCGGGAAGCTGCTGTCTTATAATTTCGTCTATTTGCGCCAAAGAGACGCCACATGCACACACAAACAGACATCAGTCAAAGATAAAACGGCCCGATATAGTCTGAAATACTGTCTCAAAGGGCCGTTAAACCCAAAATAACCAACCAACTGACCAATGAGACCGTGCATGGTAAACATACATGATAATTACGATCAGTGAGAGTTGACATTCTTGTGCGTTAGCGGCCAAATTAATGCCTTAGAAATCCAGAAGTAAATACCCTAGCAACCCAGAAGGGAATAGGGACAGCAAACCAGTAACGCTCCAGGCATTTAGTACTTTCTTGATACGTTGTTTGTTCGGACGTTTAATCGAGGTCTTTGTTTTATAGAGTTTCAAGGGGTGGCCTGTTGTTAATCTATGGCATGCAGAAGTAAATATGTTTTCTTTATAGAGCATGACTATGTCGTTTAAAATTTCGTAGACTTGACTTAGACGGCACTGTCTTTTCTACAATCTCCTCCAATTTTCCAGAATATGTTCTGATATGACACATACTAACATGGCCTTTTTTAATTCTGGTGGTCGACTCTGGACATTTTTCAGAGTTATTTTATTCTTTTTATAACAGGATACCAGTCTGCAATAGCCTACTGTTGTTAAGATTTAAAAACATGTCAGCATTCAGAAAAGGGACAATTTTAAATAATCCTAGATATTGCTTGGCAAGATTCATTTTAGAAGTAATATGGTCATTAAAGGTTCCACTCATTTATTTGAAACAGAGATCACACCAAAGGCCCAGCCAGTAGAGCGATTACACAAATGTTTCTACTGATGATTTGCACTAACAATATGTTATTCGTAGCTATTGGATCTACATAACGACATTCAATTTATTTAAGATGACTGTGTATGTCCTGCTGCTGATGTTGTTAGCCCCTGTGTCAGGTAAATACAGTTTACTGAAAGCACATTTATTTATTCAGTGTGATCAGTCATGCACTTACTTAGAATGTTCTACAATTTTGTAAATGCATGCATATAATAGTTTATTCGGTATGCCAGAATGATTGGAACCAGGAACTGCTAAACGAAGCATAGGAATTGGAAACTACTTTAACGGTCATTTACGCGGCTTCCGATGGATGCTAAATTATAAAACCGTCAATTATATCGAGACGTAAAAAAGTAAACACGTCCTCGTTTTGAACGCCCATATTTTTCTTACGTTTCATTGCACTGATCTAAATTTCTGCATGGTTTATCTTCACTCAAGGCATTATAATGTGGTATTATAGTAAATTTTTGACCGGAACGCTTGGATAACGACACTTTATGTATACATCGACATTACGTTTTGCTTTGTGCAACATGCTTGGCAATTCGATTTTGCTTTTGATAACTTTGTGGCTTCTAAGTTGATTTTTTAACAAATCACAACATATGTGTTCATATGCATGTGTGAAAGCTTCCAAATTGCAAACAACACATACCATTAGGACCTTACACGCTAGCTGTTCAAAGCAGTATAGGGCTTTGATAATAAAACGTACTAGAGTCACGCTTGGTTGATTTTGAAGTGTAAAAACTCTCCTGCCTCTAAGTATAGTTTGGATTTCACAAATTAGCTAAAACTAGTGGGAGCTAGTGACGTGTCAGTGTACTCTCAGCATACTGTGTGGCCATGTCGTACAATTGTATACATACTAAAGGGACTCGAAACAAGATGATATTCATGTTGATTTTGCAATGCATGAAGGATATCGTGAAGGATATCCGTGCTTATTGTTGTTTTTTTTAGTTGTTTTTTTTTTGTTGTTGTTGTTGTTTTCTTAGAATTATCAAATTTAATGTTCACTGCCTTAACCATTAGCGGGAAGCAGAACAGACTCAAAGTCATTTTTAAAGTCCTTATAAATTTTAAAAAGCTTCAACAGCAAAAGAGAGCAGAGAACACATTTGAAAAAAGTAATATGAAACGCACTTCGCAGTTCCGACTACTCAAGCCTCAAGTTATAATTCCTAGCTTTTACATTCAAGATCAAAAGGGAGGCCAACGAAAAGGGCAGAGATGCTTCCCCGTAAATGAAACTCATCTTTATCACTATTTAAGCCCCCCAGTAATTCATTACTGACCGTTCCAAGGCGGTAGTTCTGTTGTGGTTCTCTGTTGCCTGTTTTTGGTGTCAGAGTTTCTGTGATGTTTTACCTTATGTATGTTCTTATTATTTTTGGTTCGGTTTGGGTTGCTGCGTGGCCACCTTTTGGGAACAAGCTGCTCACTCGGTTGGCCATATGTTCTCTGTATCTTGATTATTTGTAATCTTAGTTGTTTCGAACTATGGTTTGAGGGCTGGATTTGGATTTTGATTGTTTCAGTTCCTGGTCTTTGCATACTTTTTACTTTCAGTATTTTGTCCTGCGGGACACTTTTGTGCCCAGCAAGATTGTGTTTGTACTCCTTGTCCTGTTGGTACACACAAGGGTCATCCAATAAGTCTTGCAAACGACTGAGCCTGGCAAATGATAATTAATAGGGAATTCCTCCAATGCATCTTTCCTTCTTTTCATTCAACATTTCAAAGAACGGCAAGGTCTTGCAAATCCCGTTGGAAGAATACTAATATTAGGGGTGTGGCGGTGGCTGCGAGTCATCTGTTTAAGATCCCTCATCTTAGTTGAAAACGCTTCTACATACCTTAAGTTTGTTGGGAGACACGAAAAATATAACTATAATAAAGTTTTGGTACCAAATTTAAGATATTGTCGTCTGTGAAGATGATTTTAATTTTCCAAGTAAAACCGCCATGTTTTTTCGGGGAACTACACAATCATATGAAATGAGAACTTCAAAAAGTTGCGTTCACAGCAGATGAAGTTCTTCCTAAAATGGCATTTATTTGTTATCAAAACATACTCGCTGAAATGTAAAAAATTAAGAAAACATAAACGGCGAGCCTTGTTTAACATCATTTGCAGCCTTCGAAAACCAGAAGCAAACGAAAACTAGGAATTTGTCAAAATTCTGTAATTTGCATTTGTTGCCTAGATACTACATTTGGAATGTAATTTGAAATAACCACAGTCACTATGACTGTTTTTTATTTGAGTTCCTAAATATTAGACAATTATTTTAGAACACAAATTCTTATAATTTAAAAGAAATATGAACAGATATGCAGGAAATTTTTTCCCCTTACCTCTTGTGAAAGTCGTCATGTTTGTTTAATTTTACCGCCGTTATCGCCTACACCTTTGCATTCAAAATCCTCCCGTTCCTCAGAAACTTAGGTCACGTGTATGGCACATATGCGTATATCATGCTTGATCTGTTTCTAGTATGATTTGATTGTCCTAGCTCAATTATTAAACTTGTTATGATGGCGTTTGCAAGACTTCTTGGATAACTCTCGTAATGCAGATAAAGCCAATAGTGAGGCATGTACAGAGTGCCCTGCAGGGAAAACTACAATGTCGACAAGAACCACCAGCATGGCTGATTGACCGTTGGGTAAGGCAGGTATCTCTAATGACTCACATTATTGCGACAAGTAAAATTAGCAATTTGTATAGAACTATTTTAGGCTGCTTCTTAAGGCTATTCCACAAGAAGCAGCCTGATCAGGGTCTGCTTGTTTTCCATTCTACCGGCAGTGTTTTCACACGTCAGCTAAGGCACCACAGGCACAAATGGTGCAACTTATTATGCCACAACAAAAAGCTCGAACCTGTCTGCGCATCTTAGCAGGCTGATCAAAACCTTTGTTGCTTGTGTACAACATATATATCGACCTTTGAAGCAACCTACAGACATAAAGTGAAGGCATTAGCTAGATCACACAGATTCACTGATTGGTTAGAATGTTCGTTTGGCATATTTCTGCATTACACGGCCCCGCCGACATAAGCTCCAGAGATAATGTACAGTGGTCAGTCCGCTGTAACAATATTCTATAATTGTCAATTTTTGGAGATGCTAGATTTGCAACTGGCGGGCAAAGTTATGGCATTGTCAAACAGGAAACAAAGGTTGCGTTTAGAGGACAACATTGGTCATTTCTTATTTGATCAGAAGATAGTATCGGATATGAACAGAAATACGCTCATATTTAGCTTTATAACCAATTGTTCGCTCGACTGTATGGAACTATAGAACTATTGTTTTCATCCGGTGTTGACATTCTGCATCGCGTCTGAAATCGATTTTTAGCTCACCTGAGCCGAAGGCTCAGAGGTGAGCTTATAGGATGGGAGTCGAGCCGTCGTCCGTCCGTGCGTGGGTGGGTGCGTGGGTGCGTGCGTGCGTGCGTCAACACTTTCAAACATAAATATCTCAGAAACCAGTGGGCTGATCGCAATCAAATTTTATCTGAAGCATCATTGGGGTGGGGGAAAGGCTGCATTAGGTTTTGGTGCAGATCAGCTCAGAACTCTGGTTTCCATGGCAACAGATAGCCCCCATAGGGTTATAATGTGGAAAACGGCGTCATCACGTTTTCTCGACTGTTTTTGATTAGATCCTTATCATACTTGCAGGTAATGATGACATACACAAGAGCTTGGATGAGTTCGAAATTTGGCCGGATTCGAGCACAGACTATGGAGTTAGCTGCCCTTGAGCGTTTGAAAAAAATCCCATTGGGTTATAATGGGGAAAATGGCGTCATCACGTTTTCTCAACTGTTTTTGCTTAGATCCTTATCATACTTGCAGGTAATGATGACATACATAAGTCCTTGGATGAGTTCGAAATTTGGCCGGATTCGAGCACAGACTACGGAGTTAGCTGCCCTTGAGCGTTTGAAAAAAAATCCCATAGTGTTATAATGGAGAAAACAACCTCATTACATATTTTTAGAAAAACTTTGTCATCGCTCTTTTGCCTACATTTCTCAACGGATTTCACACAAATGTAGGGCATGACAATATCTCGAGCAAGTTCGACTTTCAGGATGCTGCGCCCAAGGTCAAGGTCGCTGTGGCTATTTTTAGAAAAACTTTGTCAGCGCTCTAGCACCTACATTTCTCAGCAGATTTTAAAATAACTTGACACAAATGTAGGGCATGACAATATCTCGAGCTAGTTTAACTTTCAGGGTGCTGTGCTCAAGGTCAAGGTCACTGTAATTATTTTTAGAAAAACTTTGTCATCACCCTAGCACCTTCATTTCTCCATGGATTTTGAAATATCTTGAAACAAATGTAGGGTATGACAATATCTCAAGCAAGTTCGACTTCCAGGGTGCTGCGCCCAAGGTCAAGGTCACTGTGGCTATTTTTAGAAAAACTTTGTCAGCGCTCTAGCACCTACATTTCTCAATGGATTTTAAAATAAATTCACACAAATGTAGGGCATAACAATATCTCGAGCAAGTTTGACTTTCAGGGTGCTGTGCCCAAGGTCAAGGTCACTGTGGCTATTTTTAGAAAAACTTTGTCATCGCCCTAGCACCTTCATTTCTCCATGGATTTTAAAATAACTTTACACTATTGTAGGGTATGACAATATCTCAAGCAAGATTGACTTTCAGGATGCTGTGCCCAAGGTCAAGGTCACTGTGGCTATTTTTAGAAAAAAAACTTTGTCATCGCTCTAGCACCTACATTCCTCAACGGATTCTAAAATAATTTCACACAAATGTAGGGCATGACAATATCTCGAGCAAGTTTGTCTTTCAGGGTGCTGCAATCAAGGTTTTTGATTAGATCCTTATCATACTTGCAGGTAATGATGACATACATAAGAGCTTGGATGAGTTCGAAATTTTGCCGTATTCGAGCACAGACTACGGAGTTAGCTGCCCTTGAGCGTTTGAAAAAATCCCGTAGTGTTATAATGGAGAAAACATCGTCATCACATTTTCATTTTTCATCGGATCCTCTTCATACTTGCAGGTAATGAGGATATGCATAAAAGCTTGGATTAGCTAGCATTTTGGCTAGATCTCACTACTGACTATAGAGTACCTGCCCTGAGCATCCAAAAAATCAATGTCGCCACTTTTTCTTGGTTTCTACTGATCCGATCCTTTTCAAACTTGCAGGTAATGAGGAAATGCATAATATCTTAAACAAGTTTAAATTTTGGCCAGATCAGGCCAACCACTACGAAGTTAGCTGCCCTTGACAGCTCTGTCTATTGTGCTCTTGATCGGATACTTTTTAAACTTGCATATATTAAATGAGGGCATACATAATGTTTTGGATGAGTTTAATTTTCAGCCTGATTGGACCACTGACTGTGGAGTGAGCTGCCCTTGAGCATCTTAAATATCCCTATAGGTTTACAATGTCTCTCAGGTGAGCAATTGTTGCCCTTTGGGCTACTTGTTTAATTAAAGATTTTATGTGATGGGCAAGGGGCTGTAAGGCGAGCACCTTACACGCGAACAGGTCTTCTTAGAAAAGACGAAACATACAAAGTGTGTCATGGGACTATGTGGATTTGTCTTGACGTCCATTTGTCTCTCGTCTATGGTTCTATCCTTTATTATTTTGGGGAAAGTTTATGTTGAAATTTGTGAAATTATATATCAACTCTTTACTCGCTCGTCAGTATGTATTTCAGACTTTGAACATATACAACTACATAAGGGCATTGACTTTTGTACTGTTTACAAGCTGTGTCCTCGGCTTGAAAAAGGGACAAAGTAATCAACAGAAACGTTTACAATATCAATGTTCTGTGTTTAACTTTATACCATTTGTTTATTTCCATGAAAAATTTCTGTGGAAGCTGTTTCAATCTGAATAGTGACCTTAACCCTCTAGTGGCCTGTGTATCATAATATTATATGATGCTTTGTACAGAATGGTGCCAAAGATCAGTATAATCTGTTTATATAA
Source organism: Ctena decussata (assembly GCA_963989385.1). Taxonomy (NCBI): domain Eukaryota; kingdom Metazoa; phylum Mollusca; class Bivalvia; order Lucinida; family Lucinidae; genus Ctena; species Ctena decussata. Next base: position 22,285,441 of record OZ022510.1, on the reverse strand, counting down.
ATTTCTATCAGTCTGAAATTTTTCCAATATAATATTTACGAGATTCTAAACCGTTTGCGATTATGAAACAGACCTTACATGCTCATACAAAGACGCGAAATATAGCAACCCTCAGCCTCTAAGAAAAAATCGGTCATGTATCATATATGATACATGGCGTAACTCGGGTCCTATCTGGAAATTAATTTCACCTTTTCAGCTATGAAAACTATGACGAATTAAACAGTTTGTACGCACAAACTAGTATCTGTAACATCATTTTTGTCGAGCCCGCTTACGGTGAGTGAGACATAGTTGTTACAATGTCAGTTCGGTGTATATCCATGCGTGCGTGCGTTAGTGCGCGTGTGCATGCGTCCGTCCGTCCGGATTTGTCCGGACCATAACTTCTACATTATTGGATGGACTTCAAAATAATTTGGCACGTTGTTCTCCTTGATGAGTAGAAGTGCCATTTGAAACATTTGCTTATGTAGGTCCAAGGTCAAGGTCACACTTGAAGGTCGAATGATAAAATGGCCATAAATTGAGCTTGTCCGAGCCATAACTTCTACATTAAGGATGGATTTCAAAATAATTTGGCACAGTTGTTCTCCTTGATGAGTAAAAGTGTCATTTGAAACATTTCTTCATGTAGGTCCAAGGTCAAGGTCACACTTGAAGGTCAAATGATAAAATGGCTATAAATTGAGCTTTTCCGAGCCATAACTTCTATATTTACGGATGCATTTCAAAATAATTTGGCACAATTGTTGTCCTTGATGAGTAAAAGTGCCATTTGAAACATTTGTTCAGGTAAGTCCAAGGACAAGGTCACACTTGAAGGTCAAAAATGATAATTGGCCATATATTGAGCTTGTCCGAGCCATTACTTCTACATTTATGAATGGATTTCAAAATAATTTGGCACAGTTGCTCTCCTTGATGTTTAAAAGTGCAATTTGGAAAATTTATTCAAGTAGGTTCAAGGTCACACTTGAAGGTCAAATGATAAAATGGTCATAAATTGAGCTTGTCCGAGCCATTACTTCTACATTTACGGATAGATTTCAAAAGAATTTGGCACAGTTGTTCTTCTTTGTGAGTGGAAGTGTCAAGTGACATACATATTTGAGTAGGTCCAAGGTCAAGGTCACCCTTGAAGGTCAGATATTGTAATTGTCATACATTGAGCTTGTCTGGGTCATCACTTCTACTTATTTTCCTTTGTAAAAATTTGGAAAAAAAAGAAAATGCTGGCTAAGCATGATGTTGTTTGGCTTCTTTCTAGAGTGAAGCAGTTACTTAGTCTTGACATACTAATAGGCCACTATAGCAAACAGCGGGCTCGCCCAGTTGTACCTGGACAACCTTCTAGTTTATGTTTAATACTGATTTTCGAATTCCCATGGTATCATACATGATACATGACCTTTCCGATGACTTTGACCTTGGAAAAATATAAAATCACCAGAATTCTTATAAGTGCCTCATATCTTGTCCGCTTGTCTTGGGCACTAGAGGGTTAAGGGTAGTTGGAGCTCAGCAGTCCGGATCTTGTCGTTGCTTCCATTATCTATAATTTCATAAATTGCGTAAATATAGAGTGTAATTAATTGCTCCAGACTAAAAACGGGTAGCGGGTATAATTTAGGGCAAGGTTACCAGATTTCACCGTATAACACATATGTTGTGACACTTCATTAGAACTTCTCGCCGAGACAGTTCTAATGTGGAGTCAATAAAATACCCCACACTTCAGGAACTGACTGAATCAGGTCCAAAACCCTATCCCCAAGATCAAAGGGAAAGATTGATAAAGACATCCTAACAAACAATAACTTACAAGTGATAAGCCGAGTCAGCAGCTCTTTCCCAAATAGGTGGCAACTCAGCTATCTTTATTGAACTAAATAATTTAGACTAACAGAAGGGTAACAACAGACTAAGCAAATTATACGAAATACATTTAACAACTATTTTTACCTATTTTCTATTTTCATTACAGAAGGGTTAAAATGAGAACACAATAAATTAAAGAGCACCGAACATAGAACAAATGCAACATAGAACAAATGCAACCGCAACGAAAGTACCACCTTGGGACGGTCAGTAATAACTACTGGGGGGGGGGGGGGGGGGTTAAACCGGTTATACTGGACCCAAACCTTCACCCTCACCCTCCGCCGCGATGCACACAATTAGTTGGTAGTTCGGTTCGTATGGAGGTCCCCTAAACAGAGTAGATCCAGCCGAGGCAGCTTCTAATGAACCCCCTACTCTGGATCTGTATTGTTTCACCTCTAGTCTTTAAATTCTTACTTCCATATTGCTGGGAAGAAACTTCGTTCGAAATACAGCGGTATGCTTGGTTTAGCTTTCAGGGTCAGTCACCCTTTTTCTGTGTTACACTCTGGTACTGGTAATTTCTTTTTTTACTATAGGTTGTACACCTGGCGAGATGATAGATTCGGCGACCATGGTGTGTGTACCATGTGAGCCTGGTACCTTTCAACCTGCCATCGAACCTGACATTGGTATGAGGTGCCTGTATTGTCCTCCAGGGACTGCCCAACCGGATCCTGGCCAGGCTGAATGTGACACTTGTATGCCACCTGCAATTCTTTCAACAAATGACAGAACTGCCTGTAAAGGTTAACTCAGTTCCCAATTTCTATCCACCACATTTTCGTCAACACTTTTAATGTTCTTATTCTGACAAAATTTTGTCATTCTATTGCTCCACCGAAGGAAATGAGGGATAGACTGACTCTTTGGCTCACCTGGTCAGACATAGTTTTTAGCTAACCTGAGCCAAAGGCTCCAGAGGAGCTTATAGTATAGTCGTCGTCTTCGTCGTCCGACCGTCCGTCTTCTGCCCACAATTTCAAACGATTTCGCCTCTGAAACCACTGGCCAGGGCTAGTTGTTACCAAAATTCATATGTAGTCTGCAGGGGTCATGGGAACGAAAACATATTCAAAGATGGCTGTTAATTCTTGTAACGTATAAAGTTGGAATCTGATTTAATCGTGGTTGTAAAGAGCACCGAGGCCACACGCAGATCGGTTGTTTTGCAAATGATAAAGGAACGAAGACGGTACATGCTGCTTTCTGACGAAGTACTAGAAAAATGCAAAAATCTACAGGTTTTGCTAAAAACAGGCTTAACACGGTGAGTGCAGCTTCAGAGTCCCAACGGTTCTTGATAGAAAGAAATATGTCTAGTATAATGGTAAAAACAGATATGTAAAATAGTTTGTCAGTGCAGAGATAATTAAGAAAAACTATCAGAAAAAAAGTTGGCTACCTGTCACGCGCACTTTCCCGCAATGTCTCGTACGTAATACTTTCGCGTACGTTAATTTGCCTACATACCCTGAAGGTGTAAATATAAATTTCCAGTAAAATTTAAATAACTAACGTTTCTTTATCCCATATGAAAAAAAATATATACAATGTTCCAACTTTACCATAGCAACCAAATTATTAACGTACCACCAATATTATAAATGTTACATAAAAAACAGCATATTTAAAGCGTATTATATCTCTTTAGCAGAGGCATCTCTGATGGGCAATTCTTATAAATTTTAAATAACATACATTTTTTTCATTCATACCTATAACAAATAGTTTTGCAATGTTTCAAATTTACGTAACCATGGCAACCCCTATGTTAAACTGTCACCAATCTTATATTTAACAACGTTTTGAAAACACCTTAATTCTGTTTTGAAGAGGTTATCTGATATGCATTTCTTATAGAACTTATATAATATACACTCCTTTTACTTATACCAAAAATTAAAAGTTATAGAATGTTCCAAATTTACATTTACCACAGCAACCGAAGCAGCGAATGTCACCAAAGTAACACAAAAATCTACATTTTCAAAGTACATTTTTCACTTCAACAAAGATTTATATTAGCTATACCTATAAAGTTTAGATATCACACCTTTCTTCTTTCCAAAAATAAAGGGGTTATGGAATGTTCCAAATTTACGTTACCATGGCAACCCAAACAGCAAACTGTCACCAATCTTGCATAAATCAGCATATTTTAAGCATATGAGCCGCGACACGACAAAACCAACACAGTTGCATTGCTCTCAGCGAAGACTCAGATCTGCCTTGGCATCCGCCCAGTCTGTTCAGTGTCTTCATTGTGCGCTAAATTGGTAGCTTAGGGTCTAAGCTAGCTCCATGCCGACAGCGAAGACTCTAACCTCACAGGTACTGCACAGGCTGATCTGAGTCTCCGCTGGACGCATATGTCACTTTGTTGGTTTTCTCGTGTCGCGGCTCATATCATTTCTCTTCAGCAAAGGTGTATGTGAATTTCCAAAAATGTTTAAACTACAAAGATTTGTTTTACCCATATCAGAAATAAAAAGATATACCATAGCAACCAAAATGTCAAACTATTACCAATGTTGTATATAATTAGCATATTTAAAGCATTTTATTTCTCTTCAGCAACGGCGTATCTGATACGCAATTCCTTTACAGTTTAAATAGTAGACATTTCTTGCATACATACCAAAAAAATAAAGTTATGCAATGTTATATATACACACAACATTTTCAAAGCACCATAATTCTCTTCAGAAGAGGTTATCTGATGTGATTTCCTATTAAGTTAAAATAACACACCATTCTTTTTACCCATACCAAAAATAAAATTTATATAGTGTTTCAAAATTTAATAACCCAAACAGCAAACCATCACCAGACTTTCACTAAACAGCATATTCCTCTTTATCAAAGGTGTATATGTGCAGTTCACATAATGGTTAAGAGAAGCTGACTGTAGGCATCGAGCATTGGATGGAAACTCAAAATTTTGTATTTTGTTAAAAATGTCATGGTTTAAAGCTCTCGACAAAAGATGAAGATTAGTGAAAAAAATTAGTGAAATATGTCAAACGGTTCTCGAGATATCTAAGCAATTACTGTTGCCATGGCAACCATTTTTAGGCCGCTCAAATTTTACATATTTTCATGAATTTCAAAGGGAATATGTGTCTCTCTTGAAGCAAGTATCAAATAGTTAACTGGTATGGTGCTTAGGACTAAATGTAATCGTCAGTCTCTGCACCTTCAGAGCATTGGCTACTGCACGTTGTTGAAACCATGGCAACTGGAAGTACATATAGTCGGAGAAAAAATAAAATTTGTGAAAATAGCTCTTTTTCAAATCGAGGTTATTGAAAATGGCAGCCTGATCTGAATATACCATTAACATGTCTTCAAACATCAACATAATTACGGTACATAGCAAAAACAATTAGTTGTAAACTTTCACTGACTACAGAATAAATGCACGTGCAAAGGGTGTCCCTGTCGCAATTACAATTTTACAGAAACAACAGTTTTTTTAGATTTCTTTACCCTAATTTCCACACTTTCAGTTTGAATTTGCTTATTAAGCAAATAAAGAGTCGCGTTTTTATCCCATCTTTGCAAATAACGGCGTAGAAATGTAGTGTTTGATATTGTTTCTATGGTTACGATGCATAAAAATGTGTAACATCAGTTCAAAACGACCCTAAACCATGTAACTAATATACAACTCTTAATTTGCAGTAGAATCGATATGGTTTTAATGTAGTTCAGTACTTGGTTTCTGTATCTCTAATGTTTTCATTTTTTTTATTTCTAATAAACAGATTTAAAGTTGCTGCCAGATACCCCACCCACTGTATATGCAATAGCAATATCACCGTTTTGTGAGGAGAAAGTGTGAACAAATGTGAAAAAATACGTGATATAGAACTACACGATTAAGAAAAAGATTTTTTTTTCTTACCAGTGAATTGTCGCTGATGTATACATGATGTTGAAGCGCGAATCGTAGTTTATATCTCGACGGCGAAGCCGGAGTTAGTTAAGAAATTACAGCTAACTGTAAGGAACAAGCCGAAAATTCACACGCTCAACCAATAATAACTTCATAACAAAATGGACATCTCAAACATTTATATAGCACCACAAATTAACATTTAAATGGCAGACTGGAAAACGAAGAGAGTTAATGACAGGTTTGTAGTTTTATGGCCCTTTCAACAGTACTTAGGTCATGCAACAAGGCATGGTGATTTTTAAAGACTGTGTGAAATGGCACCCCGTGATTGAAGAAAAGGGATTCGAACAAGTACTGCTAGCTTAGCACGCAGGCGCTTCCCTCGCTAAGCTACAGAAAAGTGGATGAAATTAGATGGGATGAATAAATCACTCATGAGTACTCGTATACTTAAGATGGCACCCCTACCAGGATTACCTAAATTACACGACATTCTTGGCTATTCTAGATCATTCTAGAAGCCCCGGGTGGCACAGTAGGTTAAGCTCTGGCCTGCTGATCAAGTAGTTCAGAGTTCGAGATCTGCTGGCTGCATTAATCTTTCAAACTGCAAATTTGGCTCCACTGCACAGCTTTTCATCATACTCATCCCTCACCCCCACCCCACCCCACCGCCTCACACACACACACACACACACACACACATACATACACTTCCCACCATCCCCCCAACCACATTCCCCAATCGTCCTGATATGACTGAAATGCTGTTAAAAAGGATAAAAAGGATATAAAATCCAAAGTCATTCATCAATCTATTTTAGCTGTTCTATGTAGTATGACGATCATACGCAACAGAACATTTCTTAATTTAAAATTTCAGTATCCCTCGGTGAATAGACGCTGTAGGCCTTAGTCTACATCTCTTTCTGTCCTGAAAAATGCCGCTTCTTGCGTATTACCTGCTTCACAGAAGCAATTCATTCAAAAGACATTAGTAAATTTATCTATTTCAACATAAAAATAAAGATAAGGCAAAAATATTGCTGCAAGTAAAACGGTTTTACTCCGTTATTCTATTCCGTGATTTCTGCAGACGTTTTGCTCGGGACAACTCTTGTCAGCAAATGTACCGAATACAACTGCAACTGCAGTCTTGGTAAATGGACCTAGTTCATAGATAAAAGAAAAGGTCATGGTGAACATTGTTGACAGTAATCTTATTCTTTCAAAGATACTGTCTTTTATTATTAAAGATCATGGATACTACCTGTAGTGTTCGCAGATTTGTAATCGTCAAGGGAGGTAGATAATGCCAGTATGACTTATCTCCCTTTTTTCCATTTTACAGTATTGACACATTTCAAAGATGGATAAGTTTTAAAGTTTTGCGAGTTTACACCTATTTTTTTTTACTTTCTTAAACTTCAAACCTTACTCTGTCATGCATATATTGCCTTATTGTCAAACGTGACTGCTATTTTCAGTTATTAGGCGAATAAAACACCAATTTTTCACTCAAAATTGGGTCGATTTTTTTCCAGTAAAAGCTCTCCCATTGATAATAAGGGACGGAAAACATTCATATCATGTTATCTTATTAGATACGTATGTATTTTCAAACTATACAAGCAAATAGGAATGGGATAATATTTGTTGTTTGATTTTTATCGAGGAAATATTACATACACATCTTAATATTGATATTTTCAAAATGGATTCCTGGTTACCATGGAAACGGTCGAACGTTGACCTCTAAAAACTTGTGAAATACAAACAAGCATAGTATATATCAATTTCCCAAAATTTGAGCCAAATCTGTAATTTTCGACTTTCCACGTTATTATGGGTCAATGCTCGATGCTTACAGTCAGCCTCTCTTAAATAACACACTTTTCTCTTCCTTATGCCAAAAATGAGAAGTTAATGTTAATGTTACCATAGAAATACAAACATCAAACTATCACCAGTGTTACATAAAAAGAGAATATTCAAAGCATAATGATTTCTTTAGCCAAGGCGTATCTATGCGCAATTCCTACAAAATTTGAATCACACACGTCTCTTTCAGTCATTCCAAAATAAAAAAAGTTAAGCAATGTTCAAAATGTATGTTACCATGGCAACCCGAACGTTACTGTCACCAAACTTACATAAAAAACTGCATTTTCAAAAAGTTATACAATGTTCAAATTTATGTGATGTGGCAACCAAACCAGCAATCTGTAAGCAACCTTACATATTTTTTTAAAGAACATTATTTCTCTATTTTTAATCAGCAAATTTGAATATTAGTTATTCCCATAAATTCTTATTAAATCATATTTGTGTTTCCAATACAAACAAGCAAATTTGATGAATTTATGTCCCCTGCCTTTGGTAAAAAGAAGGGAGGATGCACAACTCCAAAATGTATAATGTCCAAAACAATATGAGGACATACAAACATGAAGTACCCATTGTAAATGCAATTTGATAGATTTGAACTAGAAATATGGCCAAGTTCGAACTCCATGAAAAGTAAGAAAACTTTATCTGGAGATTCTACAATAAAACACAGGCAAGCTCTCACACCATGTTAAACACACCTGCACAGTTCCAGAATGATTGGTTCAAAGTCCCACGAGGAGCTGCACATACTAGGTCTCCACAGTCTATACATTTTGTTAGGATTGGGCTTTAGTTCGAAACATGAAAAAAGTGACAAAAATTATCAGACTGTAATCTTAAAGTCACATGCACATCTAAAGACAATGAACAAGAAGCCTGCAAAGTTTCAAAATGCTTTATGCAAAACTGTAGAGGAAGTTGTGCACACTAGGTATATACTGTGAGTAGGTCTTCTGATGTGGCAAAATGATGTGGCATCCGCCCAGTCTGATCAGAGTCTTTGCTGTCCGCATGATGGTAGCTTAGACCCTAAGCTACCCTTTGAGCACTTAACGAAGAGTCTGGTTAACATTGGTGGATGCCCAGGCTGATCTGAGTCTACACTGGGCGCACATCCACATTGTTGGTTTTGTCGTGTCGCGGCTCAAATGCATCTTTACCAAATTTAGTGCAAAAGCTGGGCATTGTTTTATTAAATTCAGTCAGAGTCCCTTTACTTCAAATTTTTTAAAGAAAATTACACAAATCTAACCTACATAAAGCTATCACTGCACGTAATCAGTTAAAATGATAATAGTTTACTTCCACATAAGTTTTTGTTGTTGCTGAAGTTGAGGAAACTGTATTTTTATTGATTAGTAGAAAACTGTTATAGGCAAATTGGAATAAATAACGTTTTCGCCCTCTTCACCCGATCGCAAGTTATTATAATCATTGTCGTTATAACAATTATTGTTGTTGGTTTTTTCGATTAATTCTCTTTTGAATTTTTTGATAGGTATTTCAACGCCGTGAGGATGGGTCTATAAATTTCTATAGGGATTGGGAGGATTACCAGTTCGGTTTTGGTAATCTTACTGGCGAACATTGGCTAGGTAACGTATATTTCTGTCTGTCTGTCTATCGAAGTGTTTGTCTACCATGCAATATTGTAGAAACCTAGCTGTTTAACGTTCGTTTGCCATTCTGTCCATGCTTATTTGTCATGGTTTTCAGTTTTATATTTGGAATCGTTTTACGGGTTGGCTGTTGCATCTGATTGACAGTATAATTTTAAGACACATGAGCGCAATATATTATCAAAAAATGCCACTCTATGTTTAAGGTGGCAAATGGTAGTTACTTTTATACATAGGCAATAATCAACAGACACCAGCCGTTGCCAAACCGTTTAAAATTGACTGTTTTGCAGTTGTCAACTTTGTTCGTGAACCGATGCTAATTGAAGATTTCTCCATAAAAGTACGACGTCTTTGGTGTCTGGCCGTTCTATGTTGAAGTTGGCAGCGTCAAATACGAAGTTTGACGACTTTTGCCACGCATTACTGACTTGCCTATATTTCAAGGACATCTGCATTCAAACTTGTCAATGGTTAGGTAAACCGACGATTAACCTCCTAAAATGTCTTTTCAAACTGGCTATGCATCTTTTGATGTTTTTCCCTCCACCTCTGCCCCAAAAGCGGTCTCTTTCGGCAAAGTAAAACCTAGCGTCACCCAACGAGTGATGTCGGGTCGTACAATATACTGTCGCCAAGGCTTTGACGTTATCCAGTGGGATGTCGCGTTATATTTTTAAGTGTAATAAGTTTGCAATCATAGGACCAATAAAATGATAGGGTATCACAGGGAGCAGATGAATTTATGCGACACTGGCCAATTTGAAATTTCAAGTCGTATTAATATTTGTATATATTTTTGAAAACTAGAGTTTGAAACTATGATTTCAATCTTGACATGTTTTGCATGCACTGAGTTGCATACAATTACTATTCTCCTTACAGGCAACTATGCCTTGCATCAGCTGACCAGACAAGGACACTACGAATTGCGTGTTGATCTTGCAGACTGGGAAGGGAACTCGAAATTCGCAATATACAGGTCTTTCCGCGTGGAACACGCGAAAGATATGTATACACTGAGAGTGTCCGGGTACTGTGGGAATGCAGGTATACATTTTAGATACCCAGACTTATTTATCTCAATTTAGTATCTCCTTTAATGAGTCTGTTTGTTAACTAGTTTATCAGCTGCTCAGATGAATTTATGCGACACTGGCCAATTTGAAATTTCAAGTCGTATTAATATTTGTATATATTTTTGAAAACTAGAGTTTGAAACTATGATTTCAATCTTGACATGTTTTGCATGCACTGAGTTGCATACAATTACTATTCTCCTTACAGGCAACTATGCCTTGCATCAGCTGACCAGACAAGGACACTACGAATTGCGTGTTGATCTTGCAGACTGGGAAGGGAACTCGAAATTCGCAATATACAGGTCTTTCCGCGTGGAACACGCGAAAGATATGTATACACTGAGAGTGTCCGGGTACTGTGGGAATGCAGGTATACATTTTAGATACCCAGACTTATTTATCTCAATTTAGTATCTCCTTTAATGAGTCTGTTTGTTGGTAAACGAGGTGCACTTCAAACGCATTTAAGTAATATATTGCCATTCTTTTATGCTTCCGACTGACATTATTTTTTATCAGACGCATAATTATCTAACACTCAGGCCAACACAGTATGCCAGACTGCTAAAAAGAGGTTAAATCTAAAACAGCCACCACGTACACAATGTATAGAATATGATGCACAGAACATTTTAAAAAGATTGAATAATTTCTAAAGTACAAGTCCTGCAGATCTGAAATCGAACTCTCTAGTAAGTCAGTTCTGAAACAGACAGGAAATCGTACCTTACACCATCAAGGGAAAATAATTCAAAAGTAAGGAAGCAAGGGATGTTATTTTTATTTGCGACACATTGTCATGACCTGTTCTACATATTTGCGAAGATTCAAGAAATTATTTTAAAGGTTATTCAAGCTATAGAGCGGACACAAAATGACACCTAAAACCACAAAGGAAAAATGACTATAAAAGTAAGAAAGCAAGAGTTGTCATTCTTGTACGCGACATATTGTCGCGATCTGTTCTACATTTCTGTGAAGTATCGTGAAATACTTCAAGGGGTATTCAAGTTACAGAGCGGACAAGATTCTGCCAAAAATCACCAAAGGGCAAATAACTCAAAACGTAAAATAGCAAGAGTTACCATTTTTGTACGTGACACATTGTCATGACCTGATCTACATAACTGTGTAGTATAATGAAAATATTCTAAAGAATTTTAAAGATATATGGCGGACAAGAAAATGTTTACGGACGGATGGACGGACGGTCGCCAGGCTCATTGCTGTATCCAAAAAACCTTTCAGGCGGGGGATAAAAAGTAAAGGTTTTCCGTAGCACTGTGGCCCTAGATTGTAGATGCAGTGGATTGTCAGTGCCCCATCATATCGCGGCATGGCAAAGAAACGGAGTCTATCCCTCTATATTTGCTACCTTAAACATTCTCTGATTCAAAAAAGATGCTTGTTTACCTCTGGGTTGATTGAGATTTGTAGTCGTTGGCCCGTTAAAATTTGACACTCCGATCTTTGCGCAAAGTAAATAGTTTAAATTACACGAGTATGACGCCTCTCATAAACGTCATAATTAATGGTAAATTAATAATAAGGGTTTTTGCTATTAACAAACGTATGCTGCATATGTCGTTGACAATAGATTTATAATACAGTGGATATCACAAGACGCTAGGACGCTATCAGAGGCAGCTGAAATCGGTAAAATGATGCAGTTCCGCCTGGCTGCTTTGAGAATGTAAATTAGCATCAACTGTGCTAAGATCAAGGTTAAAGAAACATTCTGCTTAACTTAACTATGAAAATGAACGCAACAATACATATATAATTGCAGAAGCAATTTTAATACTTACAAGTCAATAGAATGTACTCTACGCAGCATGCAGCATATGCTAAACATAACTTTTAAAGTAGCAGATTTATTTCATAGACAGCTGGCGTTTGCTTTGTGGCTTTCGCTCAGTCTGCATAATTCTGAGGCCTAGGTTTTGATTCATCCGAAGGTCGTCATTTTCGTCAGCTAGTTGTTAATTTCGTTTTCGTTAATTTGTTTTGAAAGGGTTTCTGCAATACGAGCGAACACATACTAATGCCAGTGCAACTAAAGTGCCTTTTTGTAGGAAATTCTTTATTTGAGTATGCTACAAAAGTCTGGAAAAAGGAAGCGGAAAGAGATGCATTAAATAAAACTCTGTGCATGATGATTAAAAGTACTGTTTTTAATTTTAGCGACTTTCTCAACAGCCAATAATATACTTGTGGATGTATGTAAGCGTGTATTGCAGTTCCATTTTGCTACTTTTGTAGGCGACACTTTGGGCTACCACAACGGGAAAGCATTTTCAACGAAAGATAAAGACAATGATGAGTATTCTGAAAACTGCGCGATAAAGTTTGCAGGAGCGTGGTGGTATGCCAGTTGTCATAAGGCGAATCTTAATGGAGTATATCTGGAAGGGAACTATACTAGTTATGCCGATGGTGTAAATTGGGATTACTGGAAAGGCGATAGATACTCCCTCAAAAAGACTGAGATGAAAATAAGAAGAATATATTAATGATTATTTACACAGGCTCTAACACTTAATTGAGACCAGCTGAAATGTTTTCAGGCATGGTCTTTTTGAAAGTAAAAAGTATGCAAAGAAAACCTTTTTACGGTCTCATTAACTGTGGTGTCGATGTACATGTAAAACACAACTAACAATTTGCTTTCGAGATATATGTCTGTTCTGTTTAATATGTGCAAAGGCAATTTATATGCAGGAACTGGTGCAATCTGTTTCACCATCCAATCCTTATTACAGAACGGGGCATAGTAGTATAAAGTAACAACACAAATAACGAGACAGTCCGAGCGAAATGAACAAGTCTTTTTTACGTAGTTGATCAGAGAGCTAGCCTTTGCAAATAAAGATCTATAAATGTTGTTCTTGAGAACAAAGAAGTCAATGACAAGGCTTCATGGTAGAAGACCCATGCCGTTCAAATCCAATTCCCATTTTAGCCTAAATTGGCAAACATTTTTCCTCACATAGAGGTACAAACACTTATTTCACAGTGTATCATATTTTATCTGACATAGAATGATGTATAAATCTAAACCCAAACTCTAACGAATTCAGCATGCAGCATAACCCGTTACTGCTTTCATCATTCACCCTGAAATCCATTTATGTTTATAAACTGAAACAAGAAGCTGTTGTTTCGAACACGGACAGTTTGTACATATAACAAGTAAGAGATTAATTGAATTAATGCTCCACTAGCAGCCAAATGGGAAACATCTGGCACAACAAATTTAAAAATGGAGTATCTGTCTGCAATAAAGAGCACATCCAGCTTTTAAAACAGGCTCTTTCATGTCAGGAACAAAGAGAAAAGGAACCGAAGGGCGCAATGCATAATCCGTGTATCATGCAAAAACTGCCAGTTGCTTTTATGGTCAAGTGGCTTAGGCTATCTATATCTAGCAGCTCTAAAGTAAAAGCACGTGGCATTGCCTCAAATAACAGAAGGAATCCTAATAAAGTAGCGTTTTGTACCATATAACAAATCGATCTAAAACAAGTACACAAACAATAGTATACAGCTTTCTGTAACGAAAAGCATAGTACATGTTTTTAAAGTTCTTTGATAAAGTCTGCTACCTTAGTATACCTGTTGACTTAAATCGTGCGCTTCAATGGAGGCTTATATTGCCTATATATGCTGTCTAATAGCGAGCACTCGCTTTGCAGGAGCGCCTGCAAATTTAAGGAGCGGGAGCTCTATGGTAGAGGATTGGTAAGGTATATTTTAACACTGAAAGTACATTACTTTCAATGAGATTGAATACGAGCGTAGAAATCAACAAAACAATAGGAAATAGAGGCCATAAGTCTTTCTGTCGCTACGTTACGTCATGATGTCAAACGTTCGGTTTGAGAAAAACAAGATGGCGTAGACGTTAACAGCATCTATGAGTAGATCACCACATGACCAGTACACGAAATGCAAGGAGGCTGAGCGTTTGGTGAAAGGGGGGTGGGAGTATCAATAAGGTGGGTTTTCTGCATCCTACCAAAGTTTTATTTTTTTGACTGATGGTATACTCCAGTGTGTCTAGTTTATTTAACCATATGTGACTTTGGTCGAAAAGCCCTAGTTACTGAGCTATGGGTCCACAGAAGTGGGTGGGGTAATTCAACATGGTTTTAGCTGGTCTTGTAAAAATGTTCTCATTTGGTAGAAGAGTATAACAGACAAACAGCGTTTAATAAAATGATTAACAGAACATCTAAAATGTATTTCCATATCATTTTATTTGGTTTAATTTGAACAAATGTTGTCAAAAAAGACTTCCTTTGACATTCAGCATTTTTTTATATTTTGTCCTCTATTTTCAATATTTCTTGGCATCATTGCTAAATAAAACTGACCAGTAATCATCAAACTCATGTCAAGGAAGCACCATGACCAGTACCATTGGATGATGTGACCAGAATTTTACAATGACCTAGTTTTCATGGATGACTGAACACATAAATTTGCTTAGAAGATGGTTATATTCAATTTTATGACCTAGAATTACAAAACTTTGGTCAAATGAATATCTTAACAGCTATATTATGCCCCACACCTGCGCCACTAAAGGTGAGAATACATACTGGCTTTAGGTCACATGATCAACATCGCCACGATGCCCAAATATGGTAAAAACCTTTAAAAATCTTCTTCTTAAAAACCAGTTAACCAATTGCCTTGAGACTTGGTACATGTAGGTAGCATCAGGTACTCAAGTTCTTCCAAGACTGTTCAAATGTTGACCTTGGATCGACCTTGAACCTTTTGTACGGCAAGGTCAAATATTGGAAAATGCTAGAACATAAGATTTCATGGGAAGTTTTGAAGATTTTTGGCTTAAAATTGGTATATACAGTTGACTTTATGACATGGCCACAACATGGCTACAATGCCCATATATGGTGAAAACCTTTATAAATTTTCTTCTTAAGAACCATGAAATTATATGTTCTAGCATTTTCCCATATTTGACCATGCCGCAGAAAAGGTCAAGGTAAACCCAAGGTCATCATATGAACCGTCTTGGTAGTACTCTAGTGGTAGTACTCTAGTACTCCATCCTACATACCAAGTTTCAAGGCCATAGGTGCATTGGTTCTGGAGAAGAAAAATATTAAAGGTTTATACCATAAATGGGTATGGCGGCCACGGTGGTCATGTGACCTGAACCGCCGGCTGAACGAATTTTTGTTCAATCAACCCCTGGAGCCTCTATATGAAATGTGTATACAATAATTATTGTCCATTTGGCTTTCCAGGAAATGTCTGAAAATGTCACAATAAGAGAGACATGGGTCAAAGAATGACCTTGATCTCTTGTACTCATAATTCTTCATGACCTCATTAAGACAACTGTATATATCAATTTTTAAGCCAAAATCTTCAAAACTTCCCATGAGATCTTATGTTCTAGCATTTTCCAATATTTGAACTTGCCGTAAAAAAGGTCAAGGTCAATCCAAGGTCATCATTTAAACAATCTGGAAGAACTTGAGTACCTGATGGTACTTACCAAGTCAAGTCTAAAGGCCATTGGTCAACTGGTTCTTAAGAAGAAGAGTTTTAAAGGATTTTAACGCAATGGGCATTGTGGCCATGTCATTAAGTCAACTGTATGTATACCAATTTTTAAGCCAAAATCTTCAAACCTTCCCATGAAATCTTATGTCCCAGCATTTTCCAATATTTGACCTTGCCGTAAAAAAGGTCAATGGCAATCCAAGGTCATCATCTGAACAGTCTTGGAAGAACTTGAGTACCTGATGCTACTTACTAAATCTCAAGGCCATTGGTCAACTAGTTTTTTTAAGAAAAAAGATTTTTAAAGGTTTTTACCATATATGGGCATTGTGGCCATGTTGATCGTGTGACCTGAAGCCAGTATGTATTCTCTCACCTTTAGTGGTAGGGGTGTGGGGCATAATATAGCAGTTAAGATATTAATTTGACCGAAGTTTCATAATTCTATGTTCTAAATTTGAATATAACCATCTTCTAAGCACGTTTATGTGTTCAGTCAACCATGAAAACTAGGTCATTGTGAAATTCTGGTCACATCATCCAATGGTACTGGTCAAGGTGCTTCCTTGTCATGAGTTTGATTATAACTGGTCGGTTTATTTAGCAATGATGCCAAGAAATATTGAAAATAGAGGACAAAAAAATCAAAAAAATGCTGAATGTCCAAGGAAGTCTTTTTTGTGAACATATGTTCAAATTAAACCAAATAAAATGATATGGAAATACATTTTCGATGTTCTGTTAATCATTTTTTCAAACACTGTTTGTCTGTTGTACTCTTCTACCAAATGAGAACATTTTTACAAGACCAGCTAAAACCATGTTGAATTACCCCAACCACTTCTGTGGACCCATAGCTCAGTAACTAGGGCTTTCTGACCAAAGTCACTAATGGTTCAATAAACTAGACACACTGGATTATACCATCAGTTAAAAAAAATAAGACTTTGGTAGGATGCAGAAAACCCGCCTTATTGATACCCCTCCCACCCCCCACCCCCGTTTAAAGGAAATAGAAAGCGTCACAGAGAAGAAACTGAAAAAAGAATAGTTAAAGCCCGTTTTCCGAGGGCAATGATCTCCGATAGTTTTTCATCAGTTTGTCAGACGTTGTTCCCAGCTGTTGACTTGCAATAATTTTAATTTGAAATAGGCACTGCCTATATGCGACCACAATGCTCTTTACAACGCGCGGGTGGAATGATATAACCTTTCTATGGTTACTACCATGTTGACTCAACAGCTGGCGAACTGATGAGAAACTGCCAGACAACAGCTTTTCCCCTAGTAGCCTTTCCCTCGGAAAAAAAGGTTATTTTTTTTAGTTTCTTCCTTACGGCGCTTTCTATTTCCTTTTAAATTTTACCCAACGCTCAGCCTCCTTGTATTTAGTTTGCTGACCATGTAGTAATCTACTCTTTGAAGCGGTTAACGTTGACGCCATCTTGTTTTTCTCAAACCGAACGTTTGACATTACGTAGCGTAGAGACAGAAAGACTGTACTACGTATATTCCTTATTGTTGCTTATCGTTTTGCTGATTACTATTCAAACCATTCTTATTTGGTGTAGGTATGAAAGAAACTCACTGAAAGTAATGTATTTTCAAGGTAAAAATTAGGATTACCAATCTTCTACCATAGAGCTCCCGCAAGCGAGTGCTCGCTAAAACAAGTTTCATACGACAAAAAAACATTGTGAAATTGAATCCAGAATCGTATAATGAGTAGTCAGATCAGGGTCTGAACTTCGACCACGCCTGTTTGTCCGAAACTTTATAGAGTTTTCACGATAGCAGTCATTGAGAGGTTTCACCATACCACTCACACACTTTAAAGAGCGATGTGCTCGCCTATAGGCAGTGCCTATTTTCATATTTCTAAAGGCCGTTGAATTACATTTTTGCAAAAAAAAACTTGAAAATTCTGGCTATTACCCATGGATGGATTCATTTGATACTTGAACTTAAGTTCGATATTGGTCGAAGGTTTTACAGAATACCA
This sequence comes from Ctena decussata, assembly GCA_963989385.1. Classification (NCBI taxonomy): domain Eukaryota; kingdom Metazoa; phylum Mollusca; class Bivalvia; order Lucinida; family Lucinidae; genus Ctena; species Ctena decussata. The sequence continues at coordinate 22,267,519 of OZ022510.1, read as the reverse complement.
ACGCCACTCTTCTCAGTGACCTTGGCGTGAAGGTCATGAACTAAGAAATTTTGCATGTTTTGTCTACATTGGATGTTTTGGTTTAAGTTTTTAAGACCCTTACCTCCTTAACTCGTAAATGGATTCTTCGGATACTTGCACTGTAGTTAGTTATTGGTAGTACCGCCCCAACTCTATGTGTGTTCTTTTTTTTTTTTACCACATTGGATGTTAAAGTCACAGTATTTTGAACGCAGATAACCCCTTATATTTCATATATGGATTCTTTTGATACTTACACTGTAGTTAGATACTGGTCCAAAGTTTTATACAGTACTTCTCCTACTCCACTCAGTGACCTCGAGGTCAAGGCCATGGACTCAAAATTATGGTGTTTTGTAAAAGTATTCAGGTATACGGTTCCAAAATGCTTGGAACGGATTATATTTTTACTTGAACTGATGTTGATGTAAGATACTGCCTTGAGGTTTACAAAATCCATTCATTGGGTTACCTTGAAGTCAAGGTCATTGATATAGAATTTTGTCATAAAGCTTTCGTTTTTAAATATATTGACAATTTATGGACACGGTGACGGACCTGAATTAAAAACTAATATTTTCCACATTTTTCGTTTTTCCTTAAAGTAATTATTAAGATGACTTGTAAATAAATTACCTTGGATTGTGTAAAACATTGTTTCTATCGGACATCAGAAAAAAATACTTTAATTAAAGGGATGGGGGTATCAATAAGGTGGGTTTTCTGCATCCTACCAGAGTTGTTTTAACTATTGGTATATTCAAGTGTGTCTAGTTTATTGAACCATATGTGACTTTGGTCAGAAAGCCCTAGCTACTGAGCTATGGGTCCACAGAAGTGGGTGGGGTAATTCAGCATGGTTTAGCTGGTCTTGTATTAATGGTCTCATTTGGTAGAAGAGTACAACAGACAGACAATGTTTGATAAAATGATTAACAGAACGTCTAAAAGAAATTTCCATATCATTTTATTTGGTTTAATTGAACATATGTGGTCAAAAAAGACTTACTTTGGCATTCAGCATTAATTGCTTTTTTTGTCCTCTATATATTCAATATTTTTTGGCATCATTGCTAAATAAACTGACAGGTAATCATCAAACTCATGTCAAGGAAGCACCTTGACCAGTACCATTGGATTATGTGACCGGAATTTCACAATGACCTAGTTTTCATGGTTGACTGAACACATAAACTTGCTTAGAAGATGGTTATATTCAGTTTTATAACCTAGAATAACGAAACTTTGGTCAAATTATATCTTAACTGCTATATTATGCCCCACACCTCCGCCACTAAAGCTGAAAGAATATATACTGGCTTCAGGTCACATGTCAACATGGCCACAATGACAAAATATGGTAAAAACCTTTAAAAACCTTTTTAAAAACCAGTTGACCAAAGGCCTTGAGACTTGGTAAGTAGCATCAGGTACTCAAGTTCTTCCAAGATTGTTCAAATGATCACTTTGGATTGACCTTGACCTGTTTTACGGCAAGGTCAAATATTGAAAAACGCTAGAACTTAAGATTTCATGTGAAGTTTTGAAGATTTTGGCTTAATGATATAGCTACAACATGGCCACAATGCCCATATATGGTGAAAACCTTTCACAATCTTCTTCTCAAGAACTATTAAATTATATGTTCTAGCGTTTTCCTATATTAGACCATGTCGCAAAAAAGGTCAGGGTTAACCCAAGGTCATCATATGAGCATTCTTGGTAGTACTCTAGAACTCCATCTTACTTACCAAGTTTCAAGGCCAAAGGTGTATTAGTTCTGGAGAAGAAAAATATTAAAGGTTTATACCATAAATGGGTATGGCGGCCACGTTGGTCATGTGACCTAGAATGCCGGTTGTATGAATTTTTGTTCAATCAACCCCTGGAGGCTCTATATGAAATGTGTTTACAATAACTATTGGCCCTTTGGCTTTCGAGGAAATGTCTGAAAATGTCAAAATATGAGAGACATGGGTCAAATGTCAAAGAATGACCTTGACCTCTTGTACTCATAATTCTTCATGACCTCATTAAGTCAACTGTATATACGACTTTTTAAGCCAAAATCTTCAAAACTTCCCATGAAATCTTATGTTCTAGCATTTTCCAATATTTGACATTGCCGTAAAAAAGGTCAAGGTCAATTCAAGGTCATCAGTTGAACAATCTTGGAAGAGCTTGAGTACCTGGTGCTACTAATGAAGTCTCAAGGCCATTGGTCAACTGGTTCTTGAGAAGATTTCAAACAATTAAAAGACATTCCAAACTTGTTCGAAACAACAAATATAAGGGAGGAACTTTAGAATGTAGCAAGAATGGTATGTGTACCACTCTCAGTTGATGTATCACGTTCATCCAAACCAATGCACCGATATTTTATGTACCCACCATAAAATTGTGGAAGGGAATATACAGTTAACCCTGTCCGTGTGTGCGTTTGTGTGTTTATGTGTTTGTGTGTGCGTTTGTTTTTGTGTTTGTGCGTTACCAGAATCGTGTCCGGCACATAACTTTGTCCTGCATGGTGGGATTTCAAAATTATTTGGCACAAATGATTATTATGACAAGGCAATGTGTTGCGCGCAAATACCATGTCGATAGCTCAAAGGTCGAGGTCACATTCGGTTCTTAAACTTTGTGCATAGGCCATAATGAGACATGTTTGCGCTTGGCCCATACATCTGTCATGCATGGTGGGATTTCATAATTATTTGGCATAAATAGTTATCATGACAAGACAAGGTGTCGCGTGCAACATCCATGTTGTAAACTTCAAGGTCAAGGTCACACTGCGCACGTGAACTTTGTGCATAGGCCATAGTGTTACATGTTTGTGTCCGGTCCATAACTTAGTCCTGCATAGTGGGATTTCAAAAGTATTTGGCTAGGAGATGGCTATTATATAAGAATTGCGCTTACCGTCAGATCCTACGTTAAAATGATTTGTAAATTTAAATATATACTGACTCAAACAAGTTCCGATACATGACAATATTCTGTTACTATGGTTACGACAGGTGCAAAAGCCCAAGATTTTTATTTTCTCAAGAGCAAGTGTCCATTTGTCTATGCTACAGTCTAATTTGATTTGTTATTCTTACACTCAGTATGTTACAAGAATGCTTTAAACATTACAGGGGTCATCCATCGTGTTCTCAAAACAAAACATTGAAATTACTGGATTTTGATGTCAAACATGTTCCCTACAATGACACATTTTCCAAAGCTGTACTTTGCTACATTGCAATATATAGATGTTTAAGCTAATAGACTGCAAAGCATTTGTGAAAATTAACCGCTTCACGAAGAAGAATAAGATCAAAGATGTAAGCTCCTTCATGTAAAAGATACTGCATTTAATGTCCCTTTCAATAGAAACTCCATAGCAAAATTAAAAACGTTAGAAGTTTTAGAAGTACGACTTTTCTTCAATACTTATCATCTTGCCATATGGGGACAATGACTATAAAGCAGTTTTGAAGGAGTAACAAATCAGTTGTGTAAGGTACAGAAAGCATGGCAGTTCTAAAATCTCTATATGTTTAATTCAAAGGGAGACAATCTTAGAGTTTCAGAAATTCCAACCTTGCCTGTAATGTCTGATTAGAAGACATTGAAAAAATTGTGTGTGTTTTTGGGTCCACTCTCAATGATCTGTAATTTGCAGTAAAGATTTTACATATACGGAAGCGCATTTTCATCTTACGACCCAAACACTCCTGATAAAACTTGCAACATAACTCTTAAACGGAAGGATTTGGTTTCAAGACTCTTCTGCGGTCGGTAGCTGAATGTCTGTTTGATGCGACAAAAGTCGTATTTCGTTCAACAATCGCCAGGTGACTGTCAAATTTACTCCGATGTTGGTATCGTTTCTTTTTTGAGTCAGTGTATATATGTAGCTTAGTTGAATAAAATACTGTTTAAACCAAAATTATTTGGCATAAATGATCACCTTGATAAGACAATGTGTTACATTTAAGAGACCTGTCGCTAGCCTAAAGGTCAAGGATGCAGTCTGCACTTTAACTCTGTGTATAGGCTACAGTGAGAACCATAATTCTGTCCTGCATGGTCGTAGTTAAGTAACTATGTCCTGTCGGGTGGGATTTCAAAATTATTTCGCAAGATGATTCATTGCGCTAAATGACTATGTCCTTAGCTTATTGGCCAAGGTCATAGTGCGCACTTAAGTTATGTGAACAGGCTATAATGAAAACATGTTTGTGTCATAATTATATCTAACGTTTGACTGCAAAGCAAATGTAAGTCAATTTGAACCAATTTAACAGTTCTTTTATCCTAAAAGTACCAGTACCTTAATCAATGTGCCATCTTACTCAAGAGTCTAGGCGGGGGCATCCGTTTCCTATGGATTCATTTCTAATTTAACTATAATTTAGGTCCTTTAAGTAAAGGGGCGGTACATGTAACATGCGCAAACTGCGCATATAAAAAAATGAAAGAATCCAATCTTTGCCAAAGCAGAATAAATAATTTTGCTGTTTAAGATTTAGTAGGTGCGTTTGTTGGCTGGGCATTTGCTCTAACCAGACTTTGAGTGTGTGTTTGCAGATTTTAGACAGTATATTCACAAGATTTGGTCACTGCTATGCATCCTATTCTTAATAGCTAACAGAATGATGAACAGATTTAAAGAAATTCTTTCATAAGTAGTGCTTCATTCACTTGCAAAATTTTTTTAGACCTATACAGCGTTGCATAGTACTCCATCGCATACAAAAGGAAATAACCTAACAAGGCATAAATTTCAGCACACCGCATAATAACATATTATGATAATAATGTTTACATTGCAAATACCCGAAATGAATTTCGCTTTATGAATGCAAGAACATGTCGTTAACAAAATAATGCGAGAGACACAAAATCTGAAGCACCATTTTGAATATCTAACTGCAGATTTGTTTTTATTAAATGTCACACGTTACGTTAACTTTATAGTTAACGTGTTTTTCATTTGACATCCTAAATGGATTTAAAAAAAAATAAGAGGAGTAACTTATAGCATTCTGTTGTTGCGCTATGTGTATCAATTAAATAGACGGTTGTTAAATAATTATGATTGCAAATATGATTCGTTTTCAACTGCTCCTATCTTTTGAGGGGAGTTTAACATGTGTGATGAAAGGTAACTTTTACAATTTGAATATTTGCATTCGCTACATTTGATTATCGTTATTTATTCAATCACGTTGTGCTATCGCGCACGGTCATGAAACAAATGATTCTATGCCGCTTTTCATAATTCAGTAGGCCTACTGGAATGAGCGTGTAAAGGTACAGTGAAACGACAAAGAAGAAGCGGTAGACAGAAGAAGAGGTGGGATGACATTATTGGGATGAACTTTGCCAGCTCAGCTAGGGCAGTTGAAAACTTAACAAGATGGAAAGGGATTGTTGCGAAGTCATGTGTGGTGCTCCGACGACCTTGCAAGAATATGGGTTAGAACTGAATAAAAGAATAGAATAGTGTAAAGGTATTCTTTAGAGGCAGCCATGAGTAAAACATAATAAATGATGATACGCAGGTACTGCCACAATCAAATAGTCCAGCCGCCCAAAAAATCGAAAATAATGTACAGCACAACATCGACAATAGGCTCACTCATTGGAACAAAACAAAAGCGCACATCGATACACCAAACATCAAAACGTCGTTTTCACCTCTATTTTAAACCATAACACAAAACGGAAAGCAAAGTGTACAGCTCTAAAGGTGATAACTATATCCCAGATGCAAACGCCAACACTTTTCACAAAAATATGCAAATCAACTCATAAATGTACATCATACCAAAATTGTCGAGATGAAGATGGAACGGTAAGGTGTTATGCTGGCCATTTGTAGAAGTATGAAAAGGAATGACTCGTCCAAACAGGTCAAATACACAATCTCTTGTAACATTCACATCTTCACAGCCAAGAAATTTCAAAGAAATCCGATGAAAAAAAATGCAGGAGTAGCCCTGACATATTTTATCAGACGCAGCTATGCAAAATCTTGACAGAACCATATGCACATCTACACAATGTATATACTCTGCGTCAATGAAAACGCACCAGTTTGGAACGTCTGGCACAATTTGTTTGTTCAATGTTTGGTTTAATGTTAGAGACAATTCAATATGTCTTAATTTTCTGATGTTGAGATAGGGTGTTTAAAAGTTAAATTTCGGTTACCAGTCGGCGTAATCAAGCGTTACGTCAATAATGACACGTTTGAAAACGGTTGATATCAAATGACACATTTAAAGCGTAATAAATACTGCCTAAAACTTCTTTTCCAATGAATCGTTCTTTGGAAGATCTCTTCACATCAAACAACTTTTCCTCTAGGGAAGTTTCACGCAGCTCGGCAGATAAGGGTCACGTTATACATGTAACGTCATGCGCGGTCTGGATAATGGTTTACGTTTGCCCCCCCCCCCCCCCCAAAAAAAAAAAAAAAAAAAAAAAAAAACTTCTGAAATTTTAGTTTCTACTGATCTCAGCATTTTGGGTTGCAAAAGGTAACATTTCTACAAAAAGGTACTTTTGTCTGTTCATTGTTTGATTAACGTGACAATATAGTGACGTTTGACTGCAAGTCACTTTGATCCCTTCGGCTGTCTAGATTTCTTTACCATGGCGATTTGATAGAGGATATTTGACTTTTTCAGTGTAAGATCGATTTTTAATTCACCGAATGAACACCAAAAGTGGTATTTTCACGAGTGGCGAAATTTCGGTTACATCATTAGTGAAATAAAAGTTCATCTTACAGTGAAAAAGTCAAATTTTCTATTTCTGTTATGCATGAAAATCGCAATAATTCTGTTTATTTAAGAGCGTCAGCTAGCACGACAAAAACACAACATTTTTTCTAGCCATTTTGCGTCAAATTTGATGCTTCCAGCGTGTTTAGTGGGTACGATATTGGTTGTAAACAAGTTTGCAACTACAAATAGCTTCAAATGCCATTTTGATAAACAGATTTCAAAAAAATTGCCAAGATAGAATGCCTACAGGAGACTTAGGCGGCCTGACGTCGCGTGCAGTAACGATGTTACGTCGGCGCTTTAAGTGACGTCATTAACGTCGTAATGACGTGCAAACATGCGTGACGTAAGTTTTGTCAAGCCAGATACGATTTAGCCAATTTATCAACAAAAAACTTGAGGCTATTTCACAAAAATCCTATTTCTGAACAGTGAAATCGAAAGTGATAATTTCACTGTTTCAAACAGTGAGATTATCAGTTTCGATTTCACCGAGAAATCTCTATAATTCATTGAAAAGTATAAAAGAAATAGGCTATTTACTCTTTAGCAAAATCTATCAGCATGTGAAATAATGCTTGAGTTCCGTTTTTTTCTTGATTTCAGAGCTTACGTTACGTCACACACGCACAGTGTACTTTTAGACAAAACGACACCATGGACGTAATAAGATAACTCGATAAGATAACTTTTTCATGTAGATAATGTATGATCGTTGAATTTAAGAAAAAGCATGATATCATAAGACTAGTGCGTTTGCATTGGCGCTGGGTATATATAATGACGTTAATTTATGTGTCAAGTTGATGGCATAGGGGTATTCGCCCAGCGAGCAATCTTAAAATAGTCTATAAATTCAAAAAAGGCTGTAAGTAGGGCTGTTTTTTTCATACCAGTCCAGAAAAATTACCAAATTTATTTTATAAACGTATTGGATATAACATGAATCAAAATGTTACAATCTGCATGTTAAGCGTTTACCCAGTTGCAATTATGGTTTAAAACTTTGCCTACTATCAGACTAAATAATGGACCTGACATCAAGCATTTAATTTAGTTGATTGGGGCCTGAGCTTTACTTTTCTATTTATTGGCCATTTGGGGTTCAACTGGTGTAATCCGTTTGTTCCAATATTTAAGTGGTGCTGTTGAGACCACAGAGGACCGCCAGGTTTGTCCTCATACGTTGTTTCTGTCGAGTCCCCATCTTCGGTTAATCACAGTACATTAATGTTATTTTTGTTGTTGTTGTTGTTGTTGTGGTTTTTGTTTTGTTTGTTGTTATTATTCATAGATGGGTCTGAAAACCTTAGCGCAGACCAAATTGCTTACTAAATATTGCACAAGCTGAGGGCGAGGGTTTGAATACAGTAAAACTAGTTGAAGCCCCACTTAATCTAATACTGACCATTCCAAGGTACTTCTGTTGTGGTTCCTCAAACTTCTTATGTCCGCCTGTCTGTGGTCGTCTGGCAATATGATCATCTTAGCTGCCCGCTTTGCTTGCTGTATTGCAAATAAAAAAAAGTAGATAAAAAAAGATGCCAGTTTAAATTCTCGTCTATGTCGGTGCTTCGTTCACCTGTCTTGTGAGTTGTGTTTTTAATTGGGGTAGCTGCATAACCACCTGTGTCAAAAAGAGCTGGTTCATTCGGTTTACCGTGCATGTATTTCGTGAACTGTTTGCCAGTATACTTCTTTTCCGTTTTGGTTGGAGGTCGGGACATGCGATCTGATTATTCTAGTTCCTGATCATTGCCTATCTTTTTCCTTTTTCCAAATTTCATGCGGTCCTGCACCTTCAGACACACATTTCGGTTCTATAAGGTTAACTGGTGTGTGACCAACTGTCTTTAGAAAGAGAATGTATAACAGAAAAAGGGGGTTAGAAGCATTTTATAGGAGTCATAGGTCTTACCTTCAGTCCCACATCAGAATGCTTGAGGACGAGCGCCTGTCTATACTTTAAGCTCACCGAAGAGCTGTCGGCAAAGGTGAGCTAAAGTGCGTAGCGTAAAAACGTTTTGACTGAGCTGTACAAATTTTAGCAAGACATCGTACTACATAAAACATGTCTAATAAATGAGGATATGCACTGACAGGTTCCTCCAGACTCGGGAATGTGCATAACTCTGTTGAAAATGTCAATTTCAGAAGTTCTCATAAAATGCACATCTACATATCCCAGATAGATATCCAATTTCAAACAATCTGATGAAAACTTAAGAGGGCATTGCTGATAAAGTTACAGTAACTACAGACACAAGAAGGGGCATTACTGCTGAAACACTCTCTGGAACAAATATAGGATGCCGCTTTCTTTCAGGCCCGACTCAACGTCGTGCAAATAACGGGGACATCTGCTGTTCTGGCGAAGATTTTCCAAAACCGCCATGCTAAGACGGGTCATTTTTTGTTTTCAAACTTGATATTGTGGTATATTAGAGATGTCAGTATATTGGCAGTAGGCGGAGCTTATTATTAGGAGGTATCTTTGCATGCTAGCATATGATTATTATGCGCGGAGCACTTCAATAGAATGGTTAACAAACCAATTCTGTTTCTTTAATTGCACCAACAAATGAAACATTACAATGGCGACGAGTACGGGATTCTATTAAACAATTTAAAAACAATGTTTATGGACGGAGAAAACAAATTAAAAACAATGTGCATCTGTGGAAAATAAAATTTTGTTTTATTGTCATAGAAACCAAGGACTAAACCAAGTGTGTAAAGAAAACAAAGAGTGGCGCACATTAAACTAAAACAAGAACTTAGCAAGAAAAAATAATAGACAAACAATGGCTGCTAAATTAGACATTTCCAGCCCTGGAAAATTTAAGGTTTCTGGTGAACAGACAAATTTAAACAAAGCATGGGAACAGTATTTGAAAAGATTTGAATATTATATTAAAGCTGCAAATATTACCAGAGACGAACAAAAACGCGCCTTGTTATTATATATATCTGGACATGAAGTGCAAGACATTTTCGAGACCTTCAATGAACAGGGCACAACATATGGCGATGCTGTGACAAAATTATCAAACTATTTATTTCAAACCCAAAAAGAACATAGCCTTTGAACGGCACGTATTTCACAAGTCGAAACAAAGTGATGCGGAGACAATGGACAATTGCATTGTCAGACTTACAAAATAATCTATATCTTGCGAGTTTACTAACAAGAACGAAATGATTCGCGACAAGGTGGTTACTCGTGCATTTCAAGCAAATTGCGAAAAAAAGTTGCTTGAAGAAGAAACTCTTACGTTGGAGAAAGTTAAAACAATCTCACGTACGTTTGAACTTAGTGAGACACACTCAAAACGTATGGAAACTCCAGATGCTAGTTCTACGATGGCTGGGACAAACAACGAAGAAATCAACCGGGTGCGACCCAAACAGAGTCGCAACAAAAACCAAGGGGCCAGAACAAAGCAATACAATCGAGGGACCAAACCAACAAACCAAATAAAACCTCACTTCAGACGACCACAGGGGGATATAACTGCAATTTGTTATCGTTGTGGTGAAAAAGGGCACTATGGGAAATCTTGTGAAAAAACAAAAGGCGTCACGTGTTATGCGTGCGGAGGAAAACGTCATTTTGCAAAAATGTGTAAATCTAAGGATAAAAGAGTGCATGTTCTTTCGGAAAATAGTGAGGAAGGGAGAGAGGAAGAGAGAGAGAGGAAGTATTCTTGTTGCACGGTAAGAATGACGCCACTTTATCATTACCATTACAAGGGAAGTTAATCAAAATTTTAATTGATAGTGGGGCATCAGTAAATGTAATAGACAAAAACATGTTTGTTCAGATAAAGACCAAAGAAAATATTCTGCAGCATTCAGATACAAAAATTTATCCTTATGGCGGTAACACACCCCTCAAATTATATGACAAAACAAAATTAAACCTACAGATAGGTCAGTCTATACATTCTGTAGAATTTCAAGTCATAAAAGGCAAAGAAAAACTGCATCAGAGCTAGGTTTATTACATATCGGCATGATAAATGCGGTAGCCGAAAATATCGCGGAAAACACCGAATCAATAATAAAGTCATTTGAGGACAGATTCCGAGGCACTTGTAAACTAAAAGATTTTCAGTTGAAGCTTCATGTTGACACGTCAGTGACACCTGTAGCTCAAGCGGTGCGACAAATTCCATTCAAAATGCGAAAACAAGTAGAAAAGAAAATTGACGAATTAGAAAAATGTGATTTTATTGAAAAGATAACCGGACCAACCCCCCGGGTATCGAACCTAGTACCCGTTCCAAAGAAAAACAATGACATACGATTAGCTGTTGACATGAGACAAGCCAATAAAGCAATATTAAGGGAAAGGTACCCTCTACCTAACATTGATGACACTTTAGAGCAAATGAACGGTGCATGTGTGTTCAGCAAGTTAGACCTGAACCAAGCTTTCCATCAGATCGAACTTGAGGAAAGCAGCAGATTTATCACGACATTTGTTACCCCAAACAAAGGCATGTACAGATACAAACGTCTGATTTACGGTATTACCCCTGCCAGCGAAATATTTCAGCGCATAATGCAGCAGATATTTCAAGATATACCAGGCTGTAAAGTAATAATTGATGACATCATCATTTACGCTGAAAATCAAGAAAACCATGACAAAACATTGAAAATGGTGCTGACGAGATTACGTGACAAAAACTTGACACTAAACATAGACAAGTGTGAGTTTAACAAGACAGAATTAAAATTTATGGGGCACACATTATCCAAAGAAGGGATCAAAACTGACAACCTTAAAGTCAATGCATTGCGCGACGCAACCCCTCCTACCAATGGAAGTGAAGTAAAAAGTTTGCTAGGTCTAGTAGGATTTTGCTCCAAATTCATCCCGCATTACGCAACAATTGCAGAACCTCTGCGAAAACTAACCAGGAAAAACGTTCCTTGGGAATGGTCGAGTGAACAGCAAAATGCATTCGAAAAACTAAAACAATGTCTCACGAGCGAAGAAGTAATGGCATATTATAATCAAGACGCCGAAACACATCTCGTGGTTGGTGGACGTCCATACGGACTCGGGGCTATTCTCCACCAAAAGCAACCAAATGGTGACATAAGGCCGGTTGCATACGCAAGTCGAACACTTACACCAGAAGAGCGACGTTACTCGCAGTCGGAACGAGAAGCTCTTGCTGTTTTGTTTGGCATACAGAGATTTCATGTGTATCTCTACGGCATGACATTTACGGTATTTTCCGATGCGTTAGAAAGGATTTGCACCTCTGCACATCAAACAACACCCAGAATTCATAATATGGTGTTAAAACTGCAGCCCTATGACTTCAAAGTAGAGTATTTACCAGCGCACTTAATGACCACAGATATTTTATCTCGCACGCCTATCACTGATACAGATAATGCCACGTGCGACCTGACAGAAAAATACATCAACTATGTAATGGCTACCAGTTTACCAGTATCAGTTACCTTAGATGAACTCAAACACGCGTCGGAATCTGACCCCGTGATGAGCAAAATTCGCAAATGCATTGAATCAGACAAATGGGTCAAAAGTGACCCATTAAAACCTTATTATCAGATAAGAAATGAGCTGTCAGTCAAAGAATCAGTTATCCTCAAAGGCAACAAATTGGTTATACCATTTGCATTGCAGAAACGTCTGCTTGAATTAGTTCATGAATCGCACAGCGGCGTTGTAAAAACAAAACAATTTTTGAGAGAAAAAGTATGGTGGCCTAGAATCGACGAACATGTTGCGGACATGATCAAGGCCTGTCATGCATGTCAGATGACGTCTATTCCACCGCGTGAACCACCAATAGTCATGACCAAATTACCAGACGGACCGTGGAGAGAGTTGGCAATGGACATAACTGGACCGTTTGAAGACAGTTGTTATTTACTCGTGGTCATAGATTACTATTCACGCTTTCCAATGGTAGAAATATTAAAATCTATCACCAGCCAATCAATCATAAATCAACTCAGAAAATGGTTCGCTATTTTTGGCCTGCCGTCAGTTATTAAAACGGACAACGCGACTAACTTTGTTAGTGCTGAATTTGAAGATTTCTTGAATCAAAATGGCATCAAACATTTTCGCTCTTTGCCTTATATGGCTCGCCAAAATGGTCTTGTTGAAAATTTCAATAAATCAACTAAAAAGTATGTGAAATCAGCAATAGCAGAAAATAAAAATTGGCGACAGGAACTTCAAACATGTTTGTTACATTACAGAGCTACAAAACAATGCAAGATAAGATAAGATAAGATAAGATAAGATAAGATAAGATTTATTTAAAGTCGGCAAGTTTCATAACAATACAACATAAGCTCTTGATGAGCTTTTGAACCGACTGCTAAAACTAGAGTATATGATCAACAAGTGTAAAAGAGCTGTAAGAATGAATAATCGGTTACAATTGCATCTGGCCTGGCTGTCTGCATGTCATCAGACCCAAGTGTCTGCACACCATGCAAACAACCATGTCAGACCCAAGTACTTGGAGATATAATACGATATTAGAAATATATTATTTATCATACTCACCAGCCCTATAAGGACAAAAACTGCCCTATTAGCACATTAAACATGTATAAGCACAAAGGTTGTTAAAATAGCTTACATACTAGTCCGCTTAGCAAGGGCAAGATCATAAATTCAGAGACCCACGACATTGTACTGGACGGTGGGGCTTCGCAGGTGGCAGCTCAATCGCTAAACAGCAAGCTTCACTCCACCGTCAAGTCAATGTGCCGTATCTTACCCCCACCACAGGCAGACAGTAACTAACTAAACAAGGTAACTATAAAGCTAGCAAAATTAAAGCAACATTCCGAAATAGCAACAATGCAATATGACTCAATTAGCAAGGGCAAGATAGACAAAGATTTGGACATTGCACTGGATGGTGGTGTTTCGCAAGTGGCAGCTCAATTGCTAAATAACAAGCTCCGCTCCACCATCCAATCAATGTACCCATCGTACCCCCACCAATTGAGCATCTATAGAAGTTAGAGAAGCATTAGAACTACTACAACACAATAAGCATATATAGTTGGCTAACTATTAAAGAAAACATTTAAAGCATTAAAGCAGCTGAACAATAAAACAACATAAAATGTGCATATGATGCATCCATGCTGTGGAGCAAACTGTTAAAATTTGGTATCACAGGCAGAGCAAGTGCAATTTTCCCCATTCCATTGAGAAATTAAAGATTTAAATTGACTAAAACTTGTTATAGATCTAAAATCATTTGGTAATGAGTTCCACAGCACAGGTGCAGCATAGCGAAATGAGTTCTTACCCTGCCTTGTAGTCCTCACCTGGGGTACCTGTAAAATATTGTTATATCTAAAATTGTATGTAGTTTCCCTTTTGACTAATAAATCAGAAAGAACGGGTGGAGCTAAATTATTTAAAATTTTAAAAGTATCAATGGCCATTGTTCTTAAACATCGGACATGCAAGGCGGGTAAATGCACTACAAACAAATCACCATGTGAGTTGTTAATGAATAGAGCAATTAAAACAAAACTCCCAGAACTTCAGTCACATGACACGCCGAAATCCTTTGCAACTCAGGGATAAGCAACAAAAGGCAAAAATTCAATTTTACGCCAATAAAACAAAACCTGAAGGCTACAGAAAATTTTCAGTGGGTCAAAGTGTACTCATTTTGAGACAAGAGAAAGGCAAAATATTGCATAACTGGCGCAACAAAATTTACAAAGTTATGGGACAAAAGGGGATATCACTTAAACTGGAAGGAGAAAGTGGCGAAGTTCTGTACCGTAGTGTGAATCATGTGAGACCATATTATTGTTCATCAAATATTGTGAGAAAAACTCCAAGCAAAATAAATCAGAGAACACTCAGAGACAGAAAAACATTGCAGTGTCCTATCAGATATCGTGACTAAATAAACGGAACACTTCTTGTGTGGCAAATTATGAACATGTGTCAATGACAGGATGTGAATTTCTACTTTTCGAAACATAAACTGGACTAAAACAGTCAGAAAGTAATCAACAGTGACTGTGAAAATAATTAATTTGGCAGTTTAATTTCATGTTTGAAATTACTGTCGGCGCCAGTGTAGTCCCATGTTTTCATAAATGTTGTTGAATTAATCAAGGCTGCTGACATAGCGGTAATTGATATGACTGCCAGGGTTAAATGTTTTTCATTCAGTAGAATATATGTTTTTTTTGTGTGTTTTTTCAAAGTAGGAGAAAAGTGTGGTATATTAGAGATGTCAGTATATTGGCAGTAGGCGGAGCTTATTATTAGGAGGTATCTTTGCATGCTAGCATATGATTATTATGCGCGGAGCACTTCAATAGAATGGTTAACCAACCAATTCTGTTTCTTTAATTGCACCAACAAATAAAACATTACAGATATATTTTTTGGACATACAGGCAATTTTAATAGCTCAGAATTGGTCAGTCACTGTAGATGCTTACGTTATCGCAGTCGTTCGACCACAATGCACATGGCTACATTAGTCAAAAAACCAAACTAGCTTGAATTTATTTTCTCTCTTTTATTTTCATAGTTTCAGGAATAAGGCAACATTTTATGCGTGACTGCCAGGAACATAAAGCCTATGGATTTTATGAATCTGGTGTATACCATGTAACACCAGCTGGGACATGTAAAGGGCTTAATGTGTATTGTGACATGACAACTGATGACGGGGGCTGGTTGGTAAGTTACCTTTGAAATGTAAGCTTAGTGCGATAGCCGACGTGATAGAATGTGTAAAATTAAACTGTGACGGAACATATGTAAAGATATAGAGTATGCTGCGACGCTAGGAGGCATTTGATTGATTGGTTGATTTGATGCTTAACGTCTACGGTAAACAGCTATGGTCATGTCGGGACGGTCAGTTGACCTATCCACACTATTCCTGGGCAGGCTTAGACATCTTAAGCTGTTAACCAGTACTAAGTGCACATACTTTCGCCTGTAACTGACAACTGCCCTTCTTGAATCAGCGGAAGGTGAAACGGAAGTATGTGGCTAGACCGGGTTTCGAACCCAGGACCCCTGACTTAGGAGTCAGGTGCCCTACCGATTACGCTACGCGACCCGGCATTTGAATACAGACTAGTGTATCAATATGTATTTATATGGTATTTTTGTTTAAAGGATGTAACAAGTGCTAGACATCAGAGGTCAGTTATAATATTGTTTATAAGTCGAAATTCAGGAAATTAGGTCCGACCTTAATAAAAGAGCCATTTTCGCCGATATCATTTGCACAAGTCTTCACACAGATGAGCTCATTTCTACTTACTGTTAAAACGGAAAAAGACCTCGGAGTCATAGCTGACAACAAGTTATTATTCACGGATCACATTACAGCCAAGGTTAATTTGGCCAACAGAAATCTCGGTATAATTTTTAGAACTTTTGTATATATAGATCAGGAAATATTTTACATCTATACAAAAGTCTGGTCAGACCTCATCTCGAGTTTGCCTCACCTGTATGGTCTCCACATTATAAAAAAGATTCTATTATGATAGAAAATGTTCAACGTCGAGCTACTAGACTCGTCAGGGGACTGCAGGAGTATAGTTACACAGAGCGACTAAAGAAACTGGGTCTGCCAACTTTAGAATACAGAAGAGAGAGAGCGGATTTAATCCAAGTATATAAGATATTAAATAATATCGACACCTTGGACAGACAAGAACAATTTGGAAGTATGACCTCTGGTGGTGCTATCTATTACTGTAAAGAGTTTGTTCTTGTCTGTTTCTGTTGGCCAAATTAACCGCGGCTGTAATGTGATCCCTGAATAATAACTTGTTGTCAGGTATGACTCCGAGGTCTTTTTTCCGTTTTAACTTTTTCCAACTCAAAGGTTTCTCTTTCTGATTTCATAGTATACGTTGTATTGATTTCCTGTCTTCCAATTTGAAGATGGTGACATTTACTAAAGTAATAAAACATTATCCAATCTTTTGCCCATTTGACGGACTTGGACTTGAGTTCTTTGGGTCATATCACGTGACACCCGGTTATATATCTTAGCATCATCAGCATACAGCTTTATTAGGACTGCTATTGCCTCTGGCATATCGTTTATATAGATTAAAAACTGTACCGGCCCTCTGACACAACCCTGTGCAATACCACTACTTACTTTTGACCATTCTCTAGGTTATTCAACGTATTTAAAACGTACCGAATAAGGATATAAACGGCTACATACGTGGCCTAGCTACGTTTGATTTGAAAACTCAGATTAAACGTAGCATTTCGAAATATTTACTGTAAGCGTATTGAAGCGCCGTCTAAACGTACTAGGACGTAGATCCAACCTTTGAATCTGTAACCTTACGTGGAGGTCTTCTACGTACTAGTACGCATTATAAACGCTTTAGTACGTTTTGTGACGTTTAATTCTGCGTTTTATTACGATTTGGTATGTTTTGCGATACCTACTGAAACGTCACTTTGACTAGGTAGTTATCCCGGTCACTACCTAGTAGTCCCTAGTAAAACGTACGGAATCGTAGTCTCATCCAGTCTGAAAATGTGGTACTAAGCCGTTTGATAATACCATTTATAGCTTACTATAAATTTGATTATTCAAAGCGAATTGTGACTTTCTCTCTCCCTTCTCTCCCCACCATCCCTTTGTTTAATTTGATTGGTTGTTTAAACCACGTGCTTAAAGCTTAACCGCCGCGCACAGCGAGGTAGCGCAGTCTGTTTCAAGGAAGGGAAAAGATAGGTACGTTACTTTATTTTGGCTCGAATAGAAAGCGCCAAGCAATTTAGCATGTTTTAACATTATATCTATGCAATCGGTAAATTGTCACTTAATCGATATCATTCTATCTGTTTCAAACCATATTTACGTTAGGAATAATTTGCTCCATTACATTTAGTTCTGCAGCCAAAATAAATTAATATGTATGTTATTATGTATATGAAGAAAAGGTGTCTTTGTGTATTAAATGTTTGATTTATCATTCTTAAATGAAAAGCAAATTCACGAAATACAGAGTAAACGTTCTTCAAATAAAACATGATGAAGAATGATACATGTAAAGTTTAAATAATCATAATAATAAATATAAAGTAAAATGATCACTTTATCTTGAAAAATATAATTTCCCGGACATTATGCCGAATCCCCACTTCGGATATCGAGAGTGGGTCTCCATTTCAAATTCATGAAAAACCATTATCATTATCATCATTATTAACATTATTCTTGATGTTGTATGAGCCATTCAACCAATGAGATAAAGAAGATATGCACTAGAAATGTCAATTTAAATCTTAAAAAACTTGATTTCAGAAATTAGCTAGAATTGAAATAAATTAAAAAAACACACTTCGGATATCGAGAGCGGGTCATCTTTTATGTTTTCTTTTGAAATTGAATATCGTTTGGAAATATGCAAACGTTATCATCATTGCTATAACAACAAAGAACTCTGGTAGCCTTCTCCGGAGATCGGAAGCAAAGGCCATAAATCAATTCTCTCCTGAATTCGGAAGGAATTGAAGAATGTTTGTATTCAAAGTCCGTTTCTCACTGTTCGACTGTTTGTTCGTACAACCAGCCATGACGGTGAAAAGTTGAATAAATCTCTGATAAGGAAGCCTGTAAATAGAAAGAAAAAATAAGCAAGCAACACAAGCGTTTCATGTGTAATGGGTTTTGGGTGGGTGGGATGTAAAAACATGCTAAATTGCTTGGCGCTTTCTATTCGAGCCAAAATAAAGTAACGTACCTATCTTTTCCCTTCCTTGAAACAGACTGCGCTACCTCGCTGTGCGCGGCGGTTAAGCTTTAAGCACGTGGTTTAAACAACCAATCAAATTAAACAAAGGGAATTGGGGGAGAGAAGGGAGAGAGAAAGTCACAATTCGCTTTGAATAATCAAATTTATAGTAAGCTATAAATTGTATTATTCAAAGATTGGTCTCAAAATGTACAATAATATGACTGAGATAAGTTGACAAGCCTTTCTACTCACACTTGAAAGAACTTACAAAAAACATTTTATATCATTGTATTCTTTTATTTAAACGTTTTGGCAAGTATTAGGCCATGGCTTGCTATTCATGAAAATTACTATTTTAGATTGCCGACCCATGAAACATTAAGGTAGTGGCAAATCTACATTATGTCATTACTGTTTGAATGGCCAATCATTTAATTCATTTGTCACTATTCCATTAATTCATTATATATTAATTATCAATAATTTTCAAGTCATTTTCAACATTATCATTATCATGATCACTTTATCTTGAAAAATATAATTTCCCGGACATTATGCCGAATCCCCACTTCGGATATCGAGAGTGGGTCTCCATTTCAAATTTATGAAAAACCATTATCATTATCATCGTTATTAACATTATTCTTGATGTTGTATGAGCCATTCAACCAATGAGATAAAGAAGATATGCACTAGAAATGCCAAGAGGCCTGGCAAGACACAGGCAACTGTGACTGACCAGGTCTCCCGCCGTAAATCGTAGTTGAACGTATTGGAAACGTACTAAACACGTAGTTACATCTAGATACCTACTAAAAGGGGTACATTTCTTTGCCAAACGTATGTAGGGAAGCGTAGTACATGCATAACCTAGCCCTCAAAACGTGACAGTGAGGCTGGGTCCTTATATAACAGGCCGATATCAACAGACCGGTAATCTATATTGGTGGTGGACAAATTGTCAAAATTGTATCAGGGATCTTGTATGGGACGGTCCACTCTGTTTGCTATTCCGCCAGGAATTTGATAACAAAATAAGAAAAGCAGCTCGTTCAGATAGGAGCATCAGCTTGATCAGATAGAGAAAAAAACAGGTTTTAGTGTAAATTCACTGACATTTCGATGATTTTGTTGCCATGGTAACGTAAATTAAAAAGATTGTAAAACTTTTTATTTTCGATATTGGCAACACATTTGAGCCTTTTATGAATTGTTCATACGCATCTTTGCTGTTAGCTGATAATATATTTTGAAAATTGCCAATTTTGATAGTATATAAAATGTGTATCTATGGTGACACGTTGCTTAGCAACACAGTGCAAAGATAATTTGTCTTTGCTCTGTTGGATAAAACATGCTCAAACAGTTCATTTGACGAAAGGTGGGAAAAAACTATAAAAAATAGTATGCATATCCTAACAGTTAAGCTCAAAAGTGTTAGGAGAAGACCTAAATAAGCAAGTTGCTTTCGTTTCAATCCTAGTACATTTTGTATGTTGTAATATACATATGTTATGAAAAAAAGAGAAATAAATATGTTTAAACCAAAAGTGTTGGTTTTTAAGATTTATCATTTAGAAGTCTTGTCCAGCCAGTCTTCACGATATTTTTAAATTTTGTTTAGAGGCAACAACTGACAGAAACTAAAAATTTTCCTGGAGTCTGTTGAAACGGATGTAAAAGTAACAATTTCTGTGACTAGTCACGTATCTGTCACCATCTGTCTGATACTTAGGGAGAGTGCTAATTGAAAGAAAATGCACTTTAATGATAGTGCCGTCATTCAAGTTGCCATGGAAACCAAATTAAGATATAAAACTAAACAAGAGGGCCATGAGGCCCTGAATCGCTCACCTGAACAACTGGCAAAGTCTCTTTTTCTTATGTCTAAAATTGCCAAAAAATGAGTCTTGGGTCAAAAGTCAAAGATCGACCATGACTTCTTGTACTCATAAATCTTCATGTACTCATTAAGTCAACTATATAGACCATTTTTAGGCCAAAATCTTCAAAACTTTCCATGAAATCTTAAGTGCTAGCATTTTCCCATATTTGACCATGCCGCAAAAAAGGTCAAGGCCCAAGGTCATCATTTGAACAGTCTTGGTAGTACTCTAGTACTCCATGCTACTTACTAAGCTTCAAGGCCATCGGTGTATTGGTTATGGGGAAGAAAAATATTAAAGGTTTATACCATAAATGGGTATGGTGGCCATGTTGGTCATGTGAGCTGGACCGTTTGAACAAATTATTGTTCAATTAGCCCCTGGAGGCTCTATATGAAATGTGTTTACAACTGGCCCTTTAGCTTTTGAGGAAATGTTTGAAAATGTCAAAATATGAGAGACCTGGGTCAAGGTCAAAGAATGACCTTGACCTCTTGTACTCATAATTCTTTTTGACCTCATTTAGACAACTGTATACACCAATTTTAGGCCAAAATCTTCAAAACTTCACATGAAATCTTAAGTTCTAGTCTTTTCCCATATTTAACCTTGCTATAAAAAAAGTTCAAGGTCAACCCAAGGTCTTAATTTAAACAATCTTGATAGTACTGGAGTACCCAATGCTACATACCAAGTTTCAAGGCCACCGGTCAATTGGTTCTAGAGTAGAAGACTTTTAAAGGTTTTTACCATATATGGGCATGGTTGATCATGTGACCAAGACTATTTGAAGAAATTTTCGTTACCTCAACCCCTGAAGGTTCTATATGCAGTTTGGTTACAATTTGCTCAGTGGCTTTTAAGAAGAAGTTTGAAATTGTCAAACTATAAGAATTCAGGTTCATAGGTTAAAGGACGACCTTGACCTCTTGTACTCATGAATCTTCATGTACTCATTGACTGTATTTACCAACTTTTAGGCCTAAATCTTCACAACTTTCCACGAAATCTTATGTTCTAGCATTTTCCGATATTTGACCTTGTCGTAAAATGGTCAAGGTCAACCCAAGGTCATCATTTTGAGCAATCTGGATAGTACTGGAGTACCCAATGCCATCGGTCAATTGATTTTTTGCGGCATGGTCAAATATGGGAAAATGCTAGCACTTAAGATTTCATGGAAAGTTTTGAAGATTTTGGCCTAAAAATGGTCTATATAGTTGACTTAATGAGTACATGAAGATTTATGAGTACAAGAAGTCATGGTCGATCTTTGACTTTTGACCCAAGACTCATTTTTTGGCAATTTTAGACATAAGAAAAAGAGACTTTGCCAGTTGTTCAGGTGAGCGATTCAGGGCCTCATGGCCCTCTTGTTTAGTTTTATATCTTAATTTGGTTTCCATGGCAACTTGAATGACGGCACTATCATTAAAGTGCATTTTCTTTCAATTAGCACTCTCCCTAAGTATCAGACAGATGGTGACAGATACGTGACTAGTCACAGAAATTGTTACTTTTACATCCATTTCAACAGACTCCAGGAAAATATCGTGAAGACTGGCTGGACAAGACTTCTAAGTGATAAATCTTAAAAACCAACACTTTTGGTTTAAACATATTTATTTCTCTTTTTTTCATAACATATGTATATTACAACATACAAAATGTACTAGGATTGAAACGAAAGCAACTTGCTTATTTAGGTCTTCTCCTAACACTTTTGAGCTTAACTGTTAGGATATGCATACTATTTTTTATAGTTTTTTCCCACCTTTCGTCAAATGAACTGTTTGAGCATGTTTTATCCAACAGAGCAAAGACAAATTATCTTTGCACTGTGTTGCTAAGCAACGTGTCACCATAGATACACATTTTATATACTATCAAAATTGGCAATTTTCAAAATATATTATCAGCTAACAGCAAAGATGCGTATGAACAATTCATAAAAGGCTCAAATGTGTTGCCAATATCGAAAATAAAAAGTTTTACAATCTTTTTAATTTACGTTACCATGGCAACAAAATCATCGAAATGTCAGTGAATTTACACTAAAACCTGTTTTTTTCTCTATCTGATCAAGCTGATGCTCCTATCTGAACGAGCTGCTTTTCTTATTTTGTTATCAAATTCCTGGCGGAATAGCAAACAGAGTGGACCGTCCCATACAAGATCCCTGATACAATTTTGACAATTTGTCCACCACCAATATAGATTACCGGTCTGTTGATATCGGCCTGTTATATAAGGACCCAGCCTCACTGTCACGTTTTGAGGGCTAGGTTATGCATGTACTACGCTTCCCTACATACGTTTGGCAAAGAAATGTACCCCTTTTAGTAGGTATCTAGATGTAACTACGTGTTTAGTACGTTTCCAATACGTTCAACTACGATTTACGGCGGGAGACCTGGTCAGTCACAGTTGCCTGTGTCTTGCCAGGCCTCTTGGCATTTCTAGTGCATATCTTCTTTATCTCATTGGTTGAATGGCTCATACAACATCAAGAATAATGTTAATAACGATGATAATGATAATGGTTTTTCATAAATTTGAAATGGAGACCCACTCTCGATATCCGAAGTGGGGATTCGGCATAATGTCCGGGAAATTATATTTTTCAAGATAAAGTGATCATGATAATGATAATGTTGAAAATGACTTGAAAATTATTGATAATTAATATATAATGAATTAATGGAATAGTGACAAATGAATTAAATGATTGGCCATTCAAACAGTAATGACATAATGTAGATTTGCCACTACCTTAATGTTTCATGGGTCGGCAATCTAAAATAGTAATTTTCATGAATAGCAAGCCATGGCCTAATACTTGCCAAAACGTTTAAATAAAAGAATACAATGATATAAAATGTTTTTTGTAAGTTCTTTCAAGTGTGAGTAGAAAGGCTTGTCAACTTATCTCAGTCATATTATTGTACATTTTGAGACCAATCTTTGAATAATACAATTTATAGCTTACTATAAATTTGATTATTCAAAGCGAATTGTGACTTTCTCTCTCCCTTCTCTCCCCCAATTCCCTTTGTTTAATTTGATTGGTTGTTTAAACCACGTGCTTAAAGCTTAACCGCCGCGCACAGCGAGGTAGCGCAGTCTGTTTCAAGGAAGGGAAAAGATAGGTACGTTACTTTATTTTGGCTCGAATAGAAAGCGCCAAGCAATTTAGCATGTTTTTACATCCCACCCACCCAAAACCCATTACACATGAAACGCTTGTGTTGCTTGCTTATTTTTTCTTTCTATTTACAGGCTTCCTTATCAGAGATTTATTCAACTTTTCACCGTCATGGCTGGTTGTACGAACAAACAGTCGAACAGTGAGAAACGGACTTTGAATACAAACATTCTTCAATTCCTTCCGAATTCCGGAGAGAATTGATTTATGGCCTTTGCTTCCGATCTCCGGAGAAGGCTACCAGAGTTCTTTGTTGTTATAGCAATGATGATAACGTTTGCATATTTCCAAACGATATTCAATTTCAAAAGAAAACATAAAAGATGACCCGCTCTCGATATCCGAAGTGTGTTTTTTTAATTTATTTCAATTCTAGCTAATTTCTGAAATCAAGTTTTTTAAGATTTAAATTGACATTTCTAGTGCATATCTTCTTTATCTCATTGGTTGAATGGCTCATACAACATCAAGAATAATGTTAATAATGATGATAATGATAATGGTTTTTCATGAATTTGAAATGGAGACCCACTCTCGATATCCGAAGTGGGGATTCGGCATAATGTCCGGGAAATTATATTTTTCAAGATAAAGTGATCATTTTACTTTATATTTATTATTATGATTATTTAAACTTTACATGTATCATTCTTCATCATGTTTTATTTGAAGAACGTTTACTCTGTATTTCGTGAATTTGCTTTTCATTTAAGAATGATAAATCAAACATTTAATACACAAAGACACCTTTTCTTCATATACATAATAACATACATATTAATTTATTTTGGCTGCAGAACTAAATGTAATGGAGCAAATTATTCCTAACGTAAATATGGTTTGAAACAGATAGAATGATATCGATTAAGTGACAATTTACCGATTGCATAGATATAATGTTAAAACATGCTAAATTGCTTGGCGCTTTCTATTCGAGCCAAAATAAAGTAACGTACCTATCTTTTCCCTTCCTTGAAACAGACTGCGCTACCTCGCTGTGCGCGGCGGTTAAGCTTTAAGCACGTGGTTTAAACAACCAATCAAATTAAACAAAGGGATGGTGGGGAGAGAAGGGAGAGAGAAAGTCACAATTCGCTTTGAATAATCAAATTTATAGTAAGCTATAAATGGTATTATCAAACGGCTTAGTACCACATTTTCAGACTGGATGAGACTACGATTCCGTACGTTTTACTAGGGACTACTAGGTAGTGACCGGGATAACTACCTAGTCAAAGTGACGTTTCAGTAGGTATCGCAAAACATACCAAATCGTAATAAAACGCAGAATTAAACGTCACAAAACGTACTAAAGCGTTTATAATGCGTACTAGTACGTAGAAGACCTCCACGTAAGGTTACAGATTCAAAGGTTGGATCTACGTCCTAGTACGTTTAGACGGCGCTTCAATACGCTTACAGTAAATATTTCGAAATGCTACGTTTAATCTGATTTTTCAAATCAAACGTAGCTAGGCCACGTATGTAGCCGTTTATATCCTTATTCGGTACGTTTTAAATACGTTGAATAACCTAGAGAATGGTCAAAAGTAAGTAGTGGTATTGCACAGGGTTGTGTCAGAGGGCCGGTACAGTTTTTAATCTATATAAACGATATGCCAGAGGCAATAGCAGTCCTAATAAAGCTGTATGCTGATGATGCTAAGATATATAACCGGGTGTCACGTGATATGACCCAAAGAACTCAAGTCCAAGTCCGTCAAATGGGCAAAAGATTGGATAATGTTTTATTACTTTAGTAAATGTCACCATCTTCAAATTGGAAGACAGGAAATCAATACAACGTATACTATGAAATCAGAAAGAGAAACCTTTGAGTTGGAAAAAGTTAAAACGGAAAAAAGACCTCGGAGTCATACCTGACAACAAGTTATTATTCAGGGATCACATTACAGCCGCGGTTAATTTGGCCAACAGAAACAGACAAGAACAAACTCTTTACAGTAATAGATAGCACCACCAGAGGTCATACTTCCAAATTGTTCTTGTCTGTCCAAGGTGTCGATATTATTTAATATCTTATATACTTGGATTAAATCCGCTCTCTCTCTTCTGTATTCTAAAGTTGGCAGACCCAGTTTCTTTAGTCGCTCTGTGTAACTATACTCCTGCAGTCCCCTGACGAGTCTAGTAGCTCGACGTTGAACATTTTCTATCATAATAGAATCTTTTTTATAATGTGGAGACCATACAGGTGAGGCAAACTCGAGATGAGGTCTGACCAGACTTTTGTATAGATGTAAAATATTTCCTGATCTATATATACAAAAGTTCTAAAAATTATACCGAGATTTCTGTTGGCCAAATTAACCTTGGCTGTAATGTGATCCGTGAATAATAACTTGTTGTCAGCTATGACTCCGAGATCTTTTTCCGTTTTAACAGTAAGTAGAAATGAGCTCATCTGTGTGAAGACTTGTGCAAATGATATCGGCGAAAATGGCTCTTTTATTAAGGTCGGACCTAATTTCCTGAATTTCGACTTATAAACAATATTATAACTGACCTCTGATGTCTAGCACTTGTTACATCCTTTAAACAAAAATACCATATAAATACATATTGATACACTAGTCTGTATTCAAATGCCGGGTCGCGTAGCGTAATCGGTAGGGCACCTGACTCCTAAGTCAGGGGTCCTGGGTTCGAAACCCGGTCTAGCCACATACTTCCGTTTCACCTTCCGCTGATTCAAGAAGGGCAGTTGTCAGTTACAGGCGAAAGTATGTGCACTTAGTACTGGTTAACAGCTTAAGATGTCTAAGCCTGCCCAGGAATAGTGTGGATAGGTCAACTGACCGTCCCGACATGACCATAGCTGTTTACCGTAGACGTTAAGCATCAAATCAACCAATCAATCAAATGCCTCCTAGCGTCGCAGCATACTCTATATCTTTACATATGTTCCGTCACAGTTTAATTTTACACATTCTATCACGTCGGCTATCGCACTAAGCTTACATTTCAAAGGTAACTTACCAACCAGCCCCCGTCATCAGTTGTCATGTCACAATACACATTAAGCCCTTTACATGTCCCAGCTGGTGTTACATGGTATACACCAGATTCATAAAATCCATAGGCTTTATGTTCCTGGCAGTCACGCATAAAATGTTGCCTTATTCCTGAAACTATGAAAATAAAAGAGAGAAAATAAATTCAAGCTAGTTTGGTTTTTTGACTAATGTAGCCATGTGCATTGTGGTCGAACGACTGCGATAACGTAAGCATCTACAGTGACTGACCAATTCTGAGCTATTAAAATTGCCTGTATGTCCAAAAAATATATCTGTAATGTTTTATTTGTTGGTGCAATTAAAGAAACAGAATTGGTTGGTTAACCATTCTATTGAAGTGCTCCGCGCATAATAATCATATGCTAGCATGCAAAGATACCTCCTAATAATAAGCTCCGCCTACTGCCAATATACTGACATCTCTAATATACCACACTTTTCTCCTACTTTGAAAAAACACACAAAAAAAACATATATTCTACTGAATGAAAAACATTTAACCCTGGCAGTCATATCAATTACCGCTATGTCAGCAGCCTTGATTAATTCAACAACATTTATGAAAACATGGGACTACACTGGCGCCGACAGTAATTTCAAACATGAAATTAAACTGCCAAATTAATTATTTTCACAGTCACTGTTGATTACTTTCTGACTGTTTTAGTCCAGTTTATGTTTCGAAAAGTAGAAATTCACATCCTGTCATTGACACATGTTCATAATTTGCCACACAAGAAGTGTTCCGTTTATTTAGTCACGATATCTGATAGGACACTGCAATGTTTTTCTGTCTCTGAGTGTTCTCTGATTTATTTTGCTTGGAGTTTTTCTCACAATATTTGATGAACAATAATATGGTCTCACATGATTCACACTACGGTACAGAACTTCGCCACTTTCTCCTTCCAGTTTAAGTGATATCCCCTTTTGTCCCATAACTTTGTAAATTTTGTTGCGCCAGTTATGCAATATTTTGCCTTTCTCTTGTCTCAAAATGAGTACACTTTGACCCACTGAAAATTTTCTGTAGCCTTCAGGTTTTGTTTTATTGGCGTAAAATTGAATTTTTGCCTTTTGTTGCTTATCCCTGAGTTGCAAAGGATTTCGGCGTGTCATGTGACTGAAGTTCTGGGAGTTTTGTTTTAATTGCTCTATTCATTAACAACTCACATGGTGATTTGTTTGTAGTGCATTTACCCGCTTTGCATGTCCGATGTTTAAGAACAATGGCCATTGATACTTTTAAAATTTTAAATAATTTAGCTCCACCCGTTCTTTCTGATTTATTAGTCAAAAGGGAAACTACATACAATTTTAGATATAACAATATTTTACAGGTACCCCAGGTGAGGACTACAAGGCAGGGTAAGAACTCATTTCGCTATGCTGCACCTGTGCTGTGGAACTCATTACCAAATGATTTTAGATCTATAACAAGTTTTAGTCAATTTAAATCTTTAATTTCTCAATGGAATGGGGAAAATTGCACTTGCTCTGCCTGTGATACCAAATTTTAACAGTTTGCTCCACAGCATGGATGCATCATATGCACCTTTTATGTTGTTTTATTGTTCAGCTGCTTTAATGCTTTAAATGTTTTCTTTAATAGTTAGCCAACTATATATGCTTATTGTGTTGTAGTAGTTCTAATGCTTCTCTAACTTCTATAGATGCTCAATTGGTGGGGGTACGATGGGTACATTGATTGGATGGTGGAGCGGAGCTTGTTATTTAGCAATTGAGCTGCCACTTGCGAAACACCACCATCCAGTGCAATGTCAAAATCTTTGTCTATCTTGCCCTTGCTAATTGAGTCATATTGCATTGTTGCTATTTCGGAATGTTGCTTTAATTTTGCTAGCTTTATAGTTACCTTGTTAAGTTAGTTACTGTCTGCCTGTGGTGGGGGTAAGATACGGCACATTGACTTGACGGTGGAGTGAAGCTTGCTGTTTAGCGATTGAGCTGCCACCTGCGAAGCCCCACCGTCCAGTACAATGTCGTGGGTCTCTGAATTTATGATCTTGCCCTTGCTAAGCGGACTAGTATGTAAGCTATTTTAACAACCTTTGTGCTTATACATGTTTAATGTGCTAATAGGGCAGTTTTTGTCCTTATAGGGCTGGTGAGTATGATAAATAATATATTTCTAATATCGTATTATATCTCCAAGTACTTGGGTCTGACATGGTTGTTTGCATGGTGTGCAGACACTTGGGTCTGATGACATGCAGACAGCCAGGCCAGATGCAATTGTAACCGATTATTCATTCTTACAGCTCTTTTACACTTGTTGATCATATACTCTAGTTTTAGCAGTCGGTTCAAAAGCTCATCAAGAGCTTATGTTGTATTGTTATGAAACTTGCCGACTTTAAATAAATCTTATCTTATCTTATCTTATCTTATCTTATCTTGCATTGTTTTGTAGCTCTGTAATGTAACAAACATGTTTGAAGTTCCTGTCGCCAATTTTTATTTTCTGCTATTGCTGATTTCACATACTTTTTAGTTGATTTATTGAAATTTTCAACAAGACCATTTTGGCGAGCCATATAAGGCAAAGAGCGAAAATGTTTGATGCCATTTTGATTCAAGAAATCTTCAAATTCAGCACTAACAAAGTTAGTCGCGTTGTCCGTTTTAATAACTGACGGCAGGCCAAAAATAGCGAACCATTTTCTGAGTTGATTTATGATTGATTGGCTGGTGATAGATTTTAATATTTCTACCATTGGAAAGCGTGAATAGTAATCTATGACCACGAGTAAATAACAACTGTCTTCAAACGGTCCAGTTATGTCCATTGCCAACTCTCTCCACGGTCCGTCTGGTAATTTGGTCATGACTATTGGTGGTTCACGCGGTGGAATAGACGTCATCTGACATGCATGACAGGCCTTGATCATGTCCGCAACATGTTCGTCGATTCTAGGCCACCATACTTTTTCTCTCAAAAATTGTTTTGTTTTTACAACGCCGCTGTGCGATTCATGAACTAATTCAAGCAGACGTTTCTGCAATGCAAATGGTATAACCAATTTGTTGCCTTTGAGGATAACTGATTCTTTGACTGACAGCTCATTTCTTATCTGATAATAAGGTTTTAATGGGTCACTTTTGACCCATTTGTCTGATTCAATGCATTTGCGAATTTTGCTCATCACGGGGTCAGATTCCGACGCGTGTTTGAGTTCATCTAAGGTAACTGATACTGGTAAACTGGTAGCCATTACATAGTTGATGTATTTTTCTGTCAGGTCGCACGTGGCATTATCTGTATCAGTGATAGGCGTGCGAGATAAAATATCTGTGGTCATTAAGTGCGCTGGTAAATACTCTACTTTGAAGTCATAGGGCTGCAGTTTTAACACCATATTATGAATTCTGGGTGTTGTTTGATGTGCAGAGGTGCAAATCCTTTCTAACGCATCGGAAAATACCGTAAATGTCATGCCGTAGAGATACACATGAAATCTCTGTATGCCAAACAAAACAGCAAGAGCTTCTCGTTCCGACTGCGAGTAACGTCGCTCTTCTGGTGTAAGTGTTCGACTTGCGTATGCAACCGGCCTTATGTCACCATTTGGTTGCTTTTGGTGGAGAATAGCCCCGAGTCCGTATGGACGTCCACCAACCACGAGATGTGTTTCGGCGTCTTGATTATAATATGCCATTACTTCTTCGCTCGTGAGACATTGTTTTAGTTTTTCGAATGCATTTTGCTGTTCACTCGACCATTCCCAAGGAACGTTTTTCCTGGTTAGTTTTCGCAGAGGTTCTGCAATTGTTGCGTAATGCGGGATGAATTTGGAGCAAAATCCTACTAGACCTAGCAAACTTTTTACTTCACTTCCATTGGTAGGAGGGGTTGCGTCGCGCAATGCATTGACTTTAAGGTTGTCAGTTTTGATCCCTTCTTTGGATAATGTGTGCCCCATAAATTTTAATTCTGTCTTGTTAAACTCACACTTGTCTATGTTTAGTGTCAAGTTTTTGTCACGTAATCTCGTCAGCACCATTTTCAATGTTTTGTCATGGTTTTCTTGATTTTCAGCGTAAATGATGATGTCATCAATTATTACTTTACAGCCTGGTATGTCTTGAAATATCTGCTGCATTATGCGCTGAAATATTTCGCTGGCAGGGGTAATACCGTAAATCAGACGTTTGTATCTGTACATGCCTTTGTTTGGGGTAACAAATGTCGTGATAAATCTGCTGCTTTCCTCAAGTTCGATCTGATGGAAAGCTTGGTTCAGGTCTAACTTGCTGAACACACATGCACCGTTCATTTGCTCTAAAGTGTCATCAATGTTAGGTAGAGGGTACCTTTCCCTTAATATTGCTTTATGGGCTTGTCTCATGTCAACAGCTAATCGTATGTCATTGTTTTTCTTTGGAACGGGTACTAGGTTCGATACCCGGGGGGTTGGTCCGGTTATCTTTTCAATAAAATCACATTTTTCTAATTCGTCAATTTTCTTTTCTACTTGTTTTCGCATTTTGAATGGAATTTGTCGCACCGCTTGAGCTACAGGTGTCACTGACGTGTCAACATGAAGCTTCAACTGAAAATCTTTTAGTTTACAAGTGCCTCGGAATCTGTCCTCAAATGACTTTATTATTGATTCGGTGTTTTCCGCGATATTTTCGGCTACCGCATTTATCATGCCGATATGTAATAAACCTAGCTCTGATGCAGTTTTTCTTTGCCTTTTATGACTTGAAATTCTACAGAATGTATAGACTGACCTATCTGTAGGTTTAATTTTGTTTTGTCATATAATTTGAGGGGTGTGTTACCGCCATAAGGATAAATTTTTGTATCTGAATGCTGCAGAATATTTTCTTTGGTCTTTATCTGAACAAACATGTTTTTGTCTATTACATTTACTGATGCCCCACTATCAATTAAAATTTTGATTAACTTCCCTTGTAATGGTAATGATAAAGTGGCGTCATTCTTACCGTGCAACAAGAATACTTCCTCTCTCTCTCTTCCTCTCTCCCTTCCTCACTATTTTCCGAAAGAACATGCACTCTTTTATCCTTAGATTTACACATTTTTGCAAAATGACGTTTTCCTCCGCACGCATAACACGTGACGCCTTTTGTTTTTTCACAAGATTTCCCATAGTGCCCTTTTTCACCACAACGATAACAAATTGCAGTTATATCCCCCTGTGGTCGTCTGAAGTGAGGTTTTATTTGGTTTGTTGGTTTGGTCCCTCGATTGTATTGCTTTGTTCTGGCCCCTTGGTTTTTGTTGCGACTCTGTTTGGGTCGCACCCGGTTGATTTCTTCGTTGTTTGTCCCAGCCATCGTAGAACTAGCATCTGGAGTTTCCATACGTTTTGAGTGTGTCTCACTAAGTTCAAACGTACGTGAGATTGTTTTAACTTTCTCCAACGTAAGAGTTTCTTCTTCAAGCAACTTTTTTTCGCAATTTGCTTGAAATGCACGAGTAACCACCTTGTCGCGAATCATTTCGTTCTTGTTAGTAAACTCGCAAGATATAGATTATTTTGTAAGTCTGACAATGCAATTGTCCATTGTCTCCGCATCACTTTGTTTCGACTTGTGAAATACGTGCCGTTCAAAGGCTATGTTCTTTTTGGGTTTGAAATAAATAGTTTGATAATTTTGTCACAGCATCGCCATATGTTGTGCCCTGTTCATTGAAGGTCTCGAAAATGTCTTGCACTTCATGTCCAGATATATATAATAACAAGGCGCGTTTTTGTTCGTCTCTGGTAATATTTGCAGCTTTAATATAATATTCAAATCTTTTCAAATACTGTTCCCATGCTTTGTTTAAATTTGTCTGTTCACCAGAAACCTTAAATTTTCCAGGGCTGGAAATGTCTAATTTAGCAGCCATTGTTTGTCTATTATTTTTTCTTGCTAAGTTCTTGTTTTAGTTTAATGTGCGCCACTCTTTGTTTTCTTTACACACTTGGTTTAGTCCTTGGTTTCTATGACAATAAAACAAAATTTTATTTTCCACAGATGCACATTGTTTTTAATTTGTTTTCTCCGTCCATAAACATTGTTTTTAAATTGTTTAATAGAATCCCGTACTCGTCGCCATTGTAATGTTTCATTTGTTGGTGCAATTAAAGAAACAGAATTGGTTTGTTAACCATTCTATTGAAGTGCTCCGCGCATAATAATCATATGCTAGCATGCAAAGATACCTCCTAATAATAAGCTCCGCCTACTGCCAATATACTGACATCTCTAATATACCACAATATCAAGTTTGAAAACAAAAAATGACCCGTCTTAGCATGGCGGTTTTGGAAAATCTTCGCCAGAACAGCAGATGTCCCCGTTATTTGCACGACGTTGAGTCGGGCCTGAAAGAAAGCGGCATCCTATATTTGTTCCAGAGAGTGTTTCAGCAGTAATGCCCCTTCTTGTGTCTGTAGTTACTGTAACTTTATCAGCAATGCCCTCTTAAGTTTTCATCAGATTGTTTGAAATTGGATATCTATCTGGGATATGTAGATGTGCATTTTATGAGAACTTCTGAAATTGACATTTTCAACAGAGTTATGCACATTCCCGAGTCTGGAGGAACCTGTCAGTGCATATCCTCATTTATTAGACATGTTTTATGTAGTACGATGTCTTGCTAAAATTTGTACAGCTCAGTCAAAACGTTTTTACGCTACGCACTTTAGCTCACCTTTGCCGACAGCTCTTCGGTGAGCTTAAAGTATAGACAGGCGCTCGTCCTCAAGCATTCTGATGTGGGACTGAAGGTAAGACCTATGACTCCTATAAAATGCTTCTAACCCCCTTTTTCTGTTATACATTCTCTTTCTAAAGACAGTTGGTCACACACCAGTTAACCTTATAGAACCGAAATGTGTGTCTGAAGGTGCAGGACCGCATGAAATTTGGAAAAAGGAAAAAGATAGGCAATGATCAGGAACTAGAATAATCAGATCGCATGTCCCGACCTCCAACCAAAACGGAAAAGAAGTATACTGGCAAACAGTTCACGAAATACATGCACGGTAAACCGAATGAACCAGCTCTTTTTGACACAGGTGGTTATGCAGCTACCCCAATTAAAAACACAACTCACAAGACAGGTGAACGAAGCACCGACATAGACGAGAATTTAAACTGGCATCTTTTTTTATCTACTTTTTTTTATTTGCAATACAGCAAGCAAAGCGGGCAGCTAAGATGATCATATTGCCAGACGACCACAGACAGGCGGACATAAGAAGTTTGAGGAACCACAACAGAAGTACCTTGGAATGGTCAGTATTAGATTAAGTGGGGCTTCAACTAGTTTTACTGTATTCAAACCCTCGCCCTCAGCTTGTGCAATATTTAGTAAGCAATTTGGTCTGCGCTAAGGTTTTCAGACCCATCTATGAATAATAACAACAAACAAAACAAAAACCACAACAACAACAACAACAACAAAAATAACATTAATGTACTGTGATTAACCGAAGATGGGGACTCGACAGAAACAACGTATGAGGACAAACCTGGCGGTCCTCTGTGGTCTCAACAGCACCACTTAAATATTGGAACAAACGGATTACACCAGTTGAACCCCAAATGGCCAATAAATAGAAAAGTAAAGCTCAGGCCCCAATCAACTAAATTAAATGCTTGATGTCAGGTCCATTATTTAGTCTGATAGTAGGCAAAGTTTTAAACCATAATTGCAACTGGGTAAACGCTTAACATGCAGATTGTAACATTTTGATTCATGTTATATCCAATACGTTTATAAAATAAATTTGGTAATTTTTCTGGACTGGTATGAAAAAAACAGCCCTACTTACAGCCTTTTTTGAATTTATAGACTATTTTAAGATTGCTCGCTGGGCGAATACCCCTATGCCATCAACTTGACACATAAATTAACGTCATTATATATACCCAGCGCCAATACAAACGCACTAGTCTTATGATATCATGCTTTTTCTTAAATTCAACGATCATACATTATCAACATGAAAAAGTTATCTTATCGAGTTATCTTATTACGTCCATGGTGTCGTTTTGTCTAAAAGTACACTGTGCGTGTGTGACGTAACGTAAGCTCTGAAATCAAGAAAACAAGAGGGCCATGAGGCCCTGAATCGCTCACCTGAACAATTGGCAAAGTGGCTTTTTCTTATGTTTTGAAATTGTCAAAATATGAGTCTTGGGTCAAAAGTCAAAGAATGACCATGACCTATTGTACTCATAAATCTTCATGTACTCATTAAGGCAACCATATATACCATTTTTTTAGGCAAAACTTTCCATGAAATCTTATGTTCTAGCATTTTCCCATATTTGACCATGCCGCAAAAGAAAGTTAAGGAAAAACTTGCTGTAAAAAAGGTCAAGGTCAACCAAGGTCATAATTTGAACAATCTTGATAGTACTGGAGTACCCAATGCTACATACCAAGTTGCAAGGCCACTGATCAATTGGTTCTGGAGAAAAAGATTTTGGAAGGTTTTTACCATATATGGTCATGGTGGCCAGGTTGGTCATGTAACCCAGACCATTTGAAGAAATTTTCATTTACTCGACCCCTGAAGGCTTTATATAATATTTGGTTATAATTGCCGCATTGGCTTTTAAGGAGAAGTTTGAAATTGTCAAACTATTCTGAGAATTCAGGGTCAAAGGTCAAAGAACGACCTTGACCTCTTGTAGTCATGAATCTTGATGTACACATTAAGATGACTGTATTTACCAATTTTTAGGCCTAATTCTTCAAAACTTTCCATGAAATCTTATGTCCTAGCATTTCTTATGTTCTAGCATTTTCCCATATTTGACCTTGCTGTAAAATGGCCAAGGTCACCCCAAGGTCATCATTTTGAACACTCTTGATAGTACTGGAGTACCCAATGCTACATACCAAGTTTCAAGGCCATCGGTCAATTGGTTCTGGAGAAGAAGATTTTTTTAGGTTTATACCATATATGGGCATGGCGGCCATGTTGGTCATGTGACCTGAACCGTTTGAACAAATTTTCATTCCCTCATCCCCTGGAGGTTCTATATGAAATTTGGTCACAATAGGCCGAGTGGTTTTTGAGGAGATTGTTTGAAACTGCCAAAATATGAGAGCTCAGGGTCAAAGGTCAAAGAATGACCTTGACCTCTTGTACTCACAAATCTTCATTGTACTCATTAAAGATGACTGCATATACCAACTTTTAGACCTTAATCTTCAAAACTTTCCCTGATATCTTAAGTTCTAGCATTTTCCCATATTTGACCTTGCCGTAAAAAGGTCAAGGTCAACCCAAGGTCATAATTTGAACAATCTTGATAGTACTCGAGTACCCAATGCTACATACCGAGTTTCAAGGCCATGGGTCAATTGGTTCTGGAGAAGAAGATTTTTCAAGGTTTTTACCATATATGGGCATTGGCGGCCATGTTGGTCATGTGACCAGAACCGTTTGAACAAATTTTCATTCCCTCATCCCCTGGAGGCTCTATATGAAATTTGGTTTCAATTGGCCCAGTGGCTGTTGAGAAGATTGTTTGAAATTGTCAAAATATGAGAGTTCTGGGTCAAAGGTCAAAGAATGACCTTGACCTCTTGTACTCATAAATCTTCATGTACTCATTTAAATGACTGTAGATATTGATTTTTAGCCCAAAATCTTCAACAGTTTTCAAGATATCTTATGTTCTAGCATTTTCCCATATAAAAGCACAAGGAAGCAAATTTGACCTTGCCGTAAAAAAGGTCAAGGTCAACCCAAGGTCATAATTTGAACAATCTTGGTAGTACTCATGTACCCGATGCTACATTACAAGTTTCAAGGCCATCGGCCTATTGGTTCTGGAGAAGAAGATTTTTTTAGGTTTTTACCATATATGGGCGTGGCGGCCATGTTGGTCATGTGACCAGGACGGTTTGAACAACTTTTCGTTCCCCCTTCCTCTGGAGGCCATATATGAAATTTGGTTACAATTGGCCCAGCGGTTTCAGAGGAGAAGTCATTTGAAATTGTGGACGGACGGACGGACGACGGACGACGACGGACGACGACGGACGACGACGGACGACGGAGCCTTACCATCCTATAAGCTCCCCCGGAGCCGCTGGCTCAGGTGAGCTAAAAACGGAACTCAAGCATTATTTCACATGCTGATAGATTTTGCTAAAGAGTAAATAGCCTATTTCTTTTATACTTTTCAATGAATTATAGAGATTTCTCGGTGAAATCGAAACTGATAATCTCACTGTTTGAAACAGTGAAATTATCACTTTCGATTTCACTGTTCAGAAATAGGATTTTTGTGAAATAGCCTCAAGTTTTTTGTTGATAAATTGGCTAAATCGTATCTGGCTTGACAAAACTTACGTCACGCATGTTTGCACGTCATTACGACGTTAATGACGTCACTTAAAGCGCCGACGTAACATCGTTACTGCACGCGACGTCAGGCCGCCTAAGTCTCCTGTAGGCATTCTATCTTGGCAATTTTTTTGAAATCTGTTTATCAAAATGGCATTTGAAGCTATTTGTAGTTGCAAACTTGTTTACAACCAATATCGTACCCACTAAACACGCTGGAAGCATCAAATTTGACGCAAAATGGCTAGAAAAAATGTTGTGTTTTTGTCGTGCTAGCTGACGCTCTTAAATAAACAGAATTATTGCGATTTTCATGCATAACAGAAATAGAAAATTTGACTTTTTCACTGTAAGATGAACTTTTATTTCACTAATGATGTAACCGAAATTTCGCCACTCGTGAAAATACCACTTTTGGTGTTCATTCGGTGAATTAAAAATCGATCTTACACTGAAAAAGTCAAATATCCTCTATCAAATCGCCATGGTAAAGAAATCTAGACAGCCGAAGGTATCAAAGTGACTTGCAGTCAAACGTCACTATATTGTCACGTTAATCAAACAATGAACAGACAAAAGTACCTTTTTGTAGAAATGTTACCTTTTGCAACCCAAAATGCTGAGATCAGTAGAAACTAAAATTTCAGAAGTTTTTTTTTTTTTTTTTTTTTTTTTGGGGGGGGGGGGGGGGGGGGGGGCAAACGTAAACCATTATCCAGACCGCGCATGACGTTACATGTATAACGTGACCCTTATCTGCCGAGCTGCGTGAAACTTCCCTAGAGGAAAAGTTGTTTGATGTGAAGAGATCTTCCAAAGAACGATTCATTGGAAAAGAAGTTTTAGGCAGTATTTATTACGCTTTAAATGTGTCATTTGATATCAACCGTTTTCAAACGTGTCATTATTGACGTAACGCTTGATTACGCCGACTGGTAACCGAAATTTAACTTTTAAACACCCTATCTCAACATCAGAAAATTAAGACATATTGAATTGTCTCTAACATTAAACCAAACATTGAACAAACAAATTGTGCCAGACGTTCCAAATTGGTGCGTTTTCATTGACGCAGAGTATATACATTGTGTAGATGTGCATATGGTTCTGTCAAGATTTTGCATAGCTGCGTCTGATAAAATATGTCAGGGCTACTCCTGCATTTTTTTTCATCGGATTTCTTTGAAATTTCTTGGCTGTGAAGATGTGAATGTTACAAGAGATTGTGTATTTGACCTGTTTGGACGAGTCATTCCTTTTCATACTTCTACAAATGGCCAGCATAACACCTTACCGTTCCATCTTCATCTCGACAATTTTGGTATGATGTACATTTATGAGTTGATTTGCATATTTTTGTGAAAAGTGTTGGCGTTTGCATCTGGGATATAGTTATCACCTTTAGAGCTGTACACTTTGCTTTCCGTTTTGTGTTATGGTTTAAAATAGAGGTGAAAACGACGTTTTGATGTTTGGTGTATCGATGTGCGCTTTTGTTTTGTTCCAATGAGTGAGCCTATTGTCGATGTTGTGCTGTACATTATTTTCGATTTTTTGGGCGGCTGGACTATTTGATTGTGGCAGTACCTGCGTATCATCATTTATTATGTTTTACTCATGGCTGCCTCTAAAGAATACCTTTACACTATTCTATTCTTTTATTCAGTTCTAACCCATATTCTTGCAAGGTCGTCGGAGCACCACACATGACTTCGCAACAATCCCTTTCCATCTTGTTAAGTTTTCAACTGCCCTAGCTGAGCTGGCAAAGTTCATCCCAATAATGTCATCCCACCTCTTCTTCTGTCTACCGCTTCTTCTTTGTCGTTTCACTGTACCTTTACACGCTCATTCCAGTAGGCCTACTGAATTATGAAAAGCGGCATAGAATCATTTGTTTCATGACCGTGCGCGATAGCACAACGTGATTGAATAAATAACGATAATCAAATGTAACGAATGCAAATATTCAAATTGTAAAAGTTACCTTTCATCACACATGTTAAACTCCCCTCAAAAGATAGGAGCAGTTGAAAACGAATCATATTTGCAATCATAATTATTTAACAACCGTCTATTTAATTGATACACATAGCGCAACAACAGAATGCTATAAGTTACTCCTCTTATTTTTTTTAAATCCATTTAGGATGTCAAATGAAAAACACGTTAACTATAAAGTTAACGTAACGTGTGACATTTAATAAAAACAAATCTGCAGTTAGATATTCAAAATGGTGCTTCAGATTTTGTGTCTCTCGCATTATTTTGTTAACGACATGTTCTTGCATTCATAAAGCGAAATTCATTTCGGGTATTTGCAATGTAAACATTATTATCATAATATGTTATTATGCGGTGTGCTGAAATTTATGCCTTGTTAGGTTATTTCCTTTTGTATGCGATGGAGTACTATGCAACGCTGTATAGGTCTAAAAAATTTTTGCAAGTGAATGAAGCACTACTTATGAAAGAATTTCTTTAAATCTGTTCATCATTCTGTTAGCTATTAAGAATAGGATGCATAGCAGTGACCAAATCTTGTGAATATACTGTCTAAAATCTGCAAACACACACTCAAAGTCTGGTTAGAGCAAATGCCCAGCCAACAAACGCACCTACTAAATCTTAAACAGCAAAATTATTTATTCTGCTTTGGCAAAGATTGGATTCTTTCATTTTTTTATATGCGCAGTTTGCGCATGTTACATGTACCGCCCCTTTACTTAAAGGACCTAAATTATAGTTAAATTAGAAATGAATCCATAGGAAACGGATGCCCCCGCCTAGACTCTTGAGTAAGATGGCACATTGATTAAGGTACTAGTACTTTTAGGATAAAAGAACTGTTAAATTGGTTCAAATTGACTTACATTTGCTTTGCAGTCAAACGTTAGATATAATTATGACACAAACATGTTTTCATTATAGCCTGTTCACATAACTTAAGTGCGCACTATGACCTTGGCCAATAAGCTAAGGACATAGTCATTTAGCGCAATGAATCATCTTGCGAAATAATTTTGAAATCCCACCCGACAGGACATAGTTACTTAACTACGACCATGCAGGACAGAATTATGGTTCTCACTGTAGCCTATACACAGAGTTAAAGTGCAGACTGCATCCTTGACCTTTAGGCTAGCGACAGGTCTCTTAAATGTAACACATTGTCTTATCAAGGTGATCATTTATGCCAAATAATTTTGGTTTAAACAGTATTTTATTCAACTAAGCTACATATATACACTGACTCAAAAAAGAAACGATACCAACATCGGAGTAAATTTGACAGTCACCTGGCGATTGTTGAACGAAATACGACTTTTGTCGCATCAAACAGACATTCAGCTACCGACCGCAGAAGAGTCTTGAAACCAAATCCTTCCGTTTAAGAGTTATGTTGCAAGTTTTATCAGGAGTGTTTGGGTCGTAAGATGAAAATGCGCTTCCGTATATGTAAAGTCTTTACTGCAAATTACAGATCATTGAGAGTGGACCCAAAAACACACACAATTTTTTCAACTTCTAATCAGACATTACAGGCAAGGTTGGAATTTCTGAAACTCTAAGATTGTCTCCCTTTGAATTAAACATATAGAGATTTTAGAACTGCCATGCTTTCTGTACCTTACACAACTGATTTGTTACTCCTTCAAAACTGCTTTATAGTCATTGTCCCCATATGGCAAGATGATAAGTATTGAAGAAAAGTCGTACTTCTAAAACTTCTAACGTTTTTAATTTTGCTATGGAGTTTCTATTGAAAGGGACATTAAATGCAGTATCTTTTACATGAAGGAGCTTACATCTTTGATCTTATTCTTCTTCGTGAAGCGGTTAATTTTCACAAATGCTTTGCAGTCTATTAGCTTAAACATCTATATATTGCAATGTAGCAAAGTACAGCTTTGGAAAATGTGTCATTGTAGGGAACATGTTTGACTTCAAAATCCAGTAATTTCAATGTTTTGTTTTGAGAACACGATGGATGACCCCTGTAATGTTTAAAGCATTCTTGTAACATACTGAGTGTAAGAATAACAAATCAAATTAGACTGTAGCATAGACAAATGGACACTTGCTCTTGAGAAAATAAAAATCTTGGGCTTTTGCACCTGTCGTAACCATAGTAACAGAATATTGTCATGTATCGGAACTTGTTTGAGTCAGTATATATTTAAATTTACAAATCATTTTAACGTAGGATCTGACGGTAAGCGCAATTCTTATATAATAGCCATCTCCTAGCCAAATACTTTTGAAATCCCACTATGCAGGACTAAGTTATGGACCGGACACAAACATGTAACACTATGGCCTATGCACAAAGTTCACGTGCGCAGTGTGACCTTGACCTTGAAGTTTACAACATGGATGTTGCATGCGACACCTTGTCTTGTCATGATAACTATTTATGCCAAATAATTATGAAATCCCACCATGCATGACAGATGTATGGGCCAAGCGCAAACATGTCTCATTATGGCCTATGCACAAAGTTTAAGAACCGAATGTGACCTCGACCTTTGAGCTATCGACATGGTATTTGCGCGCAACACATTGCCTTGTCATAATAATCATTTGTGCCAAATAATTTTGAAATCCCACCATGCAGGACAAAGTTATGTGCCGGACACGATTCTGGTAACGCACAAACACAAAAACAAACGCACACACAAACACATAAACACACAAACGCACACACGGACAGGGTTAACTGTATATTCCCTTCCACAATTTTATGGTGGGTACATAAAATATCGGTGCATTGGTTTGGATGAACGTGATACATCAACTGAGAGTGGTACACATACCATTCTTGCTACATTCTAAAGTTCCTCCCTTATATTTGTTGTTTCGAACAAGTTTGGAATGTCTTTTAATTGTTTGAAATCTTCTCAAGAACCAGTTGACCAATGGCCTTGAGACTTCATTAGTAGCACCAGGTACTCAAGCTCTTCCAAGATTGTTCAACTGATGACCTTGAATTGACCTTGACCTTTTTTACGGCAATGTCAAATATTGGAAAATGCTAGAACATAAGATTTCATGGGAAGTTTTGAAGATTTTGGCTTAAAAAGTCGTATATACAGTTGACTTAATGAGGTCATGAAGAATTATGAGTACAAGAGGTCAAGGTCATTCTTTGACATTTGACCCATGTCTCTCATATTTTGACATTTTCAGACATTTCCTCGAAAGCCAAAGGGCCAATAGTTATTGTAAACACATTTCATATAGAGCCTCCAGGGGTTGATTGAACAAAAATTCATACAACCGGCATTCTAGGTCACATGACCAACGTGGCCGCCATACCCATTTATGGTATAAACCTTTAATATTTTTCTTCTCCAGAACTAATACACCTTTGGCCTTGAAACTTGGTAAGTAAGATGGAGTACTAGAGTACTACCAAGAATGCTCATATGATGACCTTGGGTTAACCCTGACCTTTTTTGCGACATGGTCTAATATAGGAAAACGCTAGAACATATAATTTAATAGTTCTTGAGAAGAAGATTGTTAAAGGTTTTCACCATATATGGGCATTGTGGCCATGTTGTAGCTATATCATTAAGCCAAAATCTTCAAAACTTCACATGAAATCTTAAGTTCTAGCGTTTTTCAATATTTGACCTTGCCGTAAAACAGGTCAAGGTCAATCCAAAGTGATCATTTGAACAATCTTGGAAGAACTTGAGTACCTGATGCTACTTACCAAGTCTCAAGGCCTTTGGTCAACTGGTTTTTAAAAAGGTTTTTAAAGGTTTTTACCATATTTTGTCATTGTGGCCATGTTGACATGTGACCTGAAGCCAGTATATATTCTTTCAGCTTTAGTGGCGGAGGTGTGGGGCATAATATAGCAGTTAAGATATAATTTGACCAAAGTTTCGTTATTCTAGGTTATAAAACTGAATATAACCATCTTCTAAGCAAGTTTATGTGTTCAGTCAACCATGAAAACTAGGTCATTGTGAAATTCCGGTCACATAATCCAATGGTACTGGTCAAGGTGCTTCCTTGACATGAGTTTGATGATTACCTGTCAGTTTATTTAGCAATGATGCCAAAAAATATTGAATATATAGAGGACAAAAAAAGCAATTAATGCTGAATGCCAAAGTAAGTCTTTTTTGACCACATATGTTCAATTAAACCAAATAAAATGATATGGAAATTTCTTTTAGACGTTCTGTTAATCATTTTATCAAACATTGTCTGTCTGTTGTACTCTTCTACCAAATGAGACCATTAATACAAGACCAGCTAAACCATGCTGAATTACCCCACCCACTTCTGTGGACCCATAGCTCAGTAGCTAGGGCTTTCTGACCAAAGTCACATATGGTTCAATAAACTAGACACACTTGAATATACCAATAGTTAAAACAACTCTGGTAGGATGCAGAAAACCCACCTTATTGATACCCCCATCCCTTTAATTAAAGTATTTTTTTCTGATGTCCGATAGAAACAATGTTTTACACAATCCAAGGTAATTTATTTACAAGTCATCTTAATAATTACTTTAAGGAAAAACGAAAAATGTGGAAAATATTAGTTTTTAATTCAGGTCCGTCACCGTGTCCATAAATTGTCAATATATTTAAAAACGAAAGCTTTATGACAAAATTCTATATCAATGACCTTGACTTCAAGGTAACCCAATGAATGGATTTTGTAAACCTCAAGGCAGTATCTTACATCAACATCAGTTCAAGTAAAAATATAATCCGTTCCAAGCATTTTGGAACCGTATACCTGAATACTTTTACAAAACACCATAATTTTGAGTCCATGGCCTTGACCTCGAGGTCACTGAGTGGAGTAGGAGAAGTACTGTATAAAACTTTGGACCAGTATCTAACTACAGTGTAAGTATCAAAAGAATCCATATATGAAATATAAGGGGTTATCTGCGTTCAAAATACTGTGACTTTAACATCCAATGTGGTAAAAAAAAAAAAGAACACACATAGAGTTGGGGCGGTACTACCAATAACTAACTACAGTGCAAGTATCCGAAGAATCCATT
Source organism: Ctena decussata (assembly GCA_963989385.1). Lineage (NCBI taxonomy): Eukaryota > Metazoa > Mollusca > Bivalvia > Lucinida > Lucinidae > Ctena > Ctena decussata. The sequence goes on along the minus strand of OZ022510.1, from coordinate 22,223,400 downwards.
TACGAGTTAAGGAGGTAAGGGTCTTCAAAACTTAAACCAAAACATCCAATGTAGACAAAACATGCAAAATTTCTTAGTTCATGACCTTCACGCCAAGGTCACTGAGAAGAGTGGCGTTGGTATTCTGTAAAACCTTCGACCAATATCGAACTTAAGTTCAAGTATCAAATGAATCCATCCATGGGTAATAGCCAGAATTTTCAAGTTTTTTTTGCAAAAATGTAATTCAACGGCCTTTAGAAATATGAAAATAGGCACTGCCTATAGGCGAGCACATCGCTCTTTAAAGTGTGTGAGTGGTATGGTGAAACCTCTCAATGACTGCTATCGTGAAAACTCTATAAAGTTTCGGACAAACAGGCGTGGTCGAAGTTCAGACCCTGATCTGACTACTCATTATACGATTCTGGATTCAATTTCACAATGTTTTTTTGTCGTATGAAACTTGTTTTAGCGAGCACTCGCTTGCGGGAGCTCTATGGTAGAAGATTGGTAATCCTAATTTTTACCTTGAAAATACATTACTTTCAGTGAGTTTCTTTCATACCTACACCAAATAAGAATGGTTTGAATAGTAATCAGCAAAACGATAAGCAACAATAAGGAATATACGTAGTACAGTCTTTCTGTCTCTACGCTACGTAATGTCAAACGTTCGGTTTGAGAAAAACAAGATGGCGTCAACGTTAACCGCTTCAAAGAGTAGATTACTACATGGTCAGCAAACTAAATACAAGGAGGCTGAGCGTTGGGTAAAATTTAAAAGGAAATAGAAAGCGCCGTAAGGAAGAAACTAAAAAAAATAACCTTTTTTTCCGAGGGAAAGGCTACTAGGGGAAAAGCTGTTGTCTGGCAGTTTCTCATCAGTTCGCCAGCTGTTGAGTCAACATGGTAGTAACCATAGAAAGGTTATATCATTCCACCCGCGCGTTGTAAAGAGCATTGTGGTCGCATATAGGCAGTGCCTATTTCAAATTAAAATTATTGCAAGTCAACAGCTGGGAACAACGTCTGACAAACTGATGAAAAACTATCGGAGATCATTGCCCTCGGAAAACGGGCTTTAACTATTCTTTTTTCAGTTTCTTCTCTGTGACGCTTTCTATTTCCTTTAAACGGGGGTGGGGGGGGGGGGGGGAGGGGTATCAATAAGGCGGGTTTTCTGCATCCTACCAAAGTCTTATTTTTTTTAACTGATGGTATAATCCAGTGTGTCTAGTTTATTGAACCATTAGTGACTTTGGTCAGAAAGCCCTAGTTACTGAGCTATGGGTCCACAGAAGTGGTTGGGGTAATTCAACATGGTTTTAGCTGGTCTTGTAAAAATGTTCTCATTTGGTAGAAGAGTACAACAGACAAACAGTGTTTGAAAAAATGATTAACAGAACATCGAAAATGTATTTCCATATCATTTTATTTGGTTTAATTTGAACATATGTTCACAAAAAAGACTTCCTTGGACATTCAGCATTTTTTTGATTTTTTTGTCCTCTATTTTCAATATTTCTTGGCATCATTGCTAAATAAACCGACCAGTTATAATCAAACTCATGACAAGGAAGCACCTTGACCAGTACCATTGGATGATGTGACCAGAATTTCACAATGACCTAGTTTTCATGGTTGACTGAACACATAAACGTGCTTAGAAGATGGTTATATTCAAATTCAGAACATAGAATTATGAAACTTCGGTCAAATTAATATCTTAACTGCTATATTATGCCCCACACCCCTACCACTAAAGGTGAGAGAATACATACTGGCTTCAGGTCACACGATCAACATGGCCACAATGCCCATATATGGTAAAAACCTTTAAAAATCTTTTTTCTTAAAAAAACTAGTTGACCAATGGCCTTGAGATTTAGTAAGTAGCATCAGGTACTCAAATTCTTCCAAGACTGTTCAGATGATGACCTTGGATTGCCATTGACCTTTTTTACGGCAAGGTCAAATATTGGAAAATGCTGGGACATAAGATTTCATGGGAAGGTTTGAAGATTTTGGCTTAAAAATTGGTATACATACAGTTGACTTAATGACATGGCCACAATGCCCATTGCGTTAAAATCCTTTAAAACTCTTCTTCTTAAGAACCAGTTGACCAATGGCCTTTAGACTTGACTTGGTAAGTACCATCAGGTACTCAAGTTCTTCCAGATTGTTTAAATGATGACCTTGGATTGACCTTGACCTTTTTTACGGCAAGTTCAAATATTGGAAAATGCTAGAACATAAGATCTCATGGGAAGTTTTGAAGATTTTGGCTTAAAAATTGATATATACAGTTGTCTTAATGAGGTCATGAAGAATTATGAGTACAAGAGATCAAGGTCATTCTTTGACCCATGTCTCTCTTATTGTGACATTTTCAGACATTTCCTGGAAAGCCAAATGGACAATAATTATTGTATACACATTTCATATAGAGGCTCCAGGGGTTGATTGAACAAAAATTCGTTCAGCCGGCGGTTCAGGTCACATGACCACCGTGGCCGCCATACCCATTTATGGTATAAACCTTTAATATTTTTCTTCTCCAGAACCAATGCACCTATGGCCTTGAAACTTGGTATGTAGGATGGAGTACTAGAGTACTACCACTAGAGTACTACCAAGACGGTTCATATGATGACCTTGGGTTTACCTTGACCTTTTCTGCGGCATGGTCAAATATGGGAAAATGCTAGAACATATAATTTCATGGTTCTTAAGAAGAAAATTTATAAAGGTTTTCACCATATATGGGCATTGTGGCCATGTTGTGGCCATGTCATAAAGTCAACTGTATATACCAATTTTAAGCCAAAAATCTTCAAAACTTCCCATGAAATCTTATGTTCTAGCATTTTCCAATATTTGACCTTGCCGTACAAAAGGTTCAAGGTCGATCCAAGGTCAACATTTGAACAGTCTTGGAAGAACTTGAGTACCTGATGCTACCTACATGTACCAAGTCTCAAGGCCATTGGTTAACTGGTTTTTAAGAAGAAGATTTTTAAAGGTTTTTACCATATTTGGGCATCGTGGCGATGTTGATCATGTGACCTAAAGCCAGTATGTATTCTAACCTTTAGTGGCGCAGGTGTGGGGCATAATATAGCTGTTAAGATATTCATTTGACCAAAGTTTTGTAATTCTAGGTCATAAAATTGAATATAACCATCTTCTAAGCAAATTTATGTGTTCAGTCATCCATGAAAACTAGGTCATTGTAAAATTCTGGTCACATCATCCAATGGTACTGGTCATGGTGCTTCCTTGACATGAGTTTGATGATTACTGGTCAGTTTTATTTAGCAATGATGCCAAGAAATATTGAAAATAGAGGACAAAATATAAAAAAATGCTGAATGTCAAAGGAAGTCTTTTTTGACAACATTTGTTCAAATTAAACCAAATAAAATGATATGGAAATACATTTTAGATGTTCTGTTAATCATTTTATTAAACGCTGTTTGTCTGTTATACTCTTCTACCAAATGAGAACATTTTTACAAGACCAGCTAAAACCATGTTGAATTACCCCACCCACTTCTGTGGACCCATAGCTCAGTAACTAGGGCTTTTCGACCAAAGTCACATATGGTTAAATAAACTAGACACACTGGAGTATACCATCAGTCAAAAAAATAAAACTTTGGTAGGATGCAGAAAACCCACCTTATTGATACTCCCACCCCCCTTTCACCAAACGCTCAGCCTCCTTGCATTTCGTGTACTGGTCATGTGGTGATCTACTCATAGATGCTGTTAACGTCTACGCCATCTTGTTTTTCTCAAACCGAACGTTTGACATCATGACGTAACGTAGCGACAGAAAGACTTATGGCCTCTATTTCCTATTGTTTTGTTGATTTCTACGCTCGTATTCAATCTCATTGAAAGTAATGTACTTTCAGTGTTAAAATATACCTTACCAATCCTCTACCATAGAGCTCCCGCTCCTTAAATTTGCAGGCGCTCCTGCAAAGCGAGTGCTCGCTATTAGACAGCATATATAGGCAATATAAGCCTCCATTGAAGCGCACGATTTAAGTCAACAGGTATACTAAGGTAGCAGACTTTATCAAAGAACTTTAAAAACATGTACTATGCTTTTCGTTACAGAAAGCTGTATACTATTGTTTGTGTACTTGTTTTAGATCGATTTGTTATATGGTACAAAACGCTACTTTATTAGGATTCCTTCTGTTATTTGAGGCAATGCCACGTGCTTTTACTTTAGAGCTGCTAGATATAGATAGCCTAAGCCACTTGACCATAAAAGCAACTGGCAGTTTTTGCATGATACACGGATTATGCATTGCGCCCTTCGGTTCCTTTTCTCTTTGTTCCTGACATGAAAGAGCCTGTTTTAAAAGCTGGATGTGCTCTTTATTGCAGACAGATACTCCATTTTTAAATTTGTTGTGCCAGATGTTTCCCATTTGGCTGCTAGTGGAGCATTAATTCAATTAATCTCTTACTTGTTATATGTACAAACTGTCCGTGTTCGAAACAACAGCTTCTTGTTTCAGTTTATAAACATAAATGGATTTCAGGGTGAATGATGAAAGCAGTAACGGGTTATGCTGCATGCTGAATTCGTTAGAGTTTGGGTTTAGATTTATACATCATTCTATGTCAGATAAAATATGATACACTGTGAAATAAGTGTTTGTACCTCTATGTGAGGAAAAATGTTTGCCAATTTAGGCTAAAATGGGAATTGGATTTGAACGGCATGGGTCTTCTACCATGAAGCCTTGTCATTGACTTCTTTGTTCTCAAGAACAACATTTATAGATCTTTATTTGCAAAGGCTAGCTCTCTGATCAACTACGTAAAAAAGACTTGTTCATTTCGCTCGGACTGTCTCGTTATTTGTGTTGTTACTTTATACTACTATGCCCCGTTCTGTAATAAGGATTGGATGGTGAAACAGATTGCACCAGTTCCTGCATATAAATTGCCTTTGCACATATTAAACAGAACAGACATATATCTCGAAAGCAAATTGTTAGTTGTGTTTTACATGTACATCGACACCACAGTTAATGAGACCGTAAAAAGGTTTTCTTTGCATACTTTTTACTTTCAAAAAGACCATGCCTGAAAACATTTCAGCTGGTCTCAATTAAGTGTTAGAGCCTGTGTAAATAATCATTAATATATTCTTCTTATTTTCATCTCAGTCTTTTTGAGGGAGTATCTATCGCCTTTCCAGTAATCCCAATTTACACCATCGGCATAACTAGTATAGTTCCCTTCCAGATATACTCCATTAAGATTCGCCTTATGACAACTGGCATACCACCACGCTCCTGCAAACTTTATCGCGCAGTTTTCAGAATACTCATCATTGTCTTTATCTTTCGTTGAAAATGCTTTCCCGTTGTGGTAGCCCAAAGTGTCGCCTACAAAAGTAGCAAAATGGAACTGCAATACACGCTTACATACATCCACAAGTATATTATTGGCTGTTGAGAAAGTCGCTAAAATTAAAAACAGTACTTTTAATCATCATGCACAGAGTTTTATTTAATGCATCTCTTTCCGCTTCCTTTTTCCAGACTTTTGTAGCATACTCAAATAAAGAATTTCCTACAAAAAGGCACTTTAGTTGCACTGGCATTAGTATGTGTTCGCTCGTATTGCAGAAACCCTTTCAAAACAAATTAACGAAAACGAAATTAACAACTAGCTGACGAAAATGACGACCTTCGGATGAATCAAAACCTAGGCCTCAGAATTATGCAGACTGAGCGAAAGCCACAAAGCAAACGCCAGCTGTCTATGAAATAAATCTGCTACTTTAAAAGTTATGTTTAGCATATGCTGCATGCTGCGTAGAGTACATTCTATTGACTTGTAAGTATTAAAATTGCTTCTGCAATTATATATGTATTGTTGCGTTCATTTTCATAGTTAAGTTAAGCAGAATGTTTCTTTAACCTTGATCTTAGCACAGTTGATGCTAATTTACATTCTCAAAGCAGCCAGGCGGAACTGCATCATTTTACCGATTTCAGCTGCCTCTGATAGCGTCCTAGCGTCTTGTGATATCCACTGTATTATAAATCTATTGTCAACGACATATGCAGCATACGTTTGTTAATAGCAAAAACCCTTATTATTAATTTACCATTAATTATGACGTTTATGAGAGGCGTCATACTCGTGTAATTTAAACTATTTACTTTGCGCAAAGATCGGAGTGTCAAATTTTAACGGGCCAACGACTACAAATCTCAATCAACCCAGAGGTAAACAAGCATCTTTTTTGAATCAGAGAATGTTTAAGGTAGCAAATATAGAGGGATAGACTCCGTTTCTTTGCCATGCCGCGATATGATGGGGCACTGACAATCCACTGCATCTACAATCTAGGGCCACAGTGCTACGGAAAACCTTTACTTTTTATCCCCCGCCTGAAAGGTTTTTTGGATACAGCAATGAGCCTGGCGACCGTCCGTCCATCCGTCCGTAAACATTTTCTTGTCCGCCATATATCTTTAAAATTCTTTAGAATATTTTCATTATACTACACAGTTATGTAGATCAGGTCATGACAATGTGTCACGTACAAAAATGGTAACTCTTGCTATTTTACGTTTTGAGTTATTTGCCCTTTGGTGATTTTTGGCAGAATCTTGTCCGCTCTGTAACTTGAATACCCCTTGAAGTATTTCACGATACTTCACAGAAATGTAGAACAGATCGCGACAATATGTCGCGTACAAGAATGACAACTCTTGCTTTCTTACTTTTATAGTCATTTTTCCTTTGTGGTTTTAGGTGTCATTTTGTGTCCGCTCTATAGCTTGAATAACCTTTAAAATAATTTCTTGAATCTTCGCAAATATGTAGAACAGGTCATGACAATGTGTCGCAAATAAAAATAACATCCCTTGCTTCCTTACTTTTGAATTATTTTCCCTTGATGGTGTAAGGTACGATTTCCTGTCTGTTTCAGAACTGACTTACTAGAGAGTTCGATTTCAGATCTGCAGGACTTGTACTTTAGAAATTATTCAATCTTTTTAAAATGTTCTGTGCATCATATTCTATACATTGTGTACGTGGTGGCTGTTTTAGATTTAACCTCTTTTTAGCAGTCTGGCATACTGTGTTGGCCTGAGTGTTAGATAATCATGCGTCTGATAAAAAATAATGTCAGTCGGAAGCATAAAAGAATGGCAATATATTACTTAAATGCGTTTGAAGTGCACCTCGTTTACCAAGGCGTATGGGGCCTTTTGTCGGGTTATTTGCCGTCTTCTCTGATGGCTGTTTTTTATGTTTACTATTGACATCTAAATTATTAACTGAGCAGCTGATAAACTAGTTAACAAACAGACTCATTAAAGGAGATACTAAATTGAGATAAATAAGTCTGGGTATCTAAAATGTATACCTGCATTCCCACAGTACCCGGACACTCTCAGTGTATACATATCTTTCGCGTGTTCCACGCGGAAAGACCTGTATATTGCGAATTTCGAGTTCCCTTCCCAGTCTGCAAGATCAACACGCAATTCGTAGTGTCCTTGTCTGGTCAGCTGATGCAAGGCATAGTTGCCTGTAAGGAGAATAGTAATTGTATGCAACTCAGTGCATGCAAAACATGTCAAGATTGAAATCATAGTTTCAAACTCTAGTTTTCAAAAATATATACAAATATTAATACGACTTGAAATTTCAAATTGGCCAGTGTCGCATAAATTCATCTGCTCCCTGTGATACCCTATCATTTTATTGGTCCTATGATTGCAAACTTATTACACTTAAAAATATAACGCGACATCCCACTGGATAACGTCAAAACCTTGGCGACAGTATATTGTACGACCCGACATCACTCGTTGGGTGACGCTAGGTTTTACTTTGCCGAAAGAGACCGCTTTTGGGGCAGAGGTGGAGGGAAAAACATAAAAAAATGCATAGCCAGTTTGAAAAGACATTTTAGGAGGTTAATCGTCGGTTTACCTAACCATTGACAAGTTTGAATGCAGATGTCCTTGAAATATAGGCAAGTCAGTAATGCGTGGCAAAAGTCGTCAAACTTCGTATTTGACGCTGCCAACTTCAACATAGAACGGCCAGACACCAAAGACGTCGTACTTTTATGGAGAAATCTTCAATTAGCATCGGTTCACGAACAAAGTTGACAACTGCAAAACAGTCAATTTTAAACGGTTTGGCAACGGCTGGTGTCTGTTGATTATTGCCTATGTATAAAAGTAACTACCATTTGCCACCTTAAACATAGAGTGGCATTTTTTGATAATATATTGCGCTCATGTGTCTTAAAATTATACTGTCAATCAGATGCAACAGCCAACCCGTAAAACGATTCCAAATATAAAACTGAAAACCATGACAAATAAGCATGGACAGAATGGCAAACGAACGTTAAACAGCTAGGTTTCTACAATATTGCATGGTAGACAAACACTTCGATAGACAGACAGACAGAAATATACGTTACCTAGCCAATGTTCGCCAGTAAGATTACCAAAACCGAACTGGTAATCCTCCCAATCCCTATAGAAATTTATAGACCCATCCTCACGGCGTTGAAATACCTATCAAAAAATTCAAAAGAGAATTAATCGAAAAAACCAACAACAATAATTGTTATAACGACAATGATTTTAATAACTTGCGATCGGGTGAAGAGGGCGAAAACGTTATTTATTCCAATTTGCCTATAACAGTTTTCTACTAATCAATAAAAATACAGTTTCCTCAACTTCAGCAACAACAAAAACTTATGTGGAAGTAAACTATTATCATTTTAACTGATTACGTGCAGTGATAGCTTTATGTAGGTTAGATTTGTGTAATTTTCTTTAAAAAATTTGAAGTAAAGGGACTCTGACTGAATTTAATAAAACAATGCCCAGCTTTTGCACTAAATTTGGTAAAGATGCATTTGAGCCGCGACACGACAAAACCAACAATGTGGATGTGCGCCCAGTGTAGACTCAGATCAGCCTGGGCATCCACCAAAGTTAACCAGACTCTTCATTAAGTGCTCAAAGGGTAGCTTAGGGTCTAAGCTACCATCATGCGGACAGCAAAGACTCTGATCAGACTGGGCGGATGCCCAGGCTGATCTGAGTCTACGCTTGGCGCACAACCACTTTGTTGGTTTTCTCGTGTCGCGGCTCATTTATATTTTCACTACAATGGGTACAGATGAGGCTAGCTCGCGTAAATGTGACAAATGCGGTTTGCTTTTTTTTTATTTTGTTTACATTATCCCATGAATTCAAACTATTTCCTAGAGAGATTGACAACTGATGACTAGCACTTATTCAAACTTATGTTTGACTAGACACTACAGTGCCAATTTGATTGATGTATCTTTACTTAAATATATGTGTCTGCAATTTGGTGCCTTTCGTGTTAAAAGCTTTCTCTGTATCTGTACATCCATTTTGTCGCACTTGCTTTAGCAAGGTACGATATAGGAGTTCACTCTTCCGTCAGTCCGTCAGTCAATACGTCCACAATTACATCGACCTTAGCGGTTACGACCATTTCTCCCAAAACTATGATACCTAAACTCATGGTATAAAGTTTCTCGTACCCTTGACCTATATTTCAAGCTCATTTGACTTTGAAAAATTTCACTTTCAATAACATCGACTAAAGGGTTTAAATCCATTTCTCTCAAACAATGACACCTACAATCATCAAACTTGATACAAAGTCTCTTCTTAGTAAGTTCTCGAGGCATGTTGTACATTTTTAGTACTGTTGACCTATGTTTCAGGCTCTGTTCACTTCGTAAACGTTCAAAATTGCATCGACCCTAGCGTTTAAATCCATTTCTACCAAACTATGATAACTTATCAAACTTTATATAAAGTTTCGTTTTAGAATGTGCTCGAGGCGTGTCGTATATTTTTTTTTACCTTGACGTATATTTCGCACTCTGCTGCTGCCGTAAAATTGCACATCCAAAGTTACATGGACCCTAGCGTTTAAGTCCATTTCTCTCAAACTACGACACCATTTCTCTTTAAACAGAATGCGTATAATCATCAAACCTGGGATTAAGCTTCTTCTTAGAATTGCCTTAAAGGATCCGGCTATTATTTGTATGTTATGATCTGTTGGCATTGGAAATTTTAACATCAACATGGTATCCACATTTGCATTCACTCTAGTTTTTAAGTACATTTCTCGCAAAGCAACCCCCTTACAATCATCAGACATGGCATAAAATGTTTTCTTAAGCTGGCCTCATGGATTGGTAAACTACTTTATACTATTAACCATTATTTCAGTTGACTGTTGAATTTTACGTCCAAAATTACATCCTTCTTAGCTTGTTTGTCCAATTCGCCCAAATCTTTATGCAGAAAAATGCGCTGGCTCAGTGGTTAGTGCAAGGGACTCTGAAGCCAGAGATCGCGGTTCGATTCCTGCCCAGAGCGAAGTCTTCCTTTGTCCGAACGCGTTTTTCTAGCATCATTTGCAGGGATGATGTTAACAAGTGTGCCGTCCTTCGGATCGGGACGCTAACTAGAGGTCCCCTGAGCAGGGAGAGTCATCCCCTATGCAGTTTAATGATCCCTTCTATAGCTACATGGCTATATGTATGCTTTCATCCTGCAACATCGGAGTGTACACAAGTACACCGTCTGTGTCCCGTCGGGGTTCAGACGTAATGGAAGATAGATAGATAGATAAAAGATAGATAGAGAGATTCATCAAACCTAATCTAACCACGATCTCTTCTGCTGTGGAAGAGCAAGGCAGGTGCGACATAGCATTCTTGTTTGTTACATTTCTTGAAAAAATATTTAGATAACGTCGGCTATTGCATTCATCCGGGGTTTATTTTGCTTTTACAGTAGCTTACCACCCAACCACCACCATCAGTTGTCATGTCACAATAAACGTCCAACCCTTGACATGTACCAGCCGGTGTCACATGGTAAACACCAGATTGGTAAAACCCGTAGTTTTTGAGTTCCTGGCAGTCACGCAAACATGATTGATCACAACCTGAAGATATGAAAAAGAAAAGAAAAAAGAGAGAAGAACCAAAACATCAAGTAAGACAAATAACTAAAAATGTGACTAAATTTAGTCTTCTATTCAAATTGAACATAAACATGGTGGCAAACCCATTCATGACTGACATTGGATTCATGAAAGAGTCGGAAATCAATATAATGAATGCATTAACTTCTGTTTGTTATCCAAGGTTAGGCTGTTGACCACGAGTTACTCAGATCGGCCTTATTGAATCGTTCAAGTGGTTACATAACTGCTCCTCTAAAACTGAATCAGATCATAAGAGCACATTGATTGAAGAAACAATAAAAAGCAACTATGGTTTGAGGGCTGGATTTGGATTTTGATTGTTTCAGTTCCTGGTCTTTGCATACTTTTTACTTTTGTAGATGGAAATAATCAGACCCTGAAAATTACCTTTTATAATACCTATTAAACATCCAAGTAAAAGTTGTATAAATAGAAAACTGACCATAGTTAGTAATTTTGCTATATGGCTTAACGTTCATTTGTTTACTATATAAACCAAACACACAACGCTATTATGCTTCAAGTAATTTTTCATATGTAATGAATAAGGATTTTAAATCAAATAAATTTTACTGCATAGATAACGTAAAGTCAGACACTTCCAAAACCCGTCTGCAGTACAAATATTTCGCAATTACATTTCTCCAACTGTGCACCTCTTGCATTATTTTTCACTACTTCGATGCACGAAATGTAATCAAAACATTTCGTGCATCTATTAGCAAACTTCATTTCGGTTGCTTGCTTTGAAATAATTGTTCTCGACTAAAAGCATTATCCGGTATGATGTAATTTCTATCCGATTATGTAAGTACACAGTCAGTCTGATAGAGTCATACATGTATTCAACTTTAGAATGACACTTTATGCAAGTCAATGAAAAATAATTTAAGAAATAAATGTTTACATAAGCTCACCATAGCTGAACGCGAGTAGTTTTTGGTGCTGAACCATTTGAAAATATTAAATATACGCAATACAGTAGCACAGTGTTGATACGGCAAGGGTCCGGACTTAATATGCACATACCTCAGCGAACTTGCCTTTTAGGCCCGAGTCTCACTGTTTTGAGGGCTAGGTTGTACTACGTTCTTGCGTAAAATATGTTCCCCGTTTTGTAGATATTAAGGTGTTACTACGTTTCGAGTACGTTTCCAATACGTTTAACTACGATCATGGTACTTCGTATTACCCGGTTATCAAACAGCTTAGTACCACGCTTTCCCAAGGATTGAGAACAGTCAACTTACCTACTACGATTCCGTACGTTTTACTAGGGACTACTAGGTAGTGTCCGGAATAACTACCTAGTCAAAGTGACGTTCGCGCTGGTATCGCAAAACATACAAAACGTAAGAAAACGCAGAAACAAACGTCACAAAACGTACTTGCACGTGGAATGCGTATACTATGCGTAGTAGTACGTAGAAGACCTTCACATATGGCAACGTGTTTAAAAAGTTTTATCTACGTTCTAGTACGTTTAGACAACGCTTTGATACGTCTTTACTACGCATACAATTGGTATTTCGAAATGCTAAGTTTTGCTCAGCTGAATTTTCTATTCAAATGTAGCTAGACCACGTATGTAGCTGTATGTATCAGTATAGAAAACGTATTCACTACGTTTAAATACGCATATTCCCGTATTGGTATGTTTTAATACGCAGAAAAACCTAGCTCTCAATACGTGACAGTGAGACTGAGGATTAGATGATATCTTAATTATTCTTGTTACGTGTTTGTGTTTGTACGTATTTAATGTGTTTTAGCTTCGGTGGAGTATGTACTGTTGCTACGCTTTCCTAGGTAAACGCTACGTATATCAAAACGCCATGTTAGAGTTAAGGGCCCAGTATCCAGTTTGGTAAGAATCAAGGTGTAACTACGTTTCTAGAATGTTTTAAATACGTTTAACTACGATTTACTTCATACTTCCCGGTTATCCAACGGCCTAGTGCCAAGCTTTCAGAAGAGACGAAACAGTTTACTTACCTACTACGATTCCGTACGTTTTACTAGGGACTACAAGGTAGTGTCCGATATAACTACCTAGTGAAAGTGACGTTTGAGTGGGTATCGCAAAATATACCAAATCGTAATAAAACGCAGAATAAAACGTCACAAAAAACGCACTAACACGTGGGAAAGCGTGTATACTGCTTAGTAGTACGTAGAGGAATTTCACAAATGCAACGTATTTAAAACGTTTCATCTACGTTCTCTTACTTTTAGACTACTTTCAATAAGTTTTACTACGCATACAATACGTATTTTGAAATGCTACGTTAAAGTTGAATTTTCAATTCAAACGTAGCTAGGCAACGTATATACACATGTAGCTGTATATATAAATACGTATTGACTACATTTTAGGACGAATTTTCCCGTTTTGTTACGTTTTAAATACGTCGAAAAACCTAGTCCTCAATACGTGACAGTAAGACTGAGGCTTAGAGGACCTCTAGGTTATTCGTCTCACGATTATGTACGTGTTTAATGCGTTTCCGCTAAGTTTTAGTACGTTTTGACCACCTTTGACTGCGTCTTGTTACGTTCTATTAGGTATACGCTACGAATATCAAACTGCCATGTTTGAGTTAAAAATTCTAAATCATACGTATCTAGGCCACGCATTTAGCTTTACCTATATACGTTTTCATTATGTTCTACAACGTAAACTGCCGTTTAGCCACGTTTTAAAAACGTAGTAAAACCTAGCCCTAAATACGTGACAGTGAGACTATGGCTTAAAGGTCTAGATTTTGTTCTATCATTTTGACACCCCCAATCTAATCCCCTCCAATAATCAAGTGATCATAAAATAAAAGACACTTCCTAATCACCTCATTATTAGGGTCATAAAACAATGCAGCACTGAAACCACTGCAGTCCCTGGGGCCCCAGTGAGATAAATTCATGCATCAGTCAAAATGTAAGAGATCAGAACAATGTATTCTATAATTTGAAAAATATAATTTGCTGATTAGCAGTCAAAGAATAATCAAATATTAATTTGAAAAAAAGAAGAATAAGAAGAAAAAAATGAAGAAAAAATGAAGATAGAATAGAACTTCAGGAAGACAGAAAAAAATAATTGAATTTTTATTTTACAAATATTTTCTTGTATTATCACTTAATGCTATAACTTTTCTTTATATATTTTAATATGTTATTTTTAATTTTACTTTCTTAAATTTCATCTACTTTTTATGATTTTTATTTTTTATTCTATTTATTTATCTATTTATTTATTATTTATTTTTGCGAAGTAAGTCAAATGCTCTGCAATTTAATATATTAGCCATTATAATAATCTCAAGAAGAAAAAAATATGCAAGGTTTGAAGATGAAATTCATATCAAGGATCACTTCAGAGACCCAAAAGACTCCAATTTAATTAGGGACCGACCATTTGATATTCTGGGGGGGGGGGGGGGGGGGGGAGGGGGGGGGCTGGTATTCTTGATGGAGACACGACATTTTATTTCACTGGCCTCTGGAAACAATTTCCTTTTTTTCACCTTGTGGGAGCTAATATATTTTTTTTACAAACTAACTCAAACAGGTTATTTTTTTTTTTATTTTATAGCTGAAGTGAACTATCAGATCCTTGTTTACTTGACCTTAATATCCTTTTATTTTACCCACATCAGTATTTTTATACCTTTTTTCTCATAAAAAGAACATGGTGCTGTCTTTAACCAGGCCAAGGGCATGGCTTAGCTTGCTTTTGCAAACCAGTGCCTGGAGCATGTTACTCTTTTCATCTAAGGTACAGATACAAACATCCCTGTATGAGTTTGGCAAAAAATTAGGCCTTAAATTAGGGATATTGTGGCCAAAATTTAGGGCTATTTTGGCAAAGTTTTAGGGCTAACATTAGGAATTTAAGTTTTTTTTCTATCCCAAAATATGTCCAAACATGCTTTATTCGTACTTGAGAAAGTCTGATAAATACTTACTGATAGAGTCACATTATACATGAATGGCAATTAATAAAATGGCTGAAAGTTAAGTGATAAGAAATTAATAAAGAGGGGTCTGGGAGGGGGGGGGGGGCAACGCTCCCCAGAAGCTAAAGCAATTTCCCAATTTCAATGGCAATTTTAAGACTGGAAACAATAGATAAAAACTAGGAATGATGATAAAAATAAGGGTTTTTATATTAGGACTTTTGCCTTTTAGAGTGTTTATTTTGCCATAATGGTTTTGTCTCCCATAAGCTAGTGACTCTTTTGTAATTCAGTTTTAGTGGTAACATTTACTTAGTAATGTGGCAGATCAATAATACATGTATGTGAATGTTGCAATGTATAGGATGTTTTTGTAAATGTATGTTCATGCGGACCCACTGGTGTAAACCAATTGTAGATAATATTAAAATTTTACTATAAATATGGGGGTCTGGGGGGCGCAGCCCCCACCCCCAGAAGCCAGAGACATTATAAATACTCAATTCCAATGGAATTATCTGCAGACTATATTTTTTTTGAAATTTTGGGTGGAGACAGGTTATTTTTTTCTCTTACTTTTGAGGCCAGATTATTTTTTGAACCCCCTTATGAGCCAGGTTATTTTTTTCTTGCATATCCAAAGACAGCGAATTTGTTTTGATAAATATACCAGGCCCCCCCCCCCACCCCCACAATATCAAATGGTCGGTCCCTTAGATTGTGAAACCTGTGTTTTGAGTAGTTTTGTGACATTGAACATGTTTTTGACGCCTGATGAAAACAGTGAATTTGTCAAAGTTCATTCGTTTTTACAAGAACTGACACTGTGGTTTCAGACTGCATAATGTCAATTATGGATTTATCAAACATCATTATTTTGTTTCCACAGAGTTTGGCTTCTCTCATAATGGATTTTGATTGTGAAAAAGGATAAATGTGAACTTTAAGATCTTGTAAACATTACCAGAGTATATGTATCTAAAAAAAATTTCTACACCAAACTTTGATGAATACTAATGCCAGGTATCACTGTTATTGATTTCCCCCAATTGGGCCTCCGAAAGAAACTGCTGGGACACTGGTCTAGAGAAGACAGGCTAGCCAGAGGAGGCTGTTTATTGGATTAGATAAGGATTACCTAACTTACTTATGACAAAAATCTAGGTCTTTAAACATTGTAAATCAAACGTAACTAGGCCACATCTTAAACTATATCTGTATATGCATTCACTACGGTTTACAACGTAAACTGCCGTTTGCCACGTTTTGAAAACGAAACATAGTAAAACCATGTCCTCAATTGATGCGTGACAGTGAAACTGTGGCTTTAATTGACTCAGCATGAGTGGAGCAACAAACAAAAAAATTAATAAATTAAACATAAACAAATAAGATATAAACAAAATCTAGATGTTTGTTTTTTGAAACAAAAACAAATATCTCCCACCACCTCTCCATCCCCTCAACCAAAATTTATAGGATAAATTCTGGTTCATACTACTGGCATATTAAATGTTTTATATATAATACCAATCTGTGTGAAACTACCTGCAACGGTTTTAAAGCTACTGACAGGACCAATTTCCGTACTTAAAATTAGAAAGGGACCGAAATCTGTAAATATATAGATGGCATTAAGATTCTTGTTTTTTGCATTTTGTGTGATGATGCTTCATATTGGTACAAATGTTAATGAAATTGTCTTTCAAGGTTTATAACCTAAGAGGGGACATAATTTCAGTTTAAAACTTCCCAGGCACATAATTCCATCACAAAAAGATGGAGTTATGATTGGTGTCCTCTGCAGATTATCTGTTGGCGCTCATTATCTATACTTAGTTTTGTGAAAATATCCTCAACGGCTTTAAAGTTATGGAGGAAACAAAATCTCCATACAAAATTTTTCAAAGATTTCTGAAGCGTTTGAAATAAACAATGCTTAACTTTTGTCAAAAGTATATATTTCCTCAATACAGGGGTCACAAACTTTGTAACAAATATCATGAAACCGGCAAAAGGTATCCAAATTCTAAACAATTAGTGTCCGGTAGTTCCTGTACTAGTATATGAAATCTCTTGATGAAGCTTTGTAGCAGAAATAATCGAAGTTACAGTCGCATATTTTTACAGTCCACATTTTGTTCTCGCAGACTTGGCCCATATCCCATGCCATATATATGTATTAAATTTGGTACAAACATTAATAGAAAAGAAGTTGAAACGACCCTTGTTGTGTACGTGTGAAGCAGAGCAAAACTATCATGCGTCAGACTCCTTATTTCCATGCGGTTGTCTGTCCCTGCTGCAGGTGTATATATGCATAAAGTAAAAAAAATCTTTATAAAAACTAGAGTCGAAAGGGTTTCGAGCTTAGAAAGGTCAGTCATAAATTTTATTAGGAGTTACATATTTTCGAAAAAGCTGCGCGAATTATAACAATGCAAAATAAAAGAAAGAGAAGTGCACCAACTGAAGCGACAATGGCTATTTTACATTGGCTACCAAAGAAACTGTCCTTTGTTGGATTATTTGTCCGTTTCACATACATGTGAATCGGGCTTACTAAATTAGAAATTATGTTGGAGTAAATTTCTGCTGAAGTTGTTACAATCGGTAAGGCCGTCGGCATGAAAG
Organism: Ctena decussata; assembly: GCA_963989385.1. Taxonomy (NCBI): domain Eukaryota; kingdom Metazoa; phylum Mollusca; class Bivalvia; order Lucinida; family Lucinidae; genus Ctena; species Ctena decussata. The sequence goes on along the minus strand of OZ022510.1, from coordinate 22,205,758 downwards.
TAATTAATTCTGACTTTGATGACATAGGTACTGGCGTTGTTCTACGAGAGTTTTCAAAAATAATTTTCGTACGCAGTGCCGACGGAGAACTTGAAATGTGAAAAGTCGACGCAGCTTGTCTTTTTGGTGAAACTGAAGGTTTTATCACTGATGATGACATATGAACGATCGGCAGCGTTGGTGTTGATCTTGGTAATGACGCCTGTCTCTCCATAGAACGTTTTGTCGATGTTGTAGGAATTTTGTCTCGTGAAACCGTTGTAGTTTGCATCATTAATGTTGGTGTAAGTGTTTCCGTCGACTTTGTTATTTCTGCAAATACAACACGGACAAAGTCATACGCTTATTATTTGATTTGCATACACATACATGTATTAATAGGACCGTTGCAGACGACGAATGTATAATAAAACATTCAAATAAACCTCATTAAAGTGTTGACTGTTTAGTACAGTATTTCTCAAAATCATTGAGAATTTTTCACAGAGTGAAAATAAAGCACTGGTAGTTGATTGATCATGTACATACTTAAAATCTCTGTTTACTCAGTTACCAACATGTCTCTGTGAACTTTTTAGCATACCAGTATTACGCATATGTTTGAGTCACAAATGTTATCTCCCCTTGAATTGTGCTGCACAGAGATATTTTGTCCGACTGGAAAATTATGTACCCTTACCAAATAAAATCGATAGTTGTTGAAAAGATAATGACAAATCAGTTAATTTTTGAATAGTTTTCTCAGCTAGTGATAAAGTGTTGGCGAACTGAAAACAGAATTTAATGTGAGATTTTCAGCTGTAGATGCTACTGGCTCTCTCAAACACGTGACTTCATTTCGAAACAGTGCCCGAAATTGAGGAAAATTGCAATTTTGACAGAGGGTATGTTGGTTTGATTCATTCTTATTCGATACATCTCGACGGAAAAGGCACAAAGCTATACTTATTGTAAAGGATAGTACACGTGCCATTATGGACATGAGCTTTGTCATGATTAACTATATCTTGCCAAAAATATTCCGTTCAGATCACTAACAGATAGGTATTTTTGCTGTTTCTCATGCCTTCAATATTTTTCCTATATTATAACAACCAGTCCCAGACTCGGAAACTGGAATAAGTAACATTTAATCATGCAAAATATTAAAGGCACCATTAGTAATGTACACTGAATAAAATTTCTAATTGGTCACTTTTTTCATAGAGTTAAGCCTCATGCAAATTTAGATCAGTCTTGTTACAAAATAGTGTGACCACATGCACAGGCAATCTTGTATTTCATAAGTAGCCAAACTGTTTGTGCATTTTCAAAATAATTAACTTTAATTCAATACGTCTTTAAAGAGTAAAACAAACATTTAAAGGGAGGTAATTTGAAACTTAAATATTAAAATTAATACAGACAAAAATTTCATGAAAACTGAGTATAGATTTCATGCTTTTATGATGAAAGACTTTATTTACTTCTGAAATATCGTGGTTTTGAGGCAGTTTGATTTACTGTTTGTGCATTTTCAAAACATTCTATGGTTTACAAAGGAGGGGTCATAACTCTACCATCAAAATAAAGTTTTGATTACAACATTTGATTTTAAAATTAGATAACAATCCAAAATATTTGACTATAATGTTATTCTAAGATATTGTTTATAAATCATATTTCTGCAAAGAAGAAAACTGACCAATTAGGAATTTTGTTAAGTGTAGATGATGGTGAACACTGGAGAAAATAAACGATTTCACCTGAAATAGCCTATTTCTAGCAAAGGTAGTATAGCAAAACATAGTCGAAATCAAGGGACATGTTTTTACAGGGGTGTACCCTAGCCCATCCTTACCTACCACTGACGAATGAAAATGCATCATATTTTAATTTTTGTATATCAAACTTAAAAAAAGAGGTTCTTTTATTATATTATACGCATTTAAAATATTGTTGAACATGTATGGCTAGCAACTGTGTGCAAAAATGCAATTCTCAATAATTTTGAGGAATACTGTACATTCTAGTACACTGTGTTTAAAAATAGTAATTCAGCTACGAAGTATCGAGTATGTTTGTTTGTTGTTTAAAGAGGAAATGGGAAGTACAAACCAAAAAGAAAAAAAATAGGCATCAAGATCACTTCAATAAAACACTCTTGGGTGATAATTCTTTACTGATCTCGAAGAAGCGATCAGATATGCCATGCAGCAAATGAGCTAAGGGATCACTACTTTATTTTCAAATTCTGAAGCAAGATCGTATTAGGATCATTTAATGGATCATTTCAAGATCAATCTTTAAGATATGGAACGGACAAGAAGCAAACATAATACTATACGAAAAATACAGATGGGCATAATTCCGTCAAAACTGAAATAAGGGTTATGTTTTTCACCTCCGCACATCGTCTGAACGTGCCTTGTATTTGTACAAACTTCCAGGAAGAAATCTTGGACGGTTTAAAAGATGTAGAGCGGACTCAAAGCTGAATATGATACTATATGACTAATACACGAAGACATTAGAAAGAAAACAAGAAATTGTTCTTTTCCTCTGCAAGTCGTCTGAAGGTGCTTTATATTTATAGGAACGTTCGTGAAGAAATCTTAAACGATTCAGCGATATGAAGCGGACCTTGGGCCTTTAAATGTGATCTTGACCTTCGTCTGACATCGTTAAAATATAGCTTCTGCACATTGTCTTAATAAGGCAAACGTTTGACCCAAGTTTCAAGAAATTCTTTTTAATCAGATATGGAGGGAACGGTAAATGGACGGGCGATCATTATTGGTCTGCTTCAGTTTTTCATGGACATTACATTTATAAATTTCCAAGTACCTGCATGTACCGTAAAACTTTATTATAGTTTCACAGTTGCAAAAGCTGTAATGTATGAACTTATGGACAAACAGACGGACAGAAGAACTAACATGACCAAACCAATATATCAAGGTAATCGATATCATACAGACAAGTATTTTATTTAAGTCCTCTAGCTACTTTGTCAGCATGAAATTTTTACTATGATGTATCGCTGCAAGCTTCTCACTATAGTTTCGTCATTGTACGAGTAAATTACCACGATTAGCCAGCTTTAAACAAATAAAACATCATTAAGTTTCCCGTAAAAACGGTTTGAAAACTTATTAAGGTTATTTTAGTTGGCAAACTAAAATGGCTTTCTTTCGATTTCAATACGTAGAATAAAATGGTAAAAATACAATGTACATGTGTGGAGCCCCATTCACTATCCTGCCTTTGTTTATATAGCATTGCCAGACGGAAAACCAGACCAGGTTTTGTATTTTGTGGAGTCAGTTGTCACCGCAGATTTATTTTATCTCTCTATATCAATCTTAATCATAAATTTGTATCAGTTTGGATCTCATGGCAGACTTTCATCGGCGAACGGAATAGATGCGATAATGGTATCATAACACTTCTGTTCCTTTAGTCATTTCTGTGAAGTTCAAACTGAATATTTCAAAATTTTGAAGTATCGTGGTTGAACTTCACAGAAATGACTGAAGTAACAGAAGCGTTAAGATAGTTTGTTCTACGTTTGGCGGTACTGGAAAATTCTGTCTTGCCCATGGGCTGGGACAGCTCACACGAGCTTGAATTCTGTGTATCACAACGCGCGTATTGATCCCAGTGCGCCCGGCTTGGCTATTCTATACTTTATACATTTATTTCATAGGAATGTGGAATAAGGCAAAATGTCCATGCATAAGTGTGTTATCAACAATATAACAAATCAAATTCCTCGAGCTTGTCATAAATCAAATGAAACAAAGCTATTTGAAACACTACGGTCTAAGCCAAAATGCGTTTATTATTTTTTTTCAAATTCTTCCAAAATGCATTCACTGATCTGCATTGCAAGGCATTCTTGTCTGCATTGGTCGACATCATAATTAAAAGAATGATTGTCTATTCCATGGCTAAAGGTACTCTGCAGTTGGTACAGGTCTGTGCAAAGCGTTTTACTTCACATTATTCAGCTGAAAGGTAACGATTTCATGTAGATAATATATAATTTTCTATATCTCACAGTCTAGTGATTTTTTATTTGAACAATGATTATATTTTGAGAACAACTTTATGCATGTGGTTCGTCAGGAATATTGAATCTCTATCAGCATCATTAGAGCAAAACTTATAATACTTGTATGTTTTTTGAAAAAGTAAAATGACTTTTGTGACATAAACGCAACACCAAGTCTTAGCTACCACAACTGCATAGATCCTCCATATGGTATTAAAGCTCAAGGTCAGAGATTATTAAACGTTTTTTTATGCAAGACCCACCTGAGTACAAAATTAAATCCGCACCAAATAAATCCTATATCTCTGCAGCGATTATCATTGATTCCAATATTTGCTATTTTATTCAAATGTTCAAAACAACCCACGTTTTGTATTTTGAATTCAATTCAATACTAAAATTTGAAAACAATTGCAGCTGAGCAGGAAAAAAAAACAGTTTACAACATCGCGGCCAGTACAGTTCTTCTGCACTATATTTCTTCACAAAATCAATGTATTATACACACAATAACACGTTCTATCTTCCGGCTTGACTTAAATAGCTAAATGTTTCCTGTAGTATAGTGGTCGCAAGAGTTGGGAGAAGCCCTCTCAATGCTGGGCACAACATATGAAAGACTGGTCCTATCCCTCTGTTTTCGCTGCCTCGTCCTTCCCGGATTCGAAAAGGAACCCATTTACATGTGGACTGACAGCGAGAGTTGCGCCGGATGGCTAAACCTGGATTCGAACACACGACCTTCTGCACCATAACTGAGTATCTCTTACCTTTCGACTACAGTGCGCTTCTCGATGTAAGTTAGCTTTTACCTACTGTCACATAAAATTAAAACATACTAATGTTGCAAGTAACGACTTTCTGTTGTGGTTGTTCTGTGTTACATGTTGCTATGTCTGCTTGTCTATGGTCCCCAGCAGTCTGGTCATCTAAATACCGTAAAATGGAAAATTTTCGCGTCGTCAAATTTTCGCGGATTTGTCCCCAAAACATAAGGATTAATTTTCGCGGTTTCTAATTTTTGCGGTTATGAATATCCTCGAAAATAAAAAAATGAGTTCTGTAAAATACTGGCTTGATTGAAAAATCAAGACGTACAAGGAGAGAGAAACATAAAGAAAATGTAATCACTTTGTTATGAACTCATTTGTATAGATAGAATCGGCACGTTTTTAGTTTGGGAGGATACCCATTCTTTTTTAAAGAAAAAAGGGTAAGACATTTGTACAAATCAATCTTTAGTACACAGAAACAGTCAACTGAAATATGCAAGCAAAGTAAACAAAACTCATTCAGTTAAAAGTAATTCAATTGTACTTGCATAATCAGGTACAAGTGACCGTTAATCATGCGCAAAAGTGACAGCCTGATAAAATTGTAATTACCTGCTAATTACCAGCTAACGTAATTGCGCCGAAAATGATAGCTCTATAGCTAGATACTATTAAGGTTTTGTGGGGCGCTTTTAATACCGCAAACCATATGTTTGGATGATTCAAATTCTTATTACTATTTGATACAAACTTGGAAAATATTTCGTGGAATTCAATTTTCGCGGATCGCTACCTATTATCGCGGATCGCTACCGACCGTGAAAATTAGGCGACGCGAAAATTTCCCATTATACGGTAGCTACCGACTCTGCTTTCTCTTCTGTTTTATTTTTGTAATTAACAATATACATGTACAGCACTAAAAATAAATGTTGCCTCTGTTTTAATTAGGGTAGCTGAATAACCACCTGTTTGGGGAAAATAGTTCTTCATTTCATTTCCCTTTATGTGTGTGTGCTTCTTTCGATTATTGTTTTATTGAATTAATTCTTGATCATTGCCCATATTTTACTTTACAGATGATGTCAGTATCAAATATTGATTTATTTATTTGCAGTCGTCATCAATGTTTGCAAACATATAATGCATTTATAGCCCTTGGGAAACCAGGCAGAAGGCAATCAGTGTAGCAATTTACGCCCGTTACGGCTTACAGCAGGAATGAAAATAACTAATGACCAGAACTTGATCAGAGACTGAAATATGCAGTAGCGAGCAGATATGAAATCATACTAAAAGTTCTAGTAAAGGACATACTTCTGTCAAAACTGCAAGTAGTGTCTCTGCTTATTCTCTGATAGTACTCTATGTTTGTCGGATCGACAGTTAGACAGACAGATGAACAAACAGACAGATGAGCACCACAATTTAATATCTCCAGCCATTGGCGTTTTATATCTATATAAAGTGTCAGCAAACTCTTATACAGTGTTAATGTTATGGAGCAGACATGAAATCAATGTAAGAAATATACAAAGGGAAGGCATGATTCTGTCAAACTTAAAGTAGGGTTGTCATTTTTTCTGCACATTGTCTGATAATGATTTATGTTTGTGCAAACGTTAAAATAACGGACATGAAGCAAACATAATACTATACGAGAAATACAGATGGGCATAATTCCGTCAAAACTGAAATAAGGGTTATGTTTTTCTCCTCTGCAGATCGTCTGAACGTGCCTTATATTTATATAAACTTTCAGGAAGAAATCTTGGACGGTTTAAAAAATTTGGAGCGGACCCTAAGCTAAATATGAATCTATACGACAAATACATGGAGACATAATTCCTTCGAAAAAGAAAGATCACAAGAATTTGTTCTTTTTCTTTGCAAGTCGTCTGAAAGTGCTTTATATTTGTAGAAACGTTCACGAAGTAATCTTAAACCGTTTTAGAAATATGAAGCGGATCTTCGGCCTTTAAATGTGATCTTGACCTTTGTCGGACATTGTTCAAATATAAGTTCTGCACATTGTCTTATTACAACAAACGTTTGTCCTAAGTTTCAAGAAAATCGTTTTTAAAGATTTAATTAGATATGGAGGGAATGGAAATTACAGTAAATGGACGGGCGTACATTATTGGTCTGCTTCATTTTTCATGGGCATTTATTTATAGATTTTCAAGAACCTACCATAAAACATTATTAAAGTTTCACAGCGGCAAAAGGTGTAATATATGAACGTAAGGAAAGACAGACGAACAGAAGAACTAACAGGACCAAACCAATATATCAAAGAAAACGATATTATGCAGGCAAGTTATTATCTAAGTCCTCCAGGTACATTGAAAATAGGGTTTAGGTCAGCTAAATGCAATCCCTCAGTAAAGTATCCATGCACGATTGGTGAAAGTCCATTTACTTGTAAAAATCTTTCATGTAGAGAACCGAGTCATCCCAATGCTTATCAGAATAGAAATAAAGTTTCCTTTTAAAAGGAAAGGCTTGCCAAGTTAGCGCTCATGTAGTTCAATATTTGTGGTATTTTGTGGTTTATGGTTTGTGGTCTTGGGAGATGGTATGTTACTTGGAGACACTTTCTTCATTTAAAAACGTCCACAACTGTAGTAACAATGAGGTTACGCTACATTCTGGTTGTTCTGACAATCATATGCTAACCTTCAGTAAAAAGGTCAATTTTTGTATAACTGCTATTGAAAAATATTTCATAAAAGCATTTAGAAACTAGAAAGGTTTTTCAGAGAAAAACTGATGTCCCCCACCAGCCCAATTCCCATCCTCTCTAATGAATAAAAAGCCTGTACAAATAAAAGATCTATGCAAGTTTACAGAAAATCCATCAGATTCTAAAGGTATCCTATATGGAAAACTATGTCCTTGACAAATGGGTGAAGGTCACCAACTACATGTACTAAACATGTTTTAAACCTGTCACAACAATATATTCATGCAAGTCTGATGAACATCCATCAACTGGTTTAAGATAAAACTCGTTTTTTAGGGGAAAAAAAAAGGGATTTGTACGTTAGCTTTTGACTGTGAAAATAAAGTCAAAGTAATCTATTGAGATTGTCCCAAAGGTATATCTATGAAAGGAAAGTGGAAATCAAGCCAAAGGCTAGTGAGATATTATCAATTTTAGTGAAATTTTCACTTATCTAAGTCCTCTTGTGGCCTTGAAAAGGAGGTCAAGGTCACCAAACTCTGATCAGCACTTATGCTAGTCCAAGTGATGTATCCATGCAAGTCTGGTAAAATTCCACCGCTGGTTCATGAGATATGGTAGGTACAAGAAATTGTAATCTAAGTCCTCCAGTGACCCTGAAAATGAGGTCAAGGTCACCAAACTTTTGATCAGCTCTTCAGCTTGCCCCAATGATGTATCCATGCAAGTTTGGTGAAATTCCATCCACGGGTTAAGGAGATATAGTGCATACAAGAAATTGTCATCTAAGTCCCCCAGTGACCTTCATAATGAGGTCAAGGTCAACAAAATCTTATCAACTCTTAGAATTGTCCCAATGATGTATCTATGCAAGCCATCAATTGGTTCGAGAGAAATAGTGCATACAAGAAATTGTCATCTAAGTCCTCCAGTGACCTTGAAAATGAGGTCAAGGTCACCAAAATCTAATCAGCTCTTAAACTTGTCCCACTGATATATTCATGCAAGTTTGGTGAAATTCCATCCATTGGTTCAAGAGATATTGTGTATACAAGAAATTGTCATCTAAGTCCTCCAGTGACCTTGAAAAGCAGGACAAGGTCACCAAAATCTAATCAGCTCTTAAACTTGTCCCAATAATATATCCGTGAAAGTTTGGTGAAATTCCATTAATTGGTTCAAGAGATATCGTGCATACAAGAATCTGTCACACCGACACCCAGTGACCTTGAAAATGAGGTCAAGGTCACCAAAATCTAATCAGCTCTTAAACTTGTCCAGATGATTTATCCATGCAAGTTTGGTGAATTTCCATCAGTTGGTTCAAGAGATATTGCCCATACAAGAAATTGTCAACTAAGCCCTCCAGTGACCTTGAAAATGAGGTTAAGGTCACCAAAATCTAATCAGCTCTTAAACTTGTCCCAATAATATATCCATGCAAGTTTGGTGAAATTCCATCCATTGGTTCAAGAGATATCGCGCATACAAGAAATCTGTCACGCCGACGCCGACGCCGACGGGATCCGCACTGAAACCAATATGTCCCCCCTCACCTTCGGTGGGGTGACATTATAAGGATTTTCGTATTCTGTTATGTATTGTTATATAAGAAATTTTAGGACATCAGAAGATTTACTGGGAGTTTCGTCCTGTTTTTTGTGAACTAAGCAGAACTGTGTTTGTACTTTGGAGCAAATGGACTACACATAACTGGTGAAGTGTAATGAAAATAGTCCAAAGGGTATTCAAGTTACAGAGTGGACAACAAAATGTTAATGGGCGTACTAGCATACGGACAGAGACAGATGGACGGGAATTTGATTGCTATATTCCCTGAGCCGTTCGGTTAGGGCAAAGTTATGTTCATTATTAGATCGTCAAGTCTTGATGTTGAAAAAATACATCTTACATTGGAAAAGTTCTTTTACAAGTCCCTTACACATAAGATGATAAATGGTTCATGACTGCTGATATGAGAAAGAAATAGTGGAAGTAGTTCGTCCGACTAGCCTCATTTGTGACAGATTGGTAAGAAAAAAATCTTACCGTCCGCAACAATGGCTATTATTAAAAGGGGAAACAACTTTAATGACTGTTTGTCTCATTGTTTCTGTTTAAGAAAAGCTGACTACCACTGAGAGGAGGTTATAATTAAAATGATAGTTCCTTCTCAAACAGTTGCCATAGATCGTCTGCAAATATTCAGCTTATTCTTTTTAGTATTTTGTCATCACTGAGTTCAGTTTTAAGTACTGGTTAAGCCTGTGGTGTGTTGTTGTTGTGTTATTGTTTTACGTGCACGGTAAACAGCTACAAGGACGGTCAGTTAATTTAACTACAATATTCCTGGGAAGGCTTAGCCATCCTAAGCCCTCAACTATTTCTATGTGCACTAACTTTCGCCAGTAACTGACAGCTGCCCTTCTTGACTCAGCGGAAGCGGAAACGAGAGTAAGTGGCCGGACTGAATATCGAACCCGAGACCTCTGCTTTTTAGTTAGACGCACCACCGACTGCACTATGCGGCCCAGCAAGTCTGCGGTATAGAGTATAACTGGTAATTGGTAATGATTACAAGTCAATGTATTTTTGTTGCTTCCACAGGATGTTTGTTTTCAGAATCTAGCGTGTTGTCCTTGGTCATCACATATTTTGTCATTATATAGGTATTTAATGCAAAAGAAAAAAGAATCTTCTATATTTTAGTAGTTATTATTTTGTTGTTGTTTTATTGTCCACGATAAACAGCTATGATCATGTCGGGACGGTCTGTTACCCTAACCACACTATTCCTGGGCAGGCTTAGACCACCTAAGCGGTTAACCAGTACTAAGTGCACATACTTTCACCAGTAACTGACAACTGCCCTTCTAGAATCAGCGAAAGGAAAAACGAAAGTATGTGGCCGGACCGAGTATTGAACCCGGGACCTCTGGCTCTTGAGTCAAAACGCGCTACCGATTGCGCTACGCTGCCTTGACCCTCTAAATTTTAGCAACTTTTATTCAAAAAGGAAGGTAACTGTTAAAATTGTATAGGCCTAGAAAAGGATGATTTGATGGCAACTGTAAGATACTGATATTATCCCACACATGTTATGTTTCCTGAACTGATTTTTTTTTCAATAAGACACTTACATTAAACTGAATAACATTGTACGTTTATGAAAAAACAAGAAACTGTATTTCAATGTACGCTTATGAAAAAATAAGAAATAGTATCTAGTAAATACGATCAAACACCTTGTCTGTAAAACAAGTAAATGCTTTTAAATTAGGCTGTTGGCACAGACCCTGATCAGACTGTTCCAACCAGTAGTCTAATTTGTTCATACACTCTACACTGTTTGTACAGGCATAACAACTATTGTTGAAATATTTCAGTCCAAGTTTACAAACTCCAGAGTCCAAAGTCCAGGTTTTACAAAGTCTGAAATCCAGGTTTTACACAGCCCGAAGTCCAGAGTCCAAAGCCCAGAGTCCAAGTCCAGTCCATATTTTACATAATGCCCGCGAATTGCGCATGTCGTTATTTGACCTTATTTGACAGTGGCCAATCAAGAAATATTCAAACACACCGGATAAATAAATAAAAAAATAATAACAACTCATGTTTTCAGTAAGGCAAAAGATGCTAGATATGTTCGATTATTTGGTGTGCCAGATTGTGGCGTGTCGTTATGTTTCGGTGCTTAGGTAAAAGAAACAGTCAAACGAAGTTGCGCCCCGTAGACGCTGTCCATATATTGGTTCTCCACTTGCAATTATGAACAGTTTCGAAGCTGGGAACAAATCAGCGTCTTTCGCTGGAGTGCGCATGACAGGAAGTCATAACCTGTCTGAATATATGGCTCGCCGCCGAAGCGGCAAGCCAAATACACAATAACTGTGTATTTTCTTCATTACCTTCATTGGCGTAATACAATTACATAAATTTTCGCACAATATGAAAGTAGAAAGTGTAAAGAAAATGTTGTGGCTATTAAGATTGGCAGTTATGCTCACCTTTACAGGCAGTTCTGTCATCTGTTGAAAATGTTGCAGGTGGGATACAAGTGCCACATGCAGCCTTGCCGGGATCCGGTTGGGCAGTCCCAGGAGGACAATCCATGCACCTAACAGCAATACCAGGAGCGTTTTGTGGCTGAAAAGTACCAGGCTCACAAGGTAAACATGCCATGGTCGCCTGATCTATCATCTCACCAGGCTGACAACCTATAGTAAAAAATTGGAAATTACCTGTATCAGAGCTGCAATATGCAAAAAGGGTGACTTACCCTTAAAGACAAATATTCTGTACTATATAGAACACACCCTCGGTCTTTATTAGTTTTATGACCCTGTTATGTCCTTACCTATGTGAAAAGGGATATTTTCGTTGATAAAATAACAGTGTCACTGGACTGTAGCATTAAAGGATTAGGACCAACAATAAACAAGAATATTTGTTTTTAAAGCGCCAAACGAGCTGACGACAAAAATTATAGCTGAAATTTTTTTTTTCTAAGTTTAGGGTAGTCAGAAGTCATAAAATTGAGGGCAGGTTCCGATAGGCACATCATAACCTGGCTCCTCTTGATTTGCAGTCTTTGCCAATTTCACTATTTTCAAATCTGGCAGTTAAAGGATTAACATATCTACAAACAGCAAGTACTCCGGCCCGTCTGTGAATCTGTTATGTCTAGCTACAGCCTTCATTTTCTGTCCGTACATTTCCTCATGTTCGTACATGTTAAGTCTAACCACACCGTGTGGATACAGAGGCTAGTCGGAGACTATTCTCTGCATATGTAGGAGTATACGTATATTTCCATGTAACACTGACAGAAAAAACATAGACGTCTACCCATACATTTAACTAAACTACTGGTATTATGTAAGTCACGTCTTGCAAATTTATGCTAAACATATCTGGAAACAGCACAGCCTCAAACCAATCTGTGAATCTCAGCATTGTCTCTAAGGCATTCAGTTTCAGCCTATAAAGTCCTCAGTGTCTTTATTTGGTATGTATAAATAGTAAACTTGGCTTTACCAGACGGAACAGATGTGCAGTCTTGTTTATCCCTTAGTTCAAATACCCTTATACTGTATCATCGCTCATATATATCAGCGTTTGCTACAGATAACAAGGTGTAACAGGGATACTTTTGGGATAAGGGTTTCCTATTTATCAACAAACACATATGATTGGACCCCTTATTAAAACTGTCTTGGCGAGACGGTTCCAATGAAGAGGCACAACATATTTGTGGAAACTTTCCCTCTATTATACCCGTTATCTCTCTTCATCTGGAGCACTGATATACTGTGTACTTATGCATTTTATAAAATTATAGTTAACGGAAGCAAGGGTGAAATTCTTCTGACTGCTGAGCTACAACCACTCTTGAGCCCACTGTTCCGAATGTTCCAAAAAAACAAAGGATATAAAGTCTAACACAGAACCTTGATATTGTAACTGTTTCTGTTACTAGCTTTCCCAAGACAAGGACCAAACCAGTGTACAGGTCAAAAGCCAATGCCCTTATACAATTGTATATTAGTATATGTTCGAGTCTGGTATTCATACTTGCGAGAGCGTAACGAGTGATTATGTGAACTCACAAACTTCAGCAGAAAACTTTTCCGAAAATGATAATGGATCGAACCATAGACGAAATGCAAATGGACATCACGACAAACGCACAAAGCCCCATGACACACTTTGTATGCTGCATCTATACTTACAATGCCTGTTCGCGTACAATATAGTTCGCCTGACAGCCTTTTGCCCATTTCATAAAAAAAGAGTAAAACATCGAGTATGTACGCGGACGCCTACGCCTAAATGACGACAATATTTCTTCCTGAACCTTCATATAGGCGAGCAAAATATCTAACATCTTTCTGAATTGGTATGACACATTGTTATACTGGAAAAGTCCCTGGAGGTTATCTCTGGGTTCTATGTCTGCGGGGCCGTGTCATACAAAAATGTACCGAACGTAATTGCAAACACCGAGCACTCAAACCATTCTGTGAATCTGTGCTGTCTAGCTAGAGCCTTAACTTTGTACATGTAGATTGCTTTAAAGGTTCAGTCATGTGGTGTGGCAAAACACCGAAGTGTCTGATCAGACTCCAAAATTTCGCAACCAGGTCTGAGCCTAGGCTGACGGAATATTTATTTGTATAGCATTTTTGCCTGTTGTGTCTTAGCTGATGTGTGAAAACAAAGAGTGCCGAACTTGATCAGGCTGCTTCTTAATGACCAGCCTTAAGGAGCAGACTAACTTATGGTTCACACAATTTGCTAATATCACTTCTGTCCGAATGATTTGAGTCATTAGAGTTATCTCCCTTACCCGTCATACAATCAGTCATACTGGTGCTTCCTTTAGCCAGCGTAGTTGTCCCTGCTGGGCACTCGGTACATGCCTCATTATTGGCTGTATCTGCATATGTACCAATGGGACAAAAAGTACAGGCGGCAGCTTCTAGATCATAAAACTGTCCCGAAGGACAAGATCCTGTCAAAAAGAAAAGCAGTAAAGGTGAACGGAAACAGTTTCGGGGAAGCAACTCTGCAATATTCATTGTGTTCCCTATCAAGCGTCTATAAAAAAAGCGGGAATAAAATTATAACATAAGTTTGAAATTACAGACTTCGGGTATGCTCTATGTGCCGCTTTGTGGTCTTGGCAGAGATATAAAGTTTAACCAATCTAACAAAATAAAAAATAATTAAGGAAGGGTATCCTTTAAAATATTGCACACAAACGTTTTAGAACTTTAGAAAATTTATTACTTAGCAATTGCAGTTGAAGAAGTAAACACTATTCAAAAATATAGAAAACCTACAGAAAAGCCACATACTACTTCTCACCCACTAACATTAACTAGCGAACTTGTACACGATCTATACATTAAAACGATCCCATATACTTAATGACTTTCATTCGAACAACATGGACATAGCAGAACCCCAGCAAAAGTAGCATTTTACCCTCATCGTACTGTTCATCACAACCACTGTCCCCTTTTTACACTGTCTTCGAAATCGGGCAACAGACGACTGTTTCAAGTAAAGAGGAGCAACCATTCTTATACAACCCACACTGTCTCAACTGCATTCCTATTGCTATAAAGTTTTATCAAGAATAATCATACAGTAACTAAGTGATGGTTCACTTAAGCATAGCATTAAAACTAATCTAAAACTTGAAAAGTTATCAAGGGGACGTAACTCCAAAGATTAAAAAACGGCTGGGGTGGGGGAAGGATTCTTATACGTGACAATCAGTTTCAACATAATGAAGATTGGTATTTAGGTTTACCACGATATTCCAATCTTGATATGACGTGGGGAAAAATATTTTGTAAAAATAACAAAAGGACGTATCTCCGTAACTAGGTAAGGGTCGGCAACAATTTCTTGGACGAGACATACCGTCGAAATCGCATAAACATCGCTAAAAATTCATCAACACATTCCAAGCGGTACCCAGTTCAGTTTCGCAATCTTAATTAGCACTTTACCTAAGAATCAGGCAGATGGTGATAAATGACTAGTCACAGAAAATACTAATTTCACCTCCATTTATTCAGACTCCATAAAAAACTTTCACAGCACAAAGCATTTCCTGTGTCTGTCAGTTGTTGCCATGGAAACGGTATTTAAAAATTTCATGAAGACTGGACAAAGTTTCTCAAAGAAAAAATGACAATTGGCACTTTTCAGGTTGACAGTTGAGATATGAATACTGTTCATATTAATCTTTTATTCCTCTCATTAATAGAACTGCAAAAACACTTCTTATATAACACAGAAAAAACATTATATCACATTCGCACTATGTTGCTTAGCAACATAATTGTCACCATAGAAACACATTTTATACATTATCAAAATTGGTAATTTGCAAAGCAAAGCAAAGATGTGCATAAACAATTCACAAACAGTCCAGCTATTCAACATGTGTTTTACCGATATCAAAAATAAAAAGTTTAATAATGTTCCAAATTGATGTTACCATGGCAACAAAAACATCGAACCGTCAGTGAAATACCTAAAAGCATCATTTTCAAAGCAATTTAACTTCTTTCAGCAAAGGTGCATTATAAAAATTTATACAAATTCTAGGTAACCCATATCTGGTCTACCAATGACAAAAAACAAACTGTAATATTTTGTTCAACATTTACGTTGTCGCGGAATCTCCGCGAATGTAATATTATTATAGTAATATTTCAGTTTTTGCATCAGTTCATTTATTCTCAAATGACTGCAGATATATATTTTATTTGAAGTTATAAATATTTTATTTCATTATGACTACTAATGAAGTTTAGAGGTTAATTTACTTTAAGTGACTTTGATGTCTAGTGACGTAACGTCATTATGACGTTGGCGTCGGGGTAATTTTGACGTTAGTTACGAGAGACAGCAGTGCAGGAGCATAAACAGATAATTAATAA
Organism: Ctena decussata; assembly: GCA_963989385.1. Taxonomy (NCBI): domain Eukaryota; kingdom Metazoa; phylum Mollusca; class Bivalvia; order Lucinida; family Lucinidae; genus Ctena; species Ctena decussata. Next base: position 22,189,801 of record OZ022510.1, on the reverse strand, counting down.
TCTGAAAGGACAGTCAAAAGGACACAAAGTGGAGAAGTTCTCACTCAGGATTTTAATAGTTGAACAAACATTTATTTGAATACGGTTGAAGATGCTACAAACTGTTGGTAAATGTTTGTTTTAACAATATTGCATCCTTTCTTAATGTGGCTTATAATTAAATGGATTTAAACTTATTTGTATTTGTCAATGTGTCGCCACATTAATCTGGTGCCGGAACTCGGGAGCCTTTAGATACACGTAATATTTATAAAATCAAATAAAGGATAATACAAATATATGTAAACCATGTCGGCGTCCTTCATAAAGGGAAATAGAACAAGATATAGAAACTTGTTAGAGAAGGAACTTGACAAGGGTAAAGAACTTATAGAGGAAGCTGCTGAAGAACATTATGACCTTAAAATTCTCTTAAAGAATGTGAGTAACTGTACAAGGCGGCTAAACGACTTCACTGAAAAACTTGAGCAGACAAATGAATGGTTGTCTGTAGTCATCGAAGGAAAACCTGAAGCACAGGACATTGAACAGTTGATCCATAATGACTGGTCATACATCGCTACAGTAGCAGACTGTCGTGATTAGTTAGTGGACATTCAGCAATCACTTCAAGATCGGAAATCACCTCCAGAAAGTTGTTCAACTATAACAGTGACTGAAGACAGATTCAATCAAATGATTCAAATGACAGCGCAAATGCAACATATTCTAGTAGGACAACAACAACTACAACAACAGCAGCAGCTATGTATGGAGCAGCCAAGACAAAGACAAGCTTCTACAGGTAATTCAGAGAGACTTCCAAAGTTGGAAATCCCATCTTTTAACGGGGATACATTAAAATGGACAGAGTTCTGGGACTCTTTTGAGGCAACTGTCCATGACAATACATCGCTTTTTAATGTTGAGAAACTTAGTTATCTATTGAGTAAGCTTACTGGAGAGGCAAAAATCTCTGTAGCAGGTATCTTGCTCTCAAATGAAAAGTATGTAGTTGCAGTGGAATTACTGAAAGACAGATATGGAGACAAACAAGCAGTTGTTTCTTCACACTATACAGAACTCATCAATTTAAAACCAGCTCCAAACAATCCAAAGAGACTCCGTAATTTATACAATCAAATAGAGAAACATTTAAGAAGTCTGAAAGCACTTGAAAAGGACACTGATCAGGATATCTTTATTCCAATGATCACGTCCAAACTACCAAAGGATTTTTTGATTCACCTTGAGGTACAAAAGGGGGCAAGAACCAGGCGGACCGTTAAGCAGCTAAGAAAACTTCTCAATGACTATGTTGCGGCTAGGGAGAGAGCTGAACAACATGCCAATACGGCACAGATGGAAAATACGGAAGACTGGGAAACGCCTGTGATTTCTTCTGCTGAAGTACTTGTAGTGGGAGCCCAAGCAACAGATAGTAAGGAGGAAAGAAAGAAGTTTTATGCAAGATGTAAATACTGTGACAGGAAACACTGGAGCGATGAGTGTACAAGCTATACATCAGTAGAAGCAAGAAAACGGAGGTTAAAGGGAAGTTGCTATATTTGTCTTAGGCAAACCCATCAGACAAATGACTGTCAGCAAAAGGTAAAATGCTATTATTGTAGCCAGGTGAAACAACATCATAGAAGTCTTTGCCCAAAACAGTTTGGGTCAATGCAGAGAGAAAACTCAAACCTAGCTGAAGAGATGCCTGCACAGGAAGAGATAGCTAATACAGAAAGTAGTCTAATATCATCAGGAGAGATGGTTTTAATGCAAACTGCTAAAACCGAAATTAAAAATCCAGAAAGTTGTCTCAGACAGAAAATACGCATGCTTCTTGACTCAGGTAGTCAGAGAACATACATTACGGACTCGTTGGCGAAAAGATTGAATTTAAAGCTGGGAGATAAGGATGAATTCATGTTGGTTACATTCGGCTCAGAAAAGCCCAAAAGAACTAAAACGCGAAAAACTACATTAGACATAGTATTAAAAGATGGTAGCACCCTGACAATCAGTGCGAATGTCGTTCCACCAATAGCTGAGTCAATTCAAAGACGTCCTGTAAATCTTAAATCACTTGACAACTGGGAATACCTCTGGACGGAATTTTTACCATGGTAACCCAAATATCAAACTGTAAGCAATCGTACATAAAACCAGCATTTTAAAAGTACATTATTTATCTTCAGCAAGATGTATATTAGCAATTACTACAGAATCTGAATAACACCCAATTGATTTTAACATATTGAAAATGAAAATTTTTACAACGTTCCTAATTTACGTTACCATGGCAACAGAAACAGCGAACCACCATTAATTTTACCTAAAAACACCATTTTCAAAGCAAATTTTCTACCTTCAGCAAAAGTGCATACTGACGATTTATACATATTCTAGATATCCCATTTCTGGTTCTACCAATGCTAAAAACAAAAAAAATAATACTATGTTACAAATTGACGTTACCATGGCAATGCAAAGGTTAAACTGTCAGCAATCATACCTAAAACCAGCATTTCAAAAGTATATCATTTCTCTATAGCAAATGTGTATATAAGCAATTATTACAGAACGTAAATAACACACATTTGCCTTTCACTTATTGAAAATAATGAGTTTTACAATGTTCCTAATTTACGTTACCATGGCAACAGAAACATCGAACAGTCAATGAATTTATCAAAAACATCATTTTCAATGTAAATTATCTACCCTCAGCAAAGGCGCACACTCTCATATGATACAAATTCTAAATATCCCATATCGGGTCGATCAATGCTAAAAGGAAGTTATACCAGTTACAAATTGACATTACCATGGCAATCCAAATATCAAATTGTCAGCAATCATGCATAAAAATAGCATTTAAAAGTATATCGTTTTTTTCAGCAAAGGTGTATATGAGCAATCCCTACAGAATCTAAATGTTACACATTTGCTTTTCACATTTTGAAAATAAAAGGTTTTACAATGTTCCTTATTTACTTTACCATGGCAACAGAAACATTGAACTGTCAGTGAAATTACTTTGAAACACCGTTTACTTCACCGAAGGTAAATAATTTGCTGTAAGTACACTTATTTTAGGTCAGTTCGTTGATGGATTGATGGTTTTAGATGGTTTAAGTGCCAGGGTAACGGAAATTTGGAACATTTTTTAATCTTTTGTTTTCCCCGCCTTATCGAAGAAAAGACTGGGGACATGGCATTCGGCTTTCCGTGGTTCCGTTACTCCGTAGTTCCGTTACTCCGTGGTTCCGTCCCCCCCTTGTTACTGGCGAAAGTATGTGCACTTAGTACTGGTTAACCGCTTAGGATTTATAAGCCTGCCCAGGAATAGTGTGGTTAGGTTAACTGACCGTGCCGACATGACCATAGCTGTTTACCGTGGACGTTTAGCAACAAATCAATCAATAATAAAAGCATCGCGAACGACTGCGTGATACCCCGCCACTGCAAACCATTTTCACACAGCGATTTTTCCCGATTTATTTTTTCTCTGTACAGGGTGTTAAGAAAGTTCGAAGACATTACAATATTGCCTATAACTTCAGAAGTAACATTCATTAAATCTTAAAACTTTACAGGTTTCAAGAACTATTCAGTATTAAAGGCTCCACAATGCTACAACTTTTACAACCGTACTTTACCGTAATAAAATTAGCAGTTCATAGCCAAGGTGTCAAAGTGGCCTGCTATTTATTATGGATTTTACGCATAAAGACATGGCATATTAAACAGTTTTTTATTCCTATTCCTCAGTGAATCATCATTTTAAAACTAACTGAAATGATAGAGACTAAGCCAAACAGTATTTTATTAGTTACAGCTTGTAAGTAATCGTAGACATCATGCACATTTTGACAGATGATTCATTGACATGAAAAAGCAGATGAGGAATTAATATTTTGCAAAGGGGGTGGGGGTAATGAATTAACATCTGAAACGAAACTTGAAATCAAATGTTGACATAAAATCATTTATATGACGGAGTGGGTCTTAGACATAAGGGAGACAAGAATAAAATTTCGAATTATTTATGGTGTATCTGTAATTTTTTATATATTTGAAATTTTACCACCAAAAAGTTAAAATATGTAAATGTGTTGAGAAAATAGCATTTCTGCGACAATAATGCATCTACATGACAAGAAAAAAATGTTAATAACAGGGGTTATTGCCCATTATAAAATATCTCAATAGTTTCCTAATAATTTCACAATTTTACCCAATTTGTTTCAAAACAAAAAGGTTTTACTGCAAAATTCGATGAAAAATGAATTTGAAGTTGAATCTAAAATGTAATTAGTTAAGAGTGATTTTGCAAAACAATGTGAAAAGAAAAACCAGATCAAATTTTTATTCTCGATGTGAGAACAAATCTAATAACAAGAGACAAAACAAATCTGCAAAATACCTCTGTGTTTACAAATACTGTTACAGATTTTATCCCTACCCCCTAAAATTTAAAGTTTCAATTGAGAATGGGGGTACCCTTTTGACTGAGTCAGAAATGCCGTAGTAGACCGTCGGAAAATATAAAAACTAAACCAAAATATCACAAAAATATTCCCTGCAACAAAAGTACTTCAACATCTTAAATATTTCTACTATTATTAAAACACCAAGCTCTAAATATGTCGAACTCTAATGCAGATCAAAATTTTGCCTTCAACATTGTCAGCCCTGTAAAGGGTGTGTCCATGGCAATTCAGATTTTCTCGTTATTTTGAAAATCTAAAAAAGAATTTATATGTTGCATATCTTTGGTAGTGCTGCCCAAATCACTCTTACAAAGTTTGGCGAAAATCATAAAACTATTAAGCTTTCCATGTAAGTTTAAATAATGTCTACGAACTTTCTTAACACCCTGTATAACCCAAGGGCAGGGACAGCTTAACCCCACTGAACATGGATAAAAGTCTTTGTCATGACAGAACACTTCATTACTCTGATCACTTACAATATGCTTCCGATAATTCACTTACCACTCCAATCAAATACAACTGTAGTGATTTTAAATATGTGGCCATGGGGCAGGGACAGATAACCCCTAACAGGTCAAATTTTAATCTAGAAGCTTTTATTACTTCTATCAGATGTAAATTTCTGAATCTGTTTCACATAAATTTATATAGATTTTACCGTCACTTGATGCATGCATATAACCTAGGGGCAGGGGAGATAACTCCCATGGGGTAAATTTGAGTATTACTGGAGGCTTACATCACTGTGATCATTTGCTGTAAGTTTCAGAAACATCGCTTCAAACTCTGATTTTATGTGGAATTTTTCATTATTTTATACATGTATATAGCCCCACGGCAGGGGCAGTTAACCCCCGATGACATAATTTCTGTGCTCATACAAAGCTTTTGTTACTTCAATCATGTTTGTAAAATTTCATCATGACACTCCAAGTAGTAAATGAACTAGAGGCAAGAAACCATTTTTTGTACATTGACAAGTGCCATAACTCTGTCAATAATTATCGAAATTTGACCATCAACAATCCCATGCGAGACATTTTAGTACAAATGCATATGGAAAATTTGAAGGAAATCTGTTGATGAACACTTAATTTATCGAACGGAAACGAGGTGCGGACGGACGGACGTACGTGCTACGGACGTACACAAGGACGGCCAATGAGGAAACATAATACCCCTCCACTAACGTATGGCGGTGTATAAAAATCCGTCCCCATTTGAGAGTGGGTACCTTGTGTGCGCAACTCCTCCTACAGTTTTATCACGAATCATTCTAAAACTTTGCTGGCTTCTTTCTCATGGTCTGTAGATGTGCATGTGCAGTATGGGTTATCGTCAAATAATATTTTTGTTAGCATCAGAAGACCTTTAGAGTACATACCTTGTGTGCGCAACTCCTTCTACAGTTTATCAAGAATCATTCTGAAACTTTGCAGTCATCTTTCTCATGGACTGTTAATGTGCATGTGTCTTACAGGTTATCGTCCAATACTTTTGTATTTCGGTTTGCGAACTTAGTCATTTTGCAGCATCAGAAGACCTTCAGAGTACATACCTTGTGTGCGCAACTCAACCTACTGTCTATCATGGATCATTCTGTAACTTTGCAGGCTTCTTTCTCATGGTCTGCAAATGTGCATGTGCCTTAGGGGTTATCGTCAAATATTTTTAACTGCTTGTTTCGCTTTGCAAACTTAGTCCTTTTTCAGCAACAGAAGACCTTTAGAGTACATACCTTGTGTGTGCAACTCCTACAATTTTTCATGAATCATTCTGAAACTTTGCAGCCATCTTCCTCATGGTCTGTAGACATGCATGTGCTTCAGGGGTTATGGTCGGTTAATATTTTACTGCTACTTTTACCTTATGAACTTTGTCATTTTGCCACATCAGAAGACCTACTCACAGTATATACCTAGTGTGCACAACTTCCTCTACAGTTTTGCATAAAGCATTTCGAAACTTTGCAGGCTTCTTGTTCATTGTCTTTAGATGTGCATGTGACTTTAAGATTACAGTCTGATAATTTTTGTCACTTTTTTCATGTTTCGAACTAAAGCCCAATCCTAACAAAATGTATAGACTGTGGAGACCTAGTATGTGCAGCTCCTCGTGGGACTTTGAACCAATCATTTTGGAACTGTGCAGGTGTGTTTAACATGGTGTGAGAGCTTGCCTGTGTTTTATTGTAGAATCTCCAGATAAAGTTTTCTTACTTTTCATGGAGTTCGAACTTGGCCATATTTCTAGTTCATATCTATCAAATTGCATTTACAATGGGTACTTCATGTTTGTATGTCCTCATATTGTTTTGGACATTATACATTTTGGAGTTGTGCATCCTCCCTTCTTTTTACCAAAGGCAGGGGACATAAATTCATCAAATTTGCTTGTTTGTATTGGAAACACAAATATGATTTAATAAGAATTTATGGGAATAACTAATATTCAAATTTGCTGATTAAAAATAGAGAAATAATGTTCTTTAAAAAAATGGTTGCTTACAGATTGCTGGTTTGGTTGCCACATCGCATAAATTTGAACATTGTATTACTTTTTGAAAATGCAGTTTTTTATGTAAGTTTGGTGACAGTAACGTTTGGGTTGCCATGGTAACATACATTTTGAACATTGCTTAACTTTTTTTATTTTGGTACGACTGAAAGAGACGTGTGTGATTCAAATTTTGTAGGAATTGCGCCTAGATACGCCTTGGCTAAAGAAATCATTATGCTTTGAATATTCTCTTTTTATGTAACACTGGTGATAGTTTGATGTTTGTATTTCTATGGTAACATTAACATTAACTTCTCATTTTTGGCATAAGGAAGAGAAAAGTGTGTTATTTAAGAGAGGCTGACTGTAAGCATCGAGCATTGGCCCATAATAACGTGGAAAGTCGAAAATTACGGATTTGGCTCAAATTTTGGGAAATTGATATATACCATGCTTGTTTGTATTTCACAAGTTTTTAGAGGTCACTGTTCGACCGTTTCCATGGTAACCAGGAATCCATTTTGAAAATATCAATATTAAGATGTGTATGTAATATTTCCTCGATAAAAATCAAACAACAAATATTTTCCCATTCCTATTTGCTTGTATTGTTTGAAAATACATACGTTTCTAATAAGATTACATGATATGAATGTTTTCCGTCCCTTATTATCAACGGGAGAGCTTTTACTGGGAAAAAATCGACCCAATTTTGAGTGAAAAATTGGTGTTTTATTCGCCTAATAACTGAAAATGGCAGTCACGTTTGACAATAAGGCAATATATGCATGACAGAGTAAGGTTTGAAGTTTAAGAAAGTAAAAAAATAGGTGTAAACTCGCAAAACTTTAAAACTTATCCATCTTTGAAATGTGTCTATACTGTAAAATGGAAAAAAGGGAGATAAGTCATACTGGCATTATCTACCTCCCTTGACGATTACAAATCTGCAAACACTACAGGTAGTATCCATGATCTTTAATAATAAAAGACAGTATCTTTGAAAGAATAAGATTACTGTCAACAATGTTCACCATGACCTTTTCTTTTAGCTATGAACTAGGTCCATTTACCAAGACTGCAGTTGCAGTTGTATTCGGTACATTTGATGACAAGAGTTGTCCCGAGCAAAACGTCTGCAGAAATCACGGAATAGAAGAACGGAGTAAAACCGTTTTATTTGCAGCAATATTTTTGCCTTATCTTTATTTTTATGTTGAAATAGATAAATTTACTAATGTCTTTTGAATGAATTGCTTCTATGAAGCAGGTAATACGCAAGAAGCGGCATTTTTCAGGACAGAAAGAGGTGTAGACTAAGGCCTACAGCGTCTATTCACCGAGGGATACTGAAATTTTAAATTAAGAAATGTTCTTATGCGTATGATTGTCATACTACATAGAACAGCTAAAATAGATTGATGAACGACTTTGGATTTTATATCCTTTTTTATCCTTTTTAACAGCATTTCAGTCATATCAGGACGATTGGGGAATGTGATTGGGGGGTAGGTGGGAAGTGTGTGTGTGTGTGTGTGTGTGTGTGTGTGTGTGTGTGTGAGGCGGTGGGGTGGGGTGGGGGGGTGAGGGATGAGTATAATGAAAAGCTGTGCAGTGGAGCCAAATTTGCGGTTGGAAAGATTAATGCAGCCAGCAGATCTCGAACTCTGAACTACTTGATCAGCAGGCCAGACCTTAACCTACTGTGCCACCCGGGGCTTCTAGAATGATCTAGAATAGCCAAGAATGTCGTGTAATTTAGGTAATCCTGGTAGGGGTTCCATCTTAAGTATACGAGTACTCATGAGTGATTTATTCATCCCATCTAATTTCATCCACTTTCCTGTAGCTTAGCGAGGGAAGCGCCTGCGTGCTAAGCTAGCAGTCCTTGTCCGAATCCCTTTTTCTCAATCACGGGGTGCCATTGCACACAGTCTTTAAAACTCACCATGCCTTGTTGCATGACCTTAGTACTGTTGAAAGGGCCATAAAACTACAAACCTGTCATTAACTCTCTTCGTTTTCCAGTCTGCCATTTAAATGTTAATTTGTGGTGCTATAAAAATGTTTGAGATGTCCATTTTGTTATGAAAGTATTATTGGTTGAGCGTGTGAATTTTCGGCTTGTTTCCTTACAGTTAGCTTTTCTTAACTAACTCCGGCTTCGCAGTCGATATATAAACTACGATTCGCGCTTCAACATCATGTATACATCAGCGACAATTTACTGGTAAGAAAAAAAAAATCTTTTTCTTAATCGTGTAGTTCTATATCACGTATTTTTTCACATTTGTTCACACTTTCTCCTCACAAAACGGTGATATTGCTATTGCATATACAGTGGGTGGGGTATCTGGCAGCAACTTTAAATCTGTTTATTAGAAATAAAAAAATGAAAACATTAGAGATACAGAAACCAAGTACTGAACTACATTAAAACCATATCGATTCTACTGCAAATTAAGAGTTGTATATTAGTTACATGGTTTAGGGTCGTTTTGAACTGATGTTACACATTTTTATGCATCGTAACCATAGAAACAATATCAAACACTACATTTCTACGCCGTTATTTGCAAAGATGGGATAAAAACGCGACTCTTTATTTGCTTAATAAGCAAATTCAAACTGAAAGTGTGGAAATTAGGGTAAAGAAATCTAAAAAACTGTTGTTTCTGTAAAATTGTAATTGCGACAGGGACACCCTTTGCACGTGCATTTATTCTGTAGTCAGTGAAAGTTTACAACTAATTGTTTTTGCTATGTACCGTAATTATGTTGATGTTTGAAGACATGTTAATGGTATATTCAGGTCAGGCTGCCATTTTCAATAACCTCGATTTGAAAAAGAGCTATTTTCACAAATTTTATTTTTTCTCCGACTATATGTACTTCCAGTTGCCATGGTTTCAACAACGTGCAGTAGCCAATGCTCTGAAGGTGCAGAGACTGACAATTACATTTAGTCCTAAGCACCATACCAGTTAACTATTTGATACTTGCTTCAGGAGAGACACATATTCCCTTTGAAATTCATGAAAATATGTAAAATTTGAGCGGCCTAAAAATGGTTGCCATGGCAACAGTAATTGCTTAGATATCTCGAGAACCGTTTGACATATTTCACTAATTTTTTCACTAATCTTCATCTTGCGTCGAGAGCTTTAAACCATGACATTTTTAACAAAATACAAAATTTTGAGTTTCCATCCAATGCTCGATGCCTCCAGTCAGCTTCTCTTAACCATTATGTGAACTGCACATATACACCTTTGATAAAGAGGAATATGCTGTTTAGTGAAAGTCTGGTGATGGTTTGCTGTTTGGGTTATTAAATTTTGAAACACTATATAAATTTTATTTTTGGTATGGGTAAAAAGAATGGTGTGTTATTTTAACTTAATAGGAAATCACATCAAATAACCTCTTCTGAAGAGAATTATGGTGCTTTGAAAATGTTGTGTATATATATAACATTGCATAACTTTATTTTTTTGGTATGTATGCAAGAAATGTCTACTATTTAAACTGTAAAGGAATTGTGTATCAGATACGCCGTTGCCGAAGAGAAATAAAATGCTTTAAATATGCAAATTATATACAACATTGGTAATAGTTTGACATTTTGGTTGCTATGGTATATCTTTTTATTTCTGATATGGGTAAAACAAATCTTTGTAGTTTAAACATTTTTGGAAATTCACATACACCTTTGCTGAAGAGAAATGATATGAGCCGCGACACGAGAAAACCAACAAAGTGACATATGCGTCCAGCGGAGACTCAGATCAGCCTGTGCAGTACCTGTGAGGTTAGAGTCTTCGCTGTCGGCATGGAGCTAGCTTAGACCCTAAGCTACCAATTTTGCGCATAATGAAGACACTGAACAGACTGGGCGGATGCCAAGGCAGATCTGAGTCTTCGCTGAGAGCAATGCAACTGTGTTGGTTTTGTCGTGTCGCAGCTCATATGCTTTAAATATGCTGCTTTATGCAAGATTGGTGACAGTTTGCTGTTTGGGTTGCCATGGTAACGTAAATTTGGAACATTCCATAACCCCTTTATTTTTGGAAAGAAGAAAGGTGTGATATCTAAACTTTATAGGTATAGCTAATATAAATCTTTGTTGAAGTGAAAAATGTACTTTGAAAATGTAGATTTTTGTGCTACTTTGGTGACATTCGCTGCTTCGGTTGCTGTGGTAAATGTAAATTTGGCACATTCTATAACTTTTAATTTTTGGTATAAGTAAAAGGAGTGTATATCATATAAGTTCTATAAGAAATGCATATCAGATAACCTCTTCAAAACAGAATTAAGGTGTTTTCAAAACGTTGTTAAATATAAGATTGGTGACAGTTTAACATAGGAGTTGCCATGGTTACGTAAATTTGAAACATTGCAAAACTATTTGTTATAGGTATGAATGAAAAAAATGTATGTTATTTAAAATTTATAAGAATTGCCCATCAGAGATGCCTCTGCTAAAGAGATATAATACGCTTTAAATATGCTGTTTTTTATGTAACATTTATAATATTGGTGGTACGTTAATAATTTGGTTGCTATGGTAAATTTGGAACATTGTATATATTTTTTTCATATGGGATAAAGAAACGTTAGTTATTTAAATTTTACTGGAAATTTATATTTACACCTTCAGGGTAAGTAGGCAAATTAACGTACGCGAAAGTATTACGTACGAGACATTGCGGGAAAGTGCGCGTGACAGGTAGCCAACTTTTTTTCTGATAGTTTTTCTTAATTATCTCTGCACTGACAAACTATTTTACATATCTGTTTTTACCATTATACTAGACATATTTCTTTCTATCAAGACCCGTTGGGACTCTGAAGCTGCACTCACCGTGTTAAGCCTGTTTTAGCAAAACCTGTAGATTTTTGCATTTTTCTAGTACTTCGTCAGAAAGCAGCATGTACCGTCTTCGTTCCTTTATCATTTGCAAAAAAACGATCTGCGTGTGGCCTCGGTGCTCTTTACAACCACGATTAAATCAGATTCCAACTTTATACGTTACAAGAATAAACAGCCATCTTTGAATATGTTTTCGTTCCCATGACCCCTGCAGACTACATATGAATTTTGGTAACAACTAGCCCTGGCCAGTGGTTTCAGAGGCGAAATCGTTTGAAATTGTGGGCAGAAGACGGACGGTCGGACGACGAAGACGACGACTATACTATAAGCTCCTCTGGAGCCTTTGGCTCAGGTTAGCTAAAAACTATGTCTGACCAGGTGAGCCAAAGAGTCAGTCTATCCCTCATTTCCTTCGGTGGAGCAATAGAATGACAAACTTTTGTCAGAATAAGAACATTAAAAGTGTTGACGAAAATGTGGTGGATAGAAATTGGGAACTGAGTTAACCTTTACAGGCAGTTCTGTCATTTGTTGAAAGAATTGCAGGTGGCATACAAGTGTCACATTCAGCCTGGCCAGGATCCGGTTGGGCAGTCCCTGGAGGACAATACAGGCACCTCATACCAATGTCAGGTTCGTTGGCTGGTTGAAAGGTACCAGGCTCACATGGTACACACACCATGGTCGCCGAATCTATCATCTCGCCAGGTGTACAACCTATAGTAAAAAAGAAATTACCAGTACCAGAGTGTAACATAAAAAAGGGTGACTAACCCTGAAAGCTAAACCAAGCATACCGCTGTATTTCGAACAAAGTTTCCTCCCAGCTATATGGAAGTAAGAATTTAAAGACTAGAGGTGAAACAATACAGATCCAGAGTAGGGGGTTCATTATAAACTGCCTCGGCTGGATCTACTCTGTTTAGGGGACCTCCATACGAACCGAACTACCAACTAATTGTGTGCATCGCGGCGGAGGGTGAGGGTGAAGGTTTGGGCCCAGGATAACCGGTTTAACCCCCCCCCCCGCCCAGTAGTTATTACTGACCGTCCCAAGGTGGTACTTTCGTTGCGGTTGCATTTGTTTTATGTTCGGTGCTGTTTAATTTATTGTGTTCTCATTTTAACCCTTCTGTAATAAAAATAGAAACTAGAAAATGTGTTTATGAAACACTATGCCCCCAACCATATGCTTGTCTCTAGAGAAGGTTCATCCAATAATGCTTGTACCTTTTTACCATAGGCTTACAATGCACTAAGCCGAAAAAGGGGCTTAACTCAGTCAAAAATTTGGTTTAAACAATATTTATCGATAAATCTTCGTATACAACATATACATTTACACGTATACACATGATTATATGGTACAGGATCTGATAGGAAGCTTAAAGCTTATATAAATCATCTCCTGATAAATCATAAATATATATATAAATCATCTCCCTTCAGGAGATGATTTATATAAGCTCAGGAGTCAAAAATTTACGAATTGTTTTCGAAAGTTAATCAGGTCATCTACACCTTGGGCAATATCAACCTGCAAAAATCATGATCCTATCATCAGGGGTTCTCCAGATATTTTGTTCACAAGCTTCCATAGGCAAATAATGCACTAAGTTGAAAAAGGGGCATAACTCAATCCAAAATTTACAAATTATTTTCAAAAGTTAATCAGGTCATCTACACCACAGGCAGTATCTTCCTGCATAAAATCATGCTCCTAGCATCAGGTGTTCTTGAGATATTTTGTTCACAAGGTTCCATAGGCTTACAATGCACTCAGTCGAAAAAGGGGCATAACTCAATCAACAAGAGGCCCAAATGGGCCTGATATCGCTCACCTGGCTTTTGTATCCGAATGGTCCCCATTCTGATACAAAATTGGTCCAATTCCAGAGATTTTCTCAATTTCACATTTTGCTACTTTTAGTAACAGAGGCCAACTTGTCTGGTCTTTATATATTTACTTATTTACTTTTGAAATATCTCAAGGCAAGAATCATTTTGCCACAAATTTCATCAAAATCCATTCAGGGGTTACTGAGATATTGTCAGTTTCATGTTTTGTGCTATTTTTAGTAACGGCAGATGGCGGCCATCTTAGAATGCCAAAATGCAAAAAATTGAAAAGCTTTCATGCAAGGACCATTTTGACACAAAATTGGTCCAGTTCCATTGTAATTTTCTAATTTTCAAATTTTGCTATTTTAAGTAACAGAGGCCAACTTGACGGGTCAATATTTGTTACTTTGTGAAACACATCAAAGCAAGAATCATTTTGCCACAAATTTCGTCTCAATCGCTTCAGCGGTTAATGAGATGTTGTCATTTTCATGTTTTGTGCTATTTTTAGTAACGGCAGATGGCGGCCATCTTGGAATGCCAAAATGCAGAAAATCGAAAAAGCTTATTGAAATGATCATTCTGACAGAAAATTAGTCCAATTCCACTGAGATTTTCTTATTTTCACATTTTTCTATTTTTAGTAACGAAGGTTCTTATGACTTGTCTATATTTAGTTACTTTTGAAACATCTCAATGCAAAAATCATTTTGACACAAATTTCGTCAAAATCTATTCAGCGGTTACTGAGATATTGTCATTTTCATGTTTTGTGCTATTTTTAGTAACGGCAGGTGGTGGCCATCTTGGAATGCCAAATTGCAATCAATCAAAATGGCTTCGTGTAAAGAACATTCTGACACAAAAATGGTCCAATTCCATTCAAGGCTTCTTGAGTAATTGTCATTTTATGTTTGTGCTATTTTTAGTAACGGCAGATGTCAGCCATCTTGGAAGCCAAATTGCAATTAATCGAAACGGCTTCATGCAAGGAACACTCTGACACAAAATTGGTCGAATTCAATTCAAGGGTTCTTGAGTAATTGTCATTTTTATGATTGTGCTATTTTTAGTAACGGCAGATGTCGGCCATCTTGGAAAGCCAAATTGTAATTAATCGAAACGGCTTCATGCAAGGAACATTCTGACACAAAATTGGTCGAATTCCATTCAAGGGTTCTTGAGTAATTGTCATTTTTATGTTAGTGCTATTTTTAGTAACGGCCCCCATGGTGGCCATCTTGGACAGTCAACTGGCACAAAATTGAAATAATTCCTTTTAAGGACCATTGCTGACCAAATCTGACCACGATCGATTGCGTTTTCTTGACATACTGACATTTGAGCAAAATCGGTCCTGTAAACGCTAAGTAGGTCACTGTGACCTAATTCCGCTATAGATTTTTTTCATTTTTATAATTTTTTAATCCCAAGGTCCAATTAATGTTCCACGCAAACTTTCGGCCAAATATACCACATGGTTCTGGAGAAGAAGTTGATTTTGTTGTTTTTGCTATTTTTAGTAACGGCGGCCATCTTGGATTCTTGACCTGACCCAATTTTACAATTTTGAAACCCTGCAGTCTGGTCATGCTCCATGTGAAATTTGAAACCCATGGGTGCAGTGGTTTTAGAGAAGAAGTTGTTTGAAGTTGTTTGAATATGTCGTTTTTTGACATTGGCATTTGAGCAAAAAATTACACTCGTAAACAAAAAGTAGGTCACTGTGACAAAACTCCGCTACAGATTTTTTTCATTTTTACAATTTTAAATACCAAGGTTTCATTGATGTTTCGTGCCAAAATTCAGACAAATATACCCAGTGGTTCTGGAGAAGAAGTTTATTTTGTTGTTTTTGCTATTTTTAGTAATGGCGGCCATCTTGGATTTTCAACCTGACCCAATTTTACAATTCTAAGACCCTGGAGTCAGGTCATGCTCCATGTGAAATTTGAGAACCATGGGACCAGTAGTTTTACAGAAGAAGATGTTTGAATATTTGTTTTTAGGTGTTGACGGACACATTCCGTCACGACGCACGACGCACGCCGGACGCATTGGTATGACAATAGCTCACTATGGCCCTTCAGGCCAGGTGAGCTAAAAATTCATGATTTCTTTTCAAAAGTTAATCAGGTCATCTACACCACAGGCAGTATCTTCCTGCAAAAAATCATGCTCCTAACATGAGATATTTTGTTCACAAGGTTCCATAGGCTTACAATGCATTAAGTCAAAAAAGGGGCATAACTTTGTCAAAAATTCACGAATTTGTTTCAAAAGTTAATCAGGTCATCTACACCTTGGGCATTCTCATCCTGCAAAAGCTCATGATCCTAGCATCAGGGGTTCTTGAGATATTTTGTTCACAAGTTTCCACAGGCTAAGTCGAAAAAGGAGCATAACTCTGGAAATACATTGCCGGCGGAAAAATAAAAACATACGGGTTTGCTTATATTCCATACTGATCATGTGTATAAAGTTTCAAGTTCCTAGCTCTTATTGTTGTTGACTATATGTAAGGGTACCTTTGTACCATAGGCCTCAATGCACTAAGTCAAAAAAGGGGAATAACTCGATCAAAAATTCACGATTTTTTTTCAAAAGTTAATCAGGTCATCTACACCACAGGCAGTATCTTCCTGCAAATAATCATGCTCCTGGCTTCAGGGGTTCTTGAGATATTTTGTTCACAAGGTTCCATAGGCTTACAATGCACTAAGTCAAAAAAGGGGCATAACTCGGTCAAAAATTCACGAATTTGTTTCAAAAGTTAATCAGATCATCTACACCTTGAGCATTCTCATCTTGCAAAGCCTCATGA
Organism: Ctena decussata; assembly: GCA_963989385.1. Lineage (NCBI taxonomy): Eukaryota > Metazoa > Mollusca > Bivalvia > Lucinida > Lucinidae > Ctena > Ctena decussata. The sequence goes on along the minus strand of OZ022510.1, from coordinate 22,173,276 downwards.
TCCTAGCATCAGGGGTTTTTGAGATATTTTGTTCACAAGGTTCCACAGGCTAAGTCGAAAAAGGGGCATAACTCTGGAAATTCATTGCCGGCGGAAAAATAAAAAAAATACGGGTCTGCTTATTTTCCATACTGATCATGTGTATAAAGTTTCAAGTTCCTAGCTCTTATTGTTCTTGACTATATGTAAGGGTACCTTTGTACCATAGGTTACAATGCACTAAGTCGAAAAAGGGGAATAACTCGATCAAAAATTCACGATTTTTTTTCAAAAGTTAATCAGGTCATCTACACCACAGGCAGTATCTTCCTGCAAAAATCATGCTCCTAGCTTCAGGGGTTCTTGAGATATTTTGTTCACAAGGTTTCATAGGCTTACAATGCACTAAGTCGAAAAAGGGGCATAACTCGGTCAAAAATTCACGAATTTGTTTCAAAAGTTAATCAGGTCATTTACACCTTGAGCATTCTCATCCTGCAAAACCTCATGATCCTAGCATCAGGGGTTCTTGAGATATTTTGTTCACAAGGTTCCACAGGCTAAGTCGAAAAAGGGGCATAACTCTTGAAATATGTGACCCGCGTAAAAAAGAAAAAACAGGTATTCGCTTATTTTTCATACTGATCATGTGTATAAAGTTTCAAGCTCCTAGCTCTCACGGTTCTTGAGTTATAGATAGAGGACAGACGGACAGACAGACAGACGGACAGACGGACAGGCCCAAACCAATATGCCCCCACAATTTCTCCGAAATTGGGGGCATAAATAGGTAAAATAGTTGTTAAATGTATTTCGTATAATTTGCTTAGTCTGTTGTAACCCTTCTGTTAGTCTAAATTATTTAGTTCAATAAAGATAGCTGAGTTGCCACCTATTTGGGAAAGAGCTGCTGACTCGGCTTATCACTTGTAAGTTATTGTTTGTTGGGATGTCTTTCTCAATCTTTCCCTTTGATGTTGGGGATAGGGTTTGGGATCTTATTCAGTCAGTTCCTGAAGTGTGGGGTATTTTTTTTCTTATTATTTATTGACTCCACATTAGAACTGTCTCGGCGAGAAGTTCTAATGAAGTGTCACAACATATGTGTTATACGGTGAAATCTGGTAACCTTGCCCTAAATTATACCAGCTACTCCTTTTTAGTGCCTATTACTAAAACCCGGAACGGAACATGGAACGGAACACCGAACGGAACAAGGTTGAACAATGTCAGGAACAAGTTCGGATCATCTATAGTTTTGGAACGGAACAAGTTTATAATTTTGGCGGAACGGAAGTTAATGTTGATGTCGGAACAGTGATTAAAAGCTAAAAATAGCATTAAACCTTCTAAAACGCGGAACGGAAGTTGCAGATTCTCGGATCGGAAGTAGCGTATCTCTCGGAACAAACTGCGGAACAAAGGTGACTAAAAGCTTAAAATAGTATAAAACCTTCTAAAACGCGGAACGGAAGTAGCTCATATCTCGGAACAAACTGCATATCTGCGGAACAAAAGTGACTATAAGCTAAAAATAGCATAAAATCTTCTAAAACGCGGAACGGAAATTACTGATGATCTCGGAATGGAAGTAGCTTATATCTCGGAACAAACGGCATATCTGCGGAACAAAAGTGACTATAAGCTAAAAGTAGCATAAAATCTTCTAAAACGCGGAACGGAAGTTACTCCTGGTCTCGGAACGTCTGGAACACAATCTGGAACGACAGCGAACGACGTTGCTAAGAGACGACGTCAGAACTGCAATACACACGACGATAAGATGTTGTCTGTGGAAAATAATAAGAAATTGTTAAAAAATGATGCCCTTGGTATATCAGAACTACTTACACTGTTTGAATATGACCAGACAAAAGCAAGCATTCCTTTCCGGCCCAAGGGAGGAGACTTATTTATATTTAAAAGCGAGAGAAAAGACGACTGGAAAGCAGATGGCCACACGTGAGTTTCCTGATTTTTTGTGTGTTTTCTATTTGTTCAATCTATGTTTGCATTAATTCTATTAAATTTAAATTAACGTCCTGTAAAACTTCTGTTTTGTCATTTTTTCAGATGGATCAACCAAGGCTCAAAAAAGCCACTACCAAGATCGGGCCCAAAGTATCTAAAGAGCTATTTTTACATCAAAACTGGGACAGGAAAGTGTGATAAAAACTTCAGAAGGGAAGTCTACTTTCCTGTGGAAAACCCACAAAATGTAGCGGTTGTCCATTACATTGGAGACGAAAGCCTATCTGCGAAAGTCCACATGGAAATGCTAAGCAGGAGAAGCCTTTCTTCCGAACACAACCGTCAGTTTTGAAAGAGCTTCAGGCACGACCCGATGTAGAAAAGGCCCACAAAGTATATAAAGACATGATTTGTGAAAATATAGAAGGTCACGAGGCTGTAACTAAACCAAGAAATGTGAAGCAAGTTCACAATGTACGAGCAGCGCAAAAGGAAGATTTAAGATTATCAAGGGATGCCATATACAACACACACGAGATCGCATATGAAGGGGGGTTCATACATTATATTGTGACATACCCAGATTTGGCTATTATAGCTGGAAGTCAAGGAATTCTCAATGAATTGAACACAATAATAAAATTGAAGGACAAAGAGTTTCTATTCAGTTACGACACTACATTTAGCCTCGGAGAATTTTATGTGTCACCACTTGTATTCAAACATATATTGTTTGAAAAAAATCCATTGGTAGCCGCTCTGTTCCTTATACATGAACGAAAACTTCAAGAGACGCAAGATGTTTTATTCAAAAGACTTGGTTCACTTGTAAAGTCGCTAAAGGGACTACCCATTGTTACAGACATGGAATCTGCTATAGTCAGGTCAATTAAAGAAAATACTGCATTGTGCCAAATGGGCTGCTGGAGACACCTACGTGAAGATGTACAGAGATGGCTAACAGACAATTTGCCCCGGGTGCTAAGAAACGATTACGTCAATGATTTATACGAAATATTGAGATCAACACAGAAGGACAGCTGCTTTGCTAAGATAGAACAGAAGAAGAGCGAAAAGTGGGATCCAGCATTCGCAAGATATTTCGAGAAAAATATTGAACCAAAACTTGAATACTTCTGTTTTTGGTCAATTCACGGGAAATGTCCATATGATGAGGTCAATGGTCTCACAACAAACCAGTCAGAAGAATTTAATTTTTTGCTTAAAGACTTCCAGAACTGGAAAGAGGTTCCACTTGACTGCCTGCTGATGTCTCTGAAGCTGATTCAAGGATTTAGTCTGTTTAGTCTAGTTTTTAGTCTGGAGCAATTAATTACACTCTATATTTACGCAATTTATGAAATTATAGATAATGGAAGCAACGACAAGATCAGGACTGCTGAGCTCCAAGTACCCTTAACCCTCTAGTGCCCAAGACAAGCGGACAAGATATGAGGCACTTATAAGAATTCTGGTGATTTTATATTTTTCCAAGGTCAAAGTCATCGGAAAGGTCATGTATCATGTATGATACCATGGGAATTCGAAAATCAGTATTAAACATAAACTAGAAGGTTGTCCAGGGACAACTGGTCGAGCCCGCTGTTTGCTATAGGGGCCTATAAGTATGTCAAGACTAAGTAACTGCTTCACTCTAGAAAGAAGCCAAACAACATCATGCTTAGCCAGCATTTCTTTTTTTTCCAAATTTTCACAAAGGAAAATAAGTAGAAGTGATGACCCAGACAAGCTCAATGTATGACAATTACAATATCTGACCTTCAAGTGTGACCTTGACCTCGGACCTACTCAAACATGTATGTCACTTGACACTTCCACTCACCAAGAAGAACAACTGTGCCAAATTCTTTTGAAATCTATCCGTAAATGTAGAAGTAATGGCTCGGACAAGCTCAATTTATGACCATTTTATCATTTGACCTTCAAGTGTGACCCTGACTTTGGACCTACTTGAACAATTGTTCCAAATGGTACTTTTACTCATTAAAGAGAACAATTGTGCCAAATTATTTGGAAATCCATTCGTAAATGTTGAAGTTATGGATCAGACAAGCTCGAATTATGGCCATTTTATCATTTGACCTTCAAGTGTGACCTTGAACCTACCCGAATAAATTTTCCAAATTGCACTTGTAAACATCAAGGAGAACAATTGTGCCAAATTATTTTGAAATCCATTCATAAATGTAGAAGAAATGGCTCGGACAAGCTCAATATATGGCCAATTATCATTTTTGACCTTCAAGTGTGACCTTGTCCTTGGACTTACCTGAACAAATGATTCAAATGGCACTTTTACTCATCAAGGACAACAATTGTGCCAATTTTTTTTGAAATGCATCCGTGAATATAGAAGTTATGGCTCGGACAAGCTCAATTTATAGCCATTTTATCAAATGACCTTCAAGTGTGACCTTGACCTTGGATCTACATGAACAAATGTTTCAAATGGCACTTTTACTCATCAAGGAGAACAACTGTGCCAAATTATTTTGAAATCCATCCGTAAATGTAGAAGTTATGGCTCGGACAAGCTCAATTTATGGCCATTTTATCATTTGACCTTCAAGTGTGACCTTGACCTTGGACCTACATGAGCAAATGTTTCAAATGGCACTTCTACTCATCAAGGAGAACAATTATGCCAAATTATTGTGAAATCCATCCAATAATGTAGAAGTTATGGTCCGGACAAATCCGGACGGACGGACGCATGCACACACGCACTAACGCACGCACGCACGGATATACACCGAACTGACATTGTAACAACTATGTCTCGCTCACCGTAAGCGGGCTCGACAAAATGATGTTACAGATACTAGTTTGTGCGTACAAACTGTTTAATTCGTCATAGTTTTCATAGCTGAAAAGGTGAAATTAATTTCCAGATAGGACCCGAGTTACGCCATGTATCATATATGATACATGACCGATTTTTTCTTAGAGGCTGAGGGTTGCTTTATTTCGCGTCTTTGTATGAGCATGTAAGGTCTGTTTCATAATCGCAAACGGTTTAAAATCTCGTAAATATTATATTGGAAAAATTTCGGACTCATAGAAATTTATATAAACAGATTATACTGATCTTTGGCACCATTCTGTACAATGCATCATATAATATTATGATACACAGGCCACTAGAGGGTTAAGGTCACTATTCAGATTGAAACAGCTTCCACCGAAATTTTTCATGGAAATAAACAAATGGTATAAAGTTAAACACAGAACATTAATATTGTAAACGTTTCTGTTGATTAATTTGTCCCTTTTTCAAGCCGAGGACACAGCTTGTAAACAGTACAAAAGTCAATGCCCTTCTGTAGTTGTATATCTTCAAAGTCTGAAATACATACTGACGAGCGAGTAAAGAGTTGATATATAAGTTCACAAATTTCAACATAAAACTATCCCCAAAATAATAAAGGATAGAACCATAGACGAGAGACAAATGGACGTCAAGACAAATCCACATAGTCCCATGACACACTTTGTATGTTTCGTCTTTTTTAAGAAGACCTGTTCGCGTGTAAGGTGCTCGCCTTACAGCCCCTTGCCCATCACATAAAATCTTTAATTAAAAAATCGATTTCGGACGCAATGCAGAATGTCGACACCGGATGAAAACAATAGCTTCTGTAGTTCCATACAGTCGAGCGAACAATTGGTTATAAAGCTAAATATGAGCGTATTTCTGTTCATATCCGATACTATCTTCTGATCAAATAAGAAATTACCGATGTTGTCCTCGAAACGCAACCTTTGTTTCCTGTTTGACAATGCCATAACTTTGCCCGCCAGTTGCAAATCTAGCATCTTCCAAATTTGACAATTATAGAATATTATTACAGCGGACTGACCACTGTACATTATCTCTGGAGCTTATGTCGGCGGGGCCGTGTAATGCAGAAATATGCCAAACGAACATTCTAACCAATCAGTGAATCTGTGTTATCTAGCTAATGCCTTCATTTTATGTCTGTAGGTTGCTTCAAAGGTCGATATATATGTTGTACATAAGCAACAAAGGTTTTGATCAGCCTGCTAAGATGCGTAGACAGGTTCGAGCTTTTTGTTGTGGCATAATAAGTTGCACCATTTGTGTCTGTGGTGCCTTAGCTGACGTGTGAAAACACTGCCGGTAGAATGGAAAACAAGCAGACCCTGATCAGGCTGCTTCTTGTGGAATAGCCTTAAGAAGCAGCCTAAAATAGTTCTATACAAATTGCTAATTTAACTTGTCTCAATAATGTGAGTCATTAGAGATACCTGCCTTACCCAACAGTCAATCAGCCATGCTGGTGGTTCTTGTCGACATTGTAGTTTTCCCTGCAGGGCACTCTGTACATGCCTCACTATTGGATTTATCTGCATTACGAGAGTTATCCAAGAAGTCTTGCAAACGCCATCATAACAAGTTTAATAATTGAGCTAGGACAATCAAATCATACTAGAAACAGATCAAGCATGATATACGCATATGTGCCATAAACGTGACCTAAGTTTCTGAGGAACGGGAGGATTTTGAATGCAAAGGTGTAGGCGATAACGGCGGTAAAATTAAACAAACATGACGACTTTCACAAGAGGTAAGGGGAAGAAATTTCCTGCATATCTGTTCATATTTCTTTTAAATTATAAGAATTTGTGTTCTAAAATAATTGTCTAATATTTAGGAACTCAAATAAAAAAACAGTCATAGTGACTGTGGTTATTTCAAATTACATTCCAAATGTAGTATCTAGGCAACAAATGCAAATTACAGAATTTTGACAAATTCCTAGTTTTAATCGCTTGCTTCTGGTTTTCGAAGGCTGCAAATGATGTTAAACAAGGCTCGCCGTTTATGTTTTCTTAATTTTTTACATTTCAGCGAGTATGTTTTGATAACAAATAAATGCCATATTAGGAAGAACTTCATCTGCTGTGAACGCAACTTTTTGAAGTTCTAATTTCATATGATTGTGTAGTTCCCCGAAAAAACATGGCGGTTTTACTTGAAAAATTAATATCATCTTCACAGACGACAATATCTTAAATTTGGTACCAAAACGTTATTATAGTTATATTTTTCGTGTCTCCCAACAAACTTAAGGTATGTACAAGCGTTTTCAACTAAGATGAGGGATCTTAAACAGATGACTCGCAGCCACCGCCACACCCCTAATATTAGTATTCTTCCGACGGAATTTGCAAGACCTTGACGTTCTTTGAAATGTTGAATGAAAAGAAGGAAATATGCATTGGAGGAATTCCCTATTAATTATCATTTGCCAGGCTCAGTCGTTTGCAAGACTTATTGGATGACCCTTGTGTGTACCAACAGGACAAGGAGTACAAACACAATCTTGCTGGGCACAAAAGTGTCCCGCAGGACAAAATACTGAAAACTTATAGTGATAAAGATGAGTTTCATTTACGGGGAAGCATCTCTGCCCTTTTCGTTGGCCTCCCTTTTGATCTTGAATGTAAAAGCTAGGAATTATAACTTGAGGCTTGAGTAGTCGAAACTGCAAAGTATGTTTCATATTACTTTTTTTCAAATGTGTTCTCTGCTCTCTTTTGCTGTTGAAGCTTTTTAAAATTTATAAGGACTTTAAAAATGACTTTGAGTCTGTTCTGCTTCCCGCTAATGGTTAAGGCAGTGAACATTAAATTTGATAATTCTAAAAAAACAACAACAAAAAAACAACAACAACTAAAAAAAACAACAACAATAAGCACGGATATCCTTCACGATATCCTTCATGCATTGCAAAATCAACATGAATATCATCTTGTTTCAAGTCCCTTTAGTATGTGTAAAATTGTACGACATGGCCACACAGTATGCTGAGAGTACACTGCAACGTCACTAGCTCCCACTAGTTCTAGCTAATTTGTGACATCCAAACTATACTAAGAGGCAGGAGAGTTTTTACACTTCAAAATCAACCAAGCGTGACTCTAGTACGTTTTATTATCAAAGCCCTATACTGCTTTGAACAGCTAGCGTGTAAGATCCTAATGGTATGTGTTGTTTGCAATTTGGAAGCTTTCACACATGCATATGAACACATATGTTGTGATTTGTTAAAAATCAACTTAGAAGCCACAAAGTTATCAAAGGCAAAATCGAATTGCCAAGCATGATGCACAAAGCAAAACGTAATGTCGATATATACATAAAGTGTCGTTATCCAAGCGTTCCGGTCAAAAATTTACTATAATACCACATTATTATGCCTTGAGTAAAGATAAACCATGCAGAAATTTAGATCAGTGCAATGAAACGTAAGAAAAAAATGGGCGTTCAAAACGAGGACGTGTTTACTTTTTTACGTCTCGGTATAATTGACGGTTTTATAATTTAGCATCCATCGGAAGCCGCGTAAATGACCGTTAAAGTAGTTTCCAATTCCTATGCTTCGTTTAGCAGTTCCTGGTTCCAATCATTCTTGCATACCGAATAAACTATTATATGCATGCATTTACAAAATTGTAGAACATTCTAAGTAAGTGCATGACTGATCACACTGAATAAATAAATGTGCTTTCAGTATACTGTATTTACCTGACACAGGGGCTAACAACATCAGCAGCAGGACATACACAGTCATCTTAAATAAATTGAATTTCGTTATGTATATCCAATAGCTACGAATAACATAATGTTAGTGCAAATCATCAGTAGAAACATTTGTGTAATCGCTCTACTGGCTGGGCCTTTGGTGTGATCTCTGTTTCAAATAAATGAGTGGAACCTTTAATGACCATATTACTTCTAAAATGAATCTTGCCAAGCAATATCTAGCATTATTTAAGATTGTCCCTTTTCTGAATGCTGACATGTTTCTAAATCTTAACAACAGTAGGCTATTGCAGACTGGTATCCGGTTATAAAAAGGATAAGATAACTCTGAAAAATGTCCAGAGTCGACCACCAGAATTAAAAAAAGCCAAGTTAGTATGTGTCATATCAGAACATATTCTGGAAAATTGGAGGAGATTGTAGAAAAGACAGTGCCGCCTAAGTCAAGTCTACGAAATTTTAAACGACATAGTCATGCTCTATAAAGAAAACATATTTACTTCTGCATGCCATAGATTAACAACAGGCCACCCCTTGAAACTCTATAAAACAAAGACCTCGATTAAACGTCCGAACAAACAACGTATCAACAAAGTACTAAATGCCTGGAGCGTTACTGGTTTGCTGTCCCTATTCCCTTCTGGATTGCTAGGGTATTTACTTCTGGATTTCTAAGGCATTAATTTGGCCGCTAACGCACAAGAATGTCAACCCTCACTGATCGTAATTATCATGTATTTTTACCATGCACGGTCTCATTGGTCAGTTGGTTGGTTATTTTGGGCTTAACGGCCCTTTGAGACAGTATTTCAGCCTATATCGGGCCGTTTTATCTTTGACTGATGTCTGTTTGTGTGTGCATGTAGCGTCTCTTTGGCGCAAATAGACGAAAGTATAAGACAGCAGCTTCCCGATAATAAAGCTTTTGCTGTAGATGATATACCAAGTCGGACCTATCACTCATCTAAGCCAGAGGTACAGGAACATGCACCAGCAGTTCTTCATTATTATAGTTCTGTATAAATAATAGTCAAGAGCAGATAAGAAAACAGCAGTATGATAATAAATAAAAATACCTAGGAAGGCATAATCAGAAAGCAATACCACATTCGACATCAAAGAAGAAGGGCGAAATACATTGAATAAGACAGAACACTACACTCTCGCTAACAGGCATGACACATCACGAAGGTCCTGCTCATCATTACAATACACCTTAAAAACCATACAAAATACAAATAACAAATAATACATCTATGTTTAGTGATTTTCTAATTTAAACTATAAAACTAAATAGAAGCAACTGTAAGACTTTACAGGGGACCAAAATACAATCCGCAAGCAGGGTCAGCATCAAATGTTTCCGCCTTTTTAGCAGACAGTAGATTAAGCTACTGGGGTCTTAAACTAGACTTCTGCGCACAACCTCGCATTCCACCGTCTGATGTACTTCTAAAAAAGATAGGTGTTGGTCTGATCACATGACAGTAAAACATTTTAAGTCATCAGAAAGCTGGGCTGAATGAAAGTTAAACTTGGTTGTTTTCTCTTCCTCTTTTCCCCAGTGTGTTGCCTTGCTTTCAACTTAGATTTATCTTTTCTGCAGCTGGCGTTCAGTGTCGTGTGCGGGCCGTAGAACGATTGCCCGTACTTTATCATAGTACAGAATGTATATTTATTAGTCTTGTGGATCATTGTACTCGTTCTGAGTCAGTTTGAAAATAGAATTCCGCTGAAGTCGGTGCTATAGGGCGTGAACAGTGTTGCGCCATTACATATTACACACGAAAAGACTCAGTTAAACCGAGTCTGCTACTTTTTACATTGATGCGTTCCTTGCTTAAAGAGAACCTTTCTTGAAAACTCATTTCATCAAATCTGTTCTGAAAACATACTAAGATTCGTACGACTTAATGCCGTATTGTGACTGTAATTTTAAAAAGAAAGTTATGCAACCTCAGTAGACCCTGTAGCACATGCACAGGTAGCTACATGTTAAACAAATAACTTTGTCAGTAGAGCTTTATATTAAAATATTGTATTTCAAGCAGATTGTAAAACCTTAAGCTCTAAGTTCAAAGATATCTACTGCTGAATATTATTTTTTTTCTTTTTCAACCAAAGTGTGTTTGCATGAAGATACATACAAGATACGGGAAATCTTCATGCTGTGCAAGTGGATCTATACAAAACTATGTTCATAAAGAACAAAACACAAAACGAAAAAGTGATTGTCATCAACAGAAGCGGTAAAGCCACTTAAACATATTAAGCGTATTTTCAGGTATCAAATTTATACGAATATTTCCTTATGTTGAATATGATATTTATTTATCTCACCAGAAAATCCAAAACTTTGCTTGAGAAAGTAAATATTTCAAATATATCTTTTCAATTTCATGGTCTTTTTAGACATATAGACGATCATGAGCGCTTACGACTTGAGAGTATAACAATAGCGTAGGGTTCGATACTTAAATGTTTCAATATAGAGACATAAATATATATTAGGTTTGTAAGTGTAATAAAATATTTAGACTGTCATTGTGACAGTGGTAAGTAGTGGTAAGTAGTTCGTCCGATAGTTCACTAGATACGATGCTACAAAGCCTACAGCTGAATGAGTCTTCGACGTGTTACCTTTGTCTTGGCTCCTTAACTTTCAACAGATGAAAGAAATAAGTGTCAACTAATCAGATATAAAGGGCACGCGTGTCCTGTCCTAAACATTAAATGGGAAAATAAAAATAAAAACGATGCACATCAAAACAACACAAGCAATGTCAAGAGTGTAGCTCTTTCCCAGCATTGACCATAAAGCTATTCAACATAATGTACAAAAAGTCAAAGACTAATAGAAAGCGGACAAACAATGACAAAGTAGTCAAATAGTAGTGAATCACCGCCTTGGAATAGTCCACAATAAGTCTTTAGGGTTGCGGAGGTACAGGGGCGAGGAAGGGGGAGTCTTAAATCGATTATACGTGAACACAGCCCTCGCTCTGAATTTGTTGTGGTTCATAAACATACCGGTTATGTAGTCACGTTGAAGATCATTTAAGTCTAATTAGATCAAACCAGCAATATTTTAAACTAGGATTAAAGTCCCAATTGCTCTATCTGCATGAAATATTTAATCGTGAGGTATCACCGCAAGCTTCCTACCATAGTTTCGTCACTGTGCATGACCGTAAAAAGCCAGTTTCAAACAAATAAAACATCGAGTTTCTTCTCATAGAAAATGTTTGAAATTTAAGTTGGTAACTAACTTCTTTCGCTTTCATACTCTTGAATAAAATGGAAAAAAAACATTGTACAAACGTGGGGCCCCATTCAGTGTACCGCTTTTGTTTATGTTTTACCGTCAACATGAAACCAGAGGAAGAAATTGTATTTTGTGGGGGTCTGTCGATTTTCAAAAACATGTTCCTTCTACTGTTTGCCAATTATATGAGTCAGCAGTATAAGCACACCAATCCAAATTATATCACCCAACGTAATGGTTGAAGTGCTTTCCGAAATGCTTTGAGTTTAGAGGTTTTGCCTCTCGAAGGCATATGGAGACTTTACATACTGAGATGAAAAGATGCAAGGACAACACTGAAGCGCTGGAGCAAAAGAATTCCAGCAGCTGAATCTCAATAAGCCCGACCAGTAACAGAACATCAAGACCGAACAAGCTTCCCAACAAGTTCAGAAGGCGGTAGTTAGGCCGGACTCGTCATTAACTCTGAGGTCCGGCCCATGACATATAAACAAGTTGGTAGCAAAGTTGCCAACCGTGATTTGGTTTACTACAAAATATGCAATTAGGTCTGCTTTTGGTTTTGATAGATAAACAAATTTAAATATGTAATGAATGATTTGTTCTACTGGCTTCAATAAATGTTATTTAGTTTCCATTTAAGTAGATGTAAATGAATTAAGGGTATCGGATACGGACTAACTGTGTTTTTTGTATTGTTGAAACTAAAGAGATTCATTGAGAGAGATTGAAATCGATCAACGTTGGAGTATGTACACACACTAACAATGTCTATCTTAAAGATCTTAAGTTTTCGGGCAGATAGGTCTGTACAAAGAGTGGAAACCGAGATTAAACTGTTCCTTAGGAACCAGAATGATCAAGCTTTACAGTTTCCATCCCGTCGGCGTATTTGTGTAGGCATTACTCTTTGGTAGAACCAAAATAACAGGAACATAGCTAGTAGGGCAAGGATCGGTTGTGCTTGCAGCTGGTGCAAAATGTGGTCTCTCTGTTTTGGGGATATCTTTGAACTTAAACATTGTTTTTCTAGGAAACGAAACGGTGAAATGTTAATAAAATAATATGCATAAGCATGCCCCATCGATTGAATATATTTTTCATGACGTTTTCATTAATTTCAATTTTCTAGCATGTTTTTAAAAATGTAAAAAATATACTTGTTATCAAGATAACTGCAATTTAATTTCACAAGTTTGTTTCAAATATCCTATATTATAGATTGCATGATTTGCAGAAATGAAAGTGCATGCATCTGCTAGAGACATGAATTTGAATGGAAATTGTGAAAAAATGTATGTAGCAATACAAAAATTTGTTTTTAGGCAAACAAAACGGTGAAAAGTTTTTACTTTTCCAAATGTTTTATAGCCCTTTGGGTTATTCAGCTGGTATAATGAAATGAATCCCCCACCAATATTTTTATTTAGTATCGTTCTAGCTTGAAGGTTAATATTGAGGCTCGTTATACATTTATATGTTGGCAAATAGAAGTAGTTCAATACTGACGTTAAGTGGTTCACAGCGCGATATTAAGATATGGTACTAAGTGGTGTTCGTTCTACTAAGTGGTGTTGGAGAGCCTATTTTTGACCAAAATATACAGTATCATTGCCCTGTCAACTGTGTTTTAAATGTTGATAAAGTTATTACTCCGGTTAATACGAGACATATTTGGCTGTATGACAAGGGAGATTATCAGTCTCTTTCACGCGACTTGAACAATACGGATTGGAGTTCTCTTTGGAATGATGATAAAGACATCTATGCAAATAATATAAATGAATGTATAACCAAATGTGCAAGGAAGCACATACCTAATAAAGACATCAAAGTACGTAAATCAGATCCTGATTGGTTAACAAATAATATAAAACGATTCATGCGAAAACGAAAACGACTGAATGATAAATATAAAAGGTCTAAATGTACTGCTGACTTTGAGAATTATAAATATGTTCGGAATAAGGTTACCTATGAAATTCGAAAGTCTAAAAATATCAGCTCGAGAAACTCACGGAGAAACTAAGGTCAAATAATCTGAATCAAAAAGACTGGTGGCGAACGTTATAAACCTTTATTAAACCTAAACAGTCAACAACTGTACCTCCATTGTGTAAAGATGAGATAATTTATACAAATGATAGAGATAAAGCCAATATTTTAAAACAGTTTTTTACCGAACAATCGATATTGGATGATAGTAATGCCTCACTACCTTCGATCAGTTGCGTATTTCCTCATAAACTTGACTCTATTTCTATCTCTTCTTTTGAAGTAGAAGACATATTAAAAACTCTTAAGACAGGCAAAGCTGCAAAGCAAAGATTCTATAGATAACAGACTTTTGAAAGAGCTTGCTCGCCCTCTATTAGGTCCTCTCTCTGATCTTTTTAACTTTTCACTAACTAAGGGCAAAGTACCAAGCCTTTGGAAACAGGCCAGTGTAACTCCTGTTTTCAAAAAGAACGATCCCTCAGACGTAGAAAATTATAGACCAATATCCCTTCTTAGCACTATTGGTAAAGTTCTTAAAAAAATTATACATGAATATGTTTTTAACTTCTTGAACGAACATAAGGTAATCACTACTCTACAGTCTTGTTTTGTTCCAGGCGATTCTACCGTAAATCAGTTAGTTGACATTTATAACACTTTTCGCCAGGCTCTGGACGAAGGCAAAGAGGCCCGTGCAGTTTTCTGTGATATTAGTAAGGCCTTCGACAGGGTCTGGGATAAAGGTCTCCTCTTTAAATTAAATTATGTTGGTATTTCTGGATCTCTTTTGCAGTGGTTTACAGATTATCTGGATAACAGAAAGGAAAGAGTAGTTATTCCTGGTGCCAGTTCTGACTGGTCTTCAGTCGAAGCCGGTGTCCCCCAAGGTTCGACATTAGTTTCTCTTCTTTTTCTCCTGTGTATAAATGACATTGTTGAAAATATAAAGTCATCAATAAGACGTTTTGCAGATGACACTACTCTTTACATTATAGTTGACAACCCAGTACAAACTGCACATCAGTTAAATTCCGATTTGTCAAAGATACATCAATGGGCCACTAAGTGGCTCTTCACATTTAATCCGTCAAAGTCAGAATCAGTAATATTTTCAAGGAAACGTAAAAAACCAAACCATCCCAATGTTTTCTTGGACCAACAGCCCATAAAGGAAGTCAATACACATAAACACTTGAACATATTCTTATCAAGTGACTGCACGTGGCACGAGCATTTAGAATACATTAAATCCAAAGCATGGACTCGCATAAATGTAATGAGGAAGTTAAAATTTAAAATTGACCGTAAATCTCTCCAAATAATTTATCTAACCTTTATTCGTGCCGTTTTAGAGGATGCCGATGTTGTTTGGAACAACTGTACTCAGATTCAAATGAAGCCGCCCGTGTTGTAACAGGAGCCACTAAATTAGCCTCAATAAATTCTCTGATAAATGAAACTGGTTGGGAGACAGTTTTAACTCGAAGGAAAAAGCATAAACTCTTTTTATTTTATGAAATGCAAAATGACATGTCTTCCCATTACTTATCGTCTTTAGTACCACCAAGAATCGGAAATACTACTAATTATCCGCTATGGAATTCTATAAATCTACAAACGATTTATGCAGATTCTCAGTTTTACTATAATTCTTTCTTACCTTCTGTAATAAGGGACTGGAACGAACTTCCAGAACAAAGGCGTAATTTACCAAGCATAGCTTCTTTTAAGCGCGAGATAAATTCAGATACGGTAGAAATACCCTCATTCTATTTTGACGGGAAAAGGCTTGCGCAGATTTACCACGCACGATTAAGAATGAACTGCAGCTCCCTTAATCCAACATCTCTTTTCCAAAAATATAGTAGAGAGTCCATTATGTGTATGTCGAGAAATTGTGGACACAAAACATTTTCTTTTTGACTGTCAGCGCTTTCACATTTTAAGACAAGAACTTCTTAACAAAAATTCTCCAATTTGTCAGCCTACCCTTAATGTACTTCTGTTCGGGAGCGAACAGCTTTCCGAAAACGAAAACCGGCAAGTATTCTTAGCTGTACAGGAGTTTTTGGTAAAAACTAATCGATTTGAAATCGCATGATGTAAATAATTGTAACAATGATAATAATAATAGATAACACTAATATAATTATATGTAATCTATAAATGATAGTAATCTGCAGCTCTACAGGAATCTCTGTATAAATACCTACTGATTTCCTGAACTTTTTACATATTCCTTATAGTTTTACGAAACTGGAACTGAATATCAACGCATACGGAATGGAATAGAGAACCTTCCTCTTTACTTTTCTCTAAACTCTTAGAAAAACCTAGTTCACAACCTTAATATACTCCTCGACAAAAGTTTAGCATATTTCAGTTTCCTGGTGGTTCTGTTACACATCCTGCAGAACAACTGCAAAATATTAAACAACGATATAATTTTTTGACTTTGAACGCCAGTATACATAGGCATATGCCTGTTGAATTTTGATCCACACATATCATTTTTAAGAATTTTGGCGCGTGTAATTGAAATGCATTTTCTAGAAAAAACACTATTTTTAGAATTTGAATTGTCTGCACATAAAAAGTTGCGCATGAAACAAATCGTGCTACGTCAGA
This sequence comes from Ctena decussata, assembly GCA_963989385.1. Classification (NCBI taxonomy): domain Eukaryota; kingdom Metazoa; phylum Mollusca; class Bivalvia; order Lucinida; family Lucinidae; genus Ctena; species Ctena decussata. The sequence goes on along the minus strand of OZ022510.1, from coordinate 22,156,843 downwards.
TTAGAGACCATCTTAGTGATGTGTTTCATAGAAAAATTTCAGTTCCAGTATCAAAGACTACCAACTTTCCGTAAGACAAAAATGATAAGAATCTACAGGAAAAATGCACTATTGGTCATTTTGGAAACAAGTTTTGACAAGTTTGCCTCTAATGTACGAATTTGAAATGGCATGACCACGATTAATGTAGAACATTACAATTTAACATTTTGACTATAGACTATGCTAGTTTCTTGAAGATGAAGTTAAATTTGGTGATGTTTTGGACACAATTTTTAAAAGGGTCGAAAATTGTCATTGCATTACAGGGGTCATAACTTTTGGCACTGGATATTCAAACAACTGCTGAGTTCCGAAATTTCGGTGCCTCAGCATATACTGTTAACCTTCTGTCATCAGATAAGTCCGATGATGACAAAGTTTTTGACAAACCAGAAGTCCTGTGAATCATTTAAATCTGTTACTTAGGTCTGCATCAAATATGCTAAACTTTTGGCGAGGAGTATACTTTAATACATTTACACGAATCTCAAGTGTCTGCTACTTCGGAGGCTACAGGAATTTTGGAATACGGATATCTGTGCAAATTGTCTGATGCCGTGACACTTTATTTTCTTATCTCCTACTTTCTTTACTCTTTTCTTCTCTTAACAACTTTTCTATTTGTATGAGCCTACACAATATGGATATTCTGATCTAATTACATCTGATAATTTGTTAGGTCATTTATCTTCCATAATGTTCATTATACTGCATAGTTAGAAAATAATTCAAAGTCAACTGAAAGTAAAAATGACTGATTGACGTCGCATGGGGGTATCTCGTGGTGTGTGCACATTTGTGAGGACTCGTATCAGCTTGCGCGTGAGCGCAGTCTGGTTGAAGTCTTCCCCTTTCGCATACATTGTCTATGAATCCTAGGAAATCTAAAGTGACGGTAGGAACTCTAGCTGGCCTTTGCGGATGTGGAGGCTGCTTTGGGTGTTTCCTAAGTGCACATATCTTGAGCTCCCATTTCATGCGACGCCATTCAAATTCATGGTTTGGGAGACAGATTCTAAATAAGTCAACGACTTACTTCTGTATCCTTTTCATACTGCATGTTTGTATGTTATTAAAAGATTGCTATATGTATGGACATATATGTACAGTATATTGAATAAAATATTGTTTAAACCAAGATATGGCACATGTATAGACGACAGCAGGGCTTAGATAACTGCATTAATTCTAATAAGCTGAATTCTAATACTGTATTTTTATAAAAAAATTGCTCTAGATGTACATTTGCAAATGTAAACTAATGCAACTATCTTATGATCGTGTTCTTGCTATCGAAAAATTACAAATTATATGACAAAGCCTAAACTCTGTACTTTCTATGGAAGGGTATATTCAGACCCCTAGACCGTTAACTATAAAACTGCACCAAGTCTTGAAATTGTCTTTAAATAAATTTAAAGAGTAACTACACTTCAGGAACTGACTGAATCAGATCCCAAACCCTATCCCCAACATCAAAGGGAAAGATTGACAAAGACATCCCAACAAACAATAAATAACAAGTGATAAGCCGAGTCAGCAGCTCTTTCCCAAATAGGTGGCAACTCAGCTATCTTTACTGAACTAAATAATTTAGACCAACAAAAGGGTTACAACAGACTAAGAAAATTTCACAAAAAACATTTAACAACTATATTTACCTTTTTACTATTTTATTATAGAAGAGTTAAAATGAGAACACAATAAATTAAACAGCACTGAACATAAAACAAATGCAACCGCAACGAAAGTACCGCCTTGTGCTGGTCAATAATAACTACTGGGGGGGTTAAACCGGTTTTACTGGGCCCAAACCTTCACCCTCACCCTCCGCCGCGGTGCACACAATTAGTTAGTAGTTCGGTTCTCATGGAGGTCCCCTCCCCTAACTCTTCAGAGAGTCATTACTGCCTGCTCTGTTTGAGATTTGCTTAGAAAATAAGGTAACACGACATCTAGTTTGACTTCTTACATTGTTTTCTATGTAAAACAGAATATTTCACTCAGGTACAGATGCTCTACTGCAAAAATTAGAGATGTTACTCTATTTTAATACGAGCTTGGCACACAATAATAAATACGTCAGTCTTCTTTTCTTAATCGACAGATAATTTTGTTTTTGTGAGCCTTGTTCCATTTGAGTGAGCTCTACCTTTATTTTTTAATACCTTATGTAAACTAGAACAGTCTTGGACACAATACACTGATAAGTAACTTGGATACAATTAAAAATGACGGTTGCGTATTGTTGTATTTTATCTGTCATGAGATGAGATGATGACGCGTATTTCATACGATTTTTTATACTGATAATCACACTATAATAAGAGAAAACGTGTCATGACAAATTTCCTTTGTTTCCTTAAATTTTTTATTTAAGTTTTGGCCACCTGTGTCACTTTCCAACATCAGCCTTACTGTTAGTTTTTTTCAAAATAGATGGATGACTTGCGATTTTACGTACGTTTAAACAGTATTTCAGTCATATTCAGGACGATGGGTGGTGACAATGAAAGACGGTGTGCAATCCCGTTTACGATTGAAAAGATTCCCGCCTACAGCGGGGTTCGAACCCGCAACTGCTAGATTAGCAGGCCAGCGCTTAACCTACTGAGCTACCGGAGTTCCTATAGTTCTTGTTTCAAAAATACAGTTTTGCTATTATTCTTTATATACGAGGGTTGATCCAGAAATAATGTCAATGCAATACATAAAATCTTACAGAATGAAATAAAATCCAAGTACGATAATCTATTTGCCTTAAGGTCTGAAAGTCTAAAGGCATATTATGGCTACCAAATTAAACTCTTTACAGTAATAGATAGCACCACCAGAGGTCATACTTCCAAATTGTACAAGAGGCGGTCTCGTTTAACTAGCAGAGTAAACAGCTTTAGTAATAAAGGGGTAAATTCATGGAACAGCTTGCCTGACTCAGTGGTTAGTGCACCGTCCGTAAACGCGTTTAAGAGCCGCTTAAATATACATTGGCACAACTACCCAAACAAGTTTGAAGCAGTGTGTTACCAAGCAGGTCTGTCTACCAGAAATATAGTCTATCGAAATGGGTCGCAGAAGCTTGAAGCTTAAGTATGACGTCGACGACAGTGTCAGTGTCGAGTGTCAAGTGTCTAGTCCTTAATACGTGACAGTGCGACTGAGACTTAGAGGACCTCTTGGTTATTCTTGTCACGTTTTTGTACGTATTTAATGCGTTTCGGCTACGTTTTAATACGTTTTGACAACGTTTTACTACGTGTTGGTACGTTTTACTACGTATACGCTACGCATATCAAAATGCCATGTTTGAGTTAAAAATTCTAAATCAAACGTAATTAGGCTACGTATTTAGCTATATCTATATATGTATTCACTACGTTTTACAACATATAATGCCGTTTTGCCAAGTTTAAAAACGTAGTAAAACCTAGCCCTCAATACGTGACAGTGAGACTGTGGCTTAACAGCCTATACTTGATTGACAGAGGAAATCTGCAAACTAGAGCAACCGCAATTTAAATCATCAAGGGCAAACAACTCTGAAATCATTGTAGTATCTATTCATTCCAGAATAAGCTACGACCTTGACATGTAATGTGCCAATTCCCTGTCCAGTGATGTCATGATAGTTAAAGCCGGAATTGAAGCCCATTCACAATACAGGTGTCTGCATGACTGCTTGACCACGGACAGCATCATTTGCCGTTCAACCCATCGCTTTTAAAGCAATCGTTAATAGGAACAACGCCATATTTTACTCCATTTATGCAATGGAAAGCCACTCTGCTTCCCTTGACGACGTAGAATTCCGAAATATGAAATAAGGTCTACTTTTAATGAAAAGAATTTGCTCCTACGGGAGCTATTCTGTTCTTTAAGAGTTGTCCCCCATGGATAAGGGAAGCGAAAAGATAATGCTAGAGCTGCTAGTACCCTGAAAGTTACCATATACCCTAAGTTTTAGAATAATTTCAGTGTCTCAGCATTTGTGGTATGTATTTTACCCATTTATGCCTAGTGGACTCTTCCATCATGATATACTGGATGAGCCCATTAGTCATTTAAGGGGTGTCCGATTTGTTTTGGTTTATTGTTTGATTTTGTTTTAAAGAGCAGTGCCCATTTCTCTTTCACAAACCGTGCAAACCCTGATCAGACGCCGCTTTCAGCGGCGATTGATCTGAGTCTGCACTATTTGTCTATGTCTGCACTATTTGTATATGTCTGCACTATATGTCGTTATTGGACCCTAGGCATAATTCGGCATAGTTCGGTTAACCTGTATTCTTTGAAATGAGTGAGAAAATTACCAGCTGCATATATGGAATGGAAACAACATAAACAAGGCTAAAACTACAATCTCATCGTTTACCAAGGTAAACACATAGGAGCTTGGTAGCTCAGTGAGTTAAGCACTGGACTGCTGATCTAATGGCCCTGTCACACACACACATTACGGATAGGGCGGATAGTTGCGGACTTTAAATCCACACAATTTGTGGGCGCGGTCTCTCTCAATATCGAATCCGTATCGTATCCGAAAGGTCCGCAGGATATGCCACCAAATTTTGAAAAGTTTAAATATTCAGGCGCGGACGAGTTAACCATAATGATCCGTAACTGAAGGCATTTACCCGCATTTATCCGTATCTAATCCGTATCTCGACCTATCGTTTCGCGGTCCACCCAAAATTTGTGGACGAATACGGTTTCATGCGGATTGTTACGGTTAGTTACGGGTCTCGTTCTGCGTATTGTTACGGATTAATGCCCCAGTCAGATTAGCTGTTCGCAATTGTCCTCATCAATACGTATCTATCATAATTGAAGTGTAAGTTATCCGTATAGAAACGTATCTGAAGGTAAAAGTCCGTAAAAAAACTCCGAACGAGACCCGCAACTAGCCGTAATTGAAGGTAACAATCTGCGCGAAACCGTATCAGTCCACAACTTGGGGTTGGGCTGCGGAATGATAGGTTTATATACGGATTAGATACGGATAAGATACGGATTAGATACGGATTATATATCGATAAATGCGAATGAATGCCTTCAATTACCGTCCGTACGGTCCGCGCCTGAATTTTGAAAATTTTCAAAATTTGGAATCGGATCTGTGGACCTTACGGATACGATACGGACAGTTACAGACTCTGCGGATGCGATAGGGACCTTTACGAATAACACCGGACAGATACGGATGAGCCATCCGCAGATGCGATACGGACTATTACGAATAAAACCGGACATATACGAACGGGCCATCCGTAGCATCAACAACATCTTTCCGCATCTAGAAGTAACAGAAGGTAATGGATGGTAAGTAGTACGTATACATTCGTATCATCTCTCATCATATTGATTCAAAGGGAAAATATCTGACCGCAGACATCCGCATTTATCCTTAATCATACGCATCTATAGGTAACTGTATCCGTAAATGAATCAAGAAAATAAGCCTTGCCCACAAATTCTGCGGATTATTGTGGATTTTTATCCACAACTATCCGCCCAGTCCGTATTGTGTGTGTGTGACTGGGGCATAAGAGTCCTGGGTTTGATTCCCACAGGAGACGGAAATTATTTGAGCGTATCATCAAAACTATATGCGCTACTCTACATCTAAGTCTGACAAATAACAAAGTTTCAGCTCAGCTGCATGGAAACTGTAGGGTGGTTTACCCGAAAAAGTACATGTCGGAAATTCAATAAGGCCTGTTACTCCGCTTAGTCACATGATTATTGGAGCGTAACCTCGAAGCGATAGGCGATGGTCCATCTCATAGTCTAGTTTCAGCTTGATCGAATGTAAACTGTAGGAAGAGTTATCCGGAAACGAAAAAGTTATCGGACGGACGAACGCCAGCGCAAATAAATTATGCAATTCCTTTTTGAAACGGGAGTATAAAATGCCTATTTCCATTTAATTGGTACTCGAACTTTCCTTTATCATAAGAACTTGGAATGAGTTTAAAGCTGAGTCGATTTAGGACATATTCCTCAAAGTATGACATATACACTGCCCATCCTGAAAAGGAAAGAAGTAAGAAAGAAAAGGTCATGGTAAGTTAACCATTGCTTATCTTCTATACGTGGGTCAGATTTTGTTTTCTGTTTTATTTGACCTCAGATGAGATTGTAGTTGTTTACTCTGATCAGCCGCGAAGTGAAAAGTCTGCAGTTCGTCAAAAAACGCAGTTTTTGGCTTCTGTTTGTTCGAACCTGTTGGTTGAACGCTCCGTGACCACAGAAGCTCCGAGCTTTGCTATTTCCAACGTTTCGGCTTTGTCCCAGAATGTGATTATTCTATGGTCTTTTGGATCAATTAGTCGCCTTATCCTTTTGTCGTGACACAATACTTTAATGTAAATTTGAGTGTTCCAACATAAAAGGTAATGTAAAAATTCAAAATATTGAGACAAATAGGTCTAAGCAAACAGTACAGACCCCAGATCAGACTGCTTCTCAATGAGCAGTATGATTACACTCTACACAGTCTGCCATTCTATCTTCATCCTTTGGAAGAATTACAGCACTGTTAAACCAACCTGTTCCATTTTAGGACAATTATGGTAATTGTTTTTTGATGTCCCGATTTTTAGTATTTTAACAGTAGTTTAACCGGATCTGCTTGGTATATATAGAGGCAGAGAGAACGAGAGGGAAAAAATTTTGAACACAGATAATTCAGCAATATTATGGCTTCTGAGGCTTTCACTGTGACTTTAAAACAGCCAAACACTGGAAAGGTAATATGAAGATGTGTGTAATAGATTTTAGCTGGTTTCAGAGTATACTGAGGGACAATGGTCGAGTGGTGGGCAGAGGCGAAAGGTTATTGTGCAGAAGGTCGCGGCTTCGAATCTAGGTTTGGCCAGCCGACTGAAAAACTCTCTGAACGCAGCAGTAGATGGGTTCCTGTTTTCGAATCAGGGAAGGATAGGGAAGCGAAAAGAGAGGGGTCATCGGGACTCTGCATTTCATTTGCTGTGCCCGAGATTTGGTGGTTCTCTAAACCCCCACTCCCCTTACGGCCACTGTGATAGGGAAACATTTTTACCTTTACATTTTAGTTTCTGCGTGCGGATTTATCAGTGCCTTTGAAGTATTTGACATAAAAAGGTTAATTGTGTTGAAAATAGCAATAAACAGTCACTGATGAAGTATAAGACGACCTTTGAAATAAAAAAAAAAATATGAAAGAACAAAGAAAGAAAACTACTGTAACATTGATGTGTAAAACTATTGTCAAGATTATGGTGGCATCTGCCCTAGAGTTTAAAGAATTATTTCTGCGTTTTTTTTTTTTTTTTTTTTTAATAATTTCAATCAAATACTATATCAAATAAAAAAAAAAGGAAAAAAGAAGAAAATAAGTTTTTTTCTCAGTTACGAAAAAGAGTGTAAATGTTTAATAAATAGTCACATGCTCCTGATTTTTGTCAGTTACTGGCGAAAGTATGTCCACTTAGTACTGGTTAGCCGCTTAGGAGGTCTAAGCCTACCCAGGAATAGTGTGGTTAGGTTAACTGACCGTCCCGACATGACCTTAGTTGTTTACCGCGGACGTTAAGCATCAAACCAACAACAACAACTGATTTTTGTACTGAACAGAAACTAATGGATGTAGAATAATAGAATATGACTTTATTTTCCAGTATTCTACGGAAACAGAGGGTGTTCACAAAAGATCAACACGTAAAAAGTGGATACTTGCGTTAATCGGGACTTTGTCTCTGGTTGTTGTCGTTGCTGCAGTAACGATAATAGCAGTCTACTTTAGAACTATTTTTGGCAGAGAATCCTTTAAGGTATGCCTTTCGGTGAGAACGCGTGCGATAGTGGAGACATTTTTTAAAATAATATACAAATTCATTTATTGACCCAACTTATATGTGACGTATAACCAACTAAATGTACGTCGACGGTTTCGCATATATCTGCCTGTAAGGGTGGCATAAGTTCAGTAATTCAGTATAATTTCGAGGTCCAAACAAAGGATTAGATGAAAAGTAATCTGGCCCATTCGTAGACTCATACCAGGCCAAATGTGAATGAGGCATGTAGTTAATTTCAAACATCCAATGAATACCATTTATGTTAATAGTCATGCTTATTCTCTTAAAAGGACAATCACACGATTACCAGACTGGTTTTGATCATATTCATGACCGTTTTTGGGTCGGGCTGGTATGAACGGTATCGTCACTGGTGTTGATCGAGTCTGTTTATCTTCGAATTTATAGAGTGTGAAGGTCAAAAGTCTTATGCCACATGGCGTGACATCAAAAGAGCTTGAAATAAACGCTACCAGTCTTATCCATTATAAGCTTTAGTATAATCTCACAACCCAAGGTTCAAACATTGATTCTTAATTCTGAAATAGTTTATTTGCTTTTCTCTTATTATAGTTAAGAGCATATCTGTGTATTATTGTAGAAGTTTACAAAAGACAGACACACACCAGAAGGGATAGCATACAAAGAAGAATTTGAAGTGTCATCTGACGAGCTCATAGTTGACTATACTGTCGGTACCGCCGTGTTTGACAGAAAGCGGGTATGTCAAAATGTACTTAACAAAAGTGAGGCTTAGTATGACTTGAAAGGTTTAATGTGACGGTTTGGCCTAACTACAGTCAACTGTGTTTAAAATGTGTAATAAATGATGAATTCTGAATCCAACAGAACATAAATGACTGCTTTAACACTTTACTTAATGTATGACCGTGCATTTAGTAAATTGCACGCCGTGCTGAGTTTCCAGTTGTTTTGGTAAGACTGCACTGTATGAACTGTGCGGGCACTCCAGTTAGAGCATGGCTTTGTATTGACCTCAGTGTAACTGAAAGGGAATCTGAAGCTTCGCCTACTCAATCAAACGCTGGTGTTTGGGTAATTCAAATTTTCACAAGCAACACCAAAGGCAAAATGTAGGCCATGAAAGTTATATTTGAATGTCATTTTTCAAGTTTTTTTTTCAGTTTACCACATCACAGGGTATAATCGATTCCGCTAATTTTCGCTCCCTGCAGAGACTGTACATTATATTTGGCTTCCGCCGAGACTGTCCATGATCTCTTGCTTCCTGTCGAGACTTCTGTACATGATAAATGGCTTCCTGCAGAGACTGTCCGCGTGACTCTGCTTCCTGCCAAGGCTCTCGGCAGGAAGCCAATGTTCGAGGACAGTAGTCTCTGCAGAAAGCAAGAGTTCGCGGACAGTCTCGGCGGAAGCCAAATATGATGTACAGTCTGCAGGAAGCGAAAATTAGCGGAATCGATTATACCCTGTGCACATCTGTATCCGCTAGCAAGTCCCAGTCAGTGCGCAATGAGCTTTGACCTCTGCGGAGCGATGATAAGACACCACGGTGGCTGTAAATATTGATAAAATCAATTCAGAGTTTCTTTGTTTGCGAAAATGAGACATTTTCTATCATGTACATTATTATCTTTTTAGGGGCTACTAACATTCAAAGAGAAAACTGGGACCAGTAAATGTTATGTTGCCCCATACAACATACCAGATCTACCGGACTCTTCGATCCTGGAACAACTACTGGATTCAGTAAGTATTTTTAAATAGGAAAAATTAACGGGGATTCAAGGTGCAGCTTTGACCAGCCAGAGAAAAGGTAAGTTTGTTGAGGTAACCAGTGAAAAGAACTGTTTTAAAAACGGGATTTCCGTTACGGTATGTCTTTGGTTATAAAAGGTTTTTCCCTACCAAATCAATTTAAAAAAAATAGATCCGTCTGACAAATGTTTTAATTAAGAAAAAACTTGAGTATAGTCCGTTTGCTCCCAAGTGCAAACGGGGTTTTGCTTATTTTCTCGAAAACGATGAAAGTTCAATCAAATGTTCCAATGTCCTAATGATTCCTATAACTATACATAACAGAATACGGAAAGTCCAAATTTTTTGATGATTTTGTAAAATATTTTCCATTGACCTTAATGCAAAAACTGAGCAGTTTCACTAAAGGGCGTCGTATGCTTGTTAGAACAGCCAAAAAATATTGTTGATAGGCAATAGCGTAAACTCGTTGTTTACTACAGGTGTGGGCGTATATGAATGAAATTATAGTAAAATGTATTCACCTGTCCGCACGCGTAACGCATGGTATCACTGGTCAGGTGATACTATGTTGTACATAAATATTGAACTATTATATTTTTTGCGAGTAAAAATTGAATGTTTTAAAATTTGATAATATATGGGTGAAACAAAAAGTAGAAAAAATGGATTTAGAATAAAATTTCAATTAATTATGCAAATTTTGTTCTAGGGATAGCATAAATTGGTCACATGCTCTCTCACGTAAAACTAAACGGGAATTCCAACAGCCAACTTTTACTCCCTTGTAATTAAGAGGTGAAAATGACATATTTTAGGTCCTGTTTTTGTATAGAAACATTTTTGTGCAAAACCTCACATTTCTGCAAAATTATGATTTTGTTATGTATAGGATGAGAATTAAGAAAAAGCGATTCGAAAATCTTTTACCTCTCACCAATTTTTAGAACATATTGGGGATGCCGTTTGCATTTGGGAGCAAACGGACTAAAGTAATGTTTTATTATGCATATATATATAGTTATATTGACAATTACTAAGTAATCATTATTTATTTATATCTTAAATTTCGTTGCGCTTCTTTTTCAGTGATGAAAATATGCTTTAGTTAATCAATTTATAGTACTTCGATCTTTCCTACCACAAGGAACACAGTGATAAGATCTTTGTCCTATAATATGTATATAGTTCGGGGAGAGCCAGTCTGCAGTTAGTGTTTTCTTAGTTTTTATTATATACCTATCAATGATACACCCTTTGAACTGCCTGTTTTCTGGTCATCTAATACAGAGAGCCGTATCAAACTGACGTTTTCTGAATCCGTATCACTATCATTTAAGGGTTCATCACAATGTGTAGTGGGTGGGGTACGTTGAAAAATGTGAGTTACATTTTTGTTAAAAATAACTGGGTCTGTCACAAAGCTTTCAAGCCTTCAATGTTACATAACACCTGAACATCATTCTAGGGTATAACATGTATAATAAAAGCAATTATGAAGACAATTAGCATATCTGAGACTTGGCTATCCCAAGGACGCCCAAAGTCCAATAGGATGAAATTCTACCCAAAAATAATTACCCTGATAAAATCTCCAAACACCCTTCTACAATCTCCTAGAATGAAAATTGCATAGAAACAAATAACAAATACAAAAATCAATTCAACAGACACCCACTACCTGAAAAAAAATCTGAAATATCCACCATGTTTTAGTCACAAAATAGTTCCAAAATAAAGGTATGGTGGACATTATATGCAATAAAATAAATCTTGGGGAGATAATTACAGACCATGAAAGTAAGAACATGCTTCGAGTAATAAACTGTTTCCAGCACAACTGTTTTGGACAGCTATAAATATTATTCTCCTATCTCTTCTTTCCATTCCCCCACGGTCTCCCCCTTCATAACACACACAAATACAAAAGTTAGCAGTTAGTGAAGATAATGAAAGGTGAATACTCACAAATCAACCCAATTAAAAACAAAACAAGGCAAAAACAATACGCCTCTTCAACTTTGAAGAAGAAAAAATAATATTGTATTTTTGAAACTTTCTTCTCCCTCACTGGTATTGAGTTTTGTGGAAAAAATTGAACAAAGGGCTTAAAACTGCCAAAATTTGAGGGTCTCTGAAAATGATAATCCACTCGAACAAAAATATGTTGGAATAAAAGCATCGTAAACGACTGCGTAATACCCCGCCACTGCCAACCAATATCACTTCTTTTACCTTTTTGTACATTTTTACACGATTTTTATTATCATTTTATACATGTATATAGCCTTGGGGCAGGGGCAGATAACCGCTGGGGACGAAATTTTGATCATGACTTGAAGCTCTTATTACCTTGATAACTTTTTGCAAGTTTCAGGAAAATCCTGTTCATCTTTGATTTTATACAGATTTTTTTCATAATTTTATACATGTATATACCTCTGGGGCAGGGGCAGGTAACCCAAGTGGACTAAATTCTGCTTGTAACAGAAAGCTTATTTCTGTGGAATTTCATCAAGATATACCAAAAGTCTGATTTTATATAGATTTTTTCATGATTTGATACATGTATATAGCATGTGTCAGGGGCAGGTAACCACTGGGGAACAATTGTTTTTATCAAGATGGAAAGCTTATATCAATATGATAATTTGTTACAAGTTTCAGAAAAATCCCTTTCAACTCTGATTTTATACATTTTTTTTTTCGTTATTTAATACATGTATATAGCACCAGGGCAGGGGCAGATACCCCAGGTGGACAAAAATCCACTTGTAACAGAAAGCTTATGTTACTGCAATCATTTTTGTGAAAGTTCATCAAGATATTTCAAAGTGTAAAAGAACTATAGACCAAAACCTATTTTTAAGACATTGACAAGGGCAATAACTCCATCAGAAGAAATCGAAATTTGCCCATTAACAATCCCAACTGAGATATTCTCAAGACCAATGCACAAGCCAAGTTTGAAAAAAATCCGTTCTTAAATACTAAAGTTATCGAACAGAAATGAAGTGCTCACGGATGGACGGACGTACGTACGACGGACACACGGACAGCCAGCAGGAAAACATAATACCCCGCCACTAACGTGTGGCGGGGTATAAAAAACAGTAACTGAGTAATCTTATAATTAAATCACCATGCATGCCCCAACTAAGACAGTATTCAACGACAGACATTTTAGAGACAGCTCACCTACAAATTTGAAGAATTTTCATCGATTCAATAGATAACAGTTTATTATGAAGACTTCGATTTTAGCCTTCAAATTCTGTAACCATAAAAAAAAAGTGGAGGTGTAAAATTATTTCAAGGCTCCAGATAAGGTGTTTTTTTGAGGATAATTCTCAGATACTTTTTCTATTTTTCTTATCTCTTAACCAAAATATGTTGTGACCCTCATTAGAACTGTCTCAGTGAGGTGGTTCTAATGAGGGGTCAGAACTTATATTTCATGCAGAAGTATCAGAAATTATCCCTGTAACCTCCTCTTATCTGGATCACTGTGCAAAAATCTAATGTAAAAGTCTAATACTTTGTACCTATAGTACACAGTTACAATACTGTTCTTCCAAAAAAAGAACTTCACAAAAAGATCTTTCTTTGTTTTCTATTTATTTTTTTTCCCCGAAGTTCACATGAAATGAACTTAAATCAAGTATAAAATGAATAATTCACTCACAAGGAAATGAACGAATGGCTAATTTTACTTTAACCAACAGACAAATTTCTAGTGATGGAAATGTAATAATAATTGCAGGGTTGATGGTATCTCCCCTGTCACAGCACTGTCTCAAAAGAGAGCTGAATCAGAGAAGTTGCTAAAATTTTAGGCCGCTGACACTAATAATGATGCCATAAAATCAATACTTATGTATCGCTTCTGATAGCCGCAGGTCAGACAATAAAATAGAATCTCTCTGTAAATCTCAGTTAAGCTTTCTCACTTTCTGTAAGCGCTTCTGTCCTATCCTGTTTGTTGCCGGTCATGTAGCATGTGGGATAAAATTTAAAGAACATTTAAAGTCCATCATCTCTTTTCTTTCAAAAATTGGGGTTTAGCAAAACTGATTCAGAAGAAGTTAAATACAGAAACGTGCATCTGTCGCACTAAAATTGGTATGGATACGTTTCTATTAAAAGAATGGATATGCTAGTGAATGTTCAAACGATTCTTGAACACGTTAGCAAAGGCTGCCGAAACAACAGTCTGGCAATGTGTTCCAAATGTCAACAATATGGACTTCTGTAACTTACAGGAATGGCCTCTGGTTACCTGATATGATGATAATGTGAAAAATTTATCACTGTCACCTTTCTTCTGTTCCATGCAAAATCTTGAAATAAAAGATGTGTCCGTGAACTGCTGCCCCGAAACATTCGTTTTTCTGCATCTTCTTTTCCTTATTAATTTCCAATAAATTTGCACTGATGTGTCCACACCACCAGTATATATTTAAAAACTAGGACACAGCTAAGCCAAAATAGTTACTGCTGTGACTTGTCCTAGAAACCACAACTTTATTTTTTATCTCATAAACATCTGTTCATTATATGAATGTGCCACCCTACCCTCTAACATTCCAAACAGCTTGCCCAACACGTGCTTCGGCAGTTTCACGTAAACACGTGTCATTGAAATGTGTAAATTAGTTTTAGAAGCTATAATTTACCTTTAATCAACGTAACACAATCGCAGATTATTTTCATCCGATAGAGAATAATTGTCTGTATTTTTTATTCAGCAATTCTTCCCTCGATCACCGCTTTCTTCAGAATATATTGGCGAAAAATTAAGTTTCCATATTTGTTTATGTTTTGCAAAGTAAAATCGGAAAGGCCTAACAACTCAACTGGAAAAAGATGCGACATGAAATTTAGTTACCCACCTTATTTCATTATTTATAACACAGACTGTTTTGCTTGAAAACATGGAATAGTCCTTCGATAAGCGCTATAGTAATTAACTATATGTCATATCTTTTTAATCATCTGAATTCGATTATTTATTGTTTCTCGAAGAGTTACTCAAGATAGCAAGATTAGTCTCCCATGCAGCACCTATAAGCCGAGAATGCAAATGAAAAGCCGGGACCCGATTCCGGTACCACAGTTGCATCAGTAAATTTAAGCGAATTTAAACACCCACTTTTATGATATAATGATCATACAGCTTTTTCCTAAATATAAATTCATAAACTTCAAACCTATTTACAAACTGTATAGTGAATTTATGCTTAATTTTGGGAACTCTGAACATGTACTGGAGCACAATTTTCATCATTGATATTGTCTCATTATTTTTTTCTTTGACACGGAGACAGGATTCAAAGACCTGACATTGTGACATGACAATGAATAAGATAGACTTAGGTAGTCTTATCATATATGACCAACAAGATTTGAGGTCATACACCCAGTAATCAGACATTTTATAAACCTCCAGCGAAGAAAACCGAACATCACCGCGGATGGTATTTCTCCAGCTATCGCGTAACTGCCATATTTTTAGAATCAAGTTTTATCACTACTCACTAGCATTGCCGCTGAGGGATATCATATTAGGGGCATACTGTAAAATATGGTATGGTATGATGGTATGGTATGTGGTATGGTATGAAAATCCCATACCATACCACATACCATACCAAACGACCAAACCAAAATTATTATTATCCTGTAGTTTCATCTAGATTTGTAGTCTCTGAAAGTCAATAGCAGTTAGACCTTGATATAAGCATTTTAATTCCTATACCCATCATTATCAAATGCATGATAAGTGAACAGAAGTACCGGTACATGTTGTTTCAGTGATATATTTTATCACCAGATGTGATAATTAATAGAAAAGGTAGTATGTCTGTCAATAAAATCTGATCATCCACATGGATATTTAAGGGTCAATTAAGTACAGATAAACTGACAGGGGTTAAAAGGGAATGAATTGTGGGTGTTACTACAAAGTCGCTATTTTGCACGGGGCTGCGGGCCATTACTGATTTTACTAGTTTTTGACAGTTAATCAGAATATGACATATACGAGTTGGAGACCATTACTCAGATATGAGAAAAATCAAATTAGCTAGGGTTTCATAATATCTATTAATTTTGTAAATTAAGCCTTTTTCACTGTTCTAATTGCCATAGTTTAAAACCTAGACTGGAATGGTGGAATGGAATGCAAACGGTGGGTTAATCTACACTCCACTTAGGAGAACTCTTACAGGAAATATTTTCTCCCTCAGAGGGAGCATATGCTTTCCGGTAAGACTGCCTTCCCAAATTAGTGGGATGGAGGAGACTTTCCGCCCTACCAGTCCATTCCATTCCCCTCCATTCCATTCCATGTTTATAACAATCCCGCTGATGTGTTTGAAGTCAGCCTTCATCCCCTGATAATGCTGTAGATTTATGAAAATTCTGGTTTCAAAAAACATCTCATTAGGACTGACACATGTACAATGTAGCAGAAATTTGAGTGACAGCAGAAGAAAATGTTTCTTCAGACTTGGTCTCGGGATTTTTTTTCTCATGTGAGCCTTTGAACTGACCTTTTTAAATTAAAAAAAAAATAAAGAAAAATAAAAATGATAAAAATAAATAAAAGAAAATATCTGAAAAAGAATGCATTTGAACAATAGTTTGCATCCCGAGATAAGGGAACCCTTTGTATATGTGCGGCCAGAGAAGACTCAGTCTGATCAGAGTCCTCGCCGCGAGTGTTTGGATAAATAATTTATGGGGCTTGGGCTATATATAAAGCATACATTATTGATATTCTTCAGGTGGAGTCGCTGGAAATCCAGAAGTATACTTTTTCTCGTGAAATAGCCCAATTATGAGATATCTGAATATTGTGCATGGGCCATGTTCCATAACAAAGTCCCTTTGGGCATTTCCGAACAGTCTGATCAGAGCTTTTGCCTTCTCTGTTCAGTGCGGATATACTTTGGAAAAGCTTCAGAAATCTTCAATATAATGTAGTACCATCAAGTGGCTACAGGAGATGACTTGCATATCAGGAGATGACTTGCATATCAGGAGATGACTTACATATTTCAGGAGATGACTTACATAATAATAATAATAATACTAGTAGTAGTAAAGACTTCATTTTCAGTGGGACACACAATTGGCTACAAGCTACTCTTCCTTGAGGCCCACTTAACAAAATATGTACAAATATAAGCGTTACGCTTACTGTCAGATCCTGTTTTGATTCAATGTATTATGTATATGTATGCATAAAATCTTTGAATAAAATATTGTTTAAACCAAGTGGCTACATTTGTGTCAGTTGCTATCACCAGTCAAGGATGGCAAAGGGCTTATTTTTGCATGAAGCAAGCATGGATTTCAAAAGAGAAGGTTACCATTAATATAAGCTGTTTAAGCAAAAGAAATGAGTGAGATGACATACATTAACATGGAAGATATAAATGCATTGTCTCATTGATGTTTTGCAGCCCGCAACCCCCAGCCCTTGGACTGCCTTTAGACTGTTTATAGTAACACTTTTTCTCGGCACAGCAAAGTATAACCACCTTTGTTCCACATATTTCATTGGTCAAGTAATGCGTATGTCAAAATGTAGTCAATAATATCAAAGATCAATGAATATTTACTCTTCGTTTTTGTACTGCACTGTATGAATACTAGCACTCTGTCAGATGTTATTCAAAATGTTTCCCTTGTTTGTAAATTTACAATGGAATGACGCAGTTATTCAAAACTTCCTTTTTTCAGTGTAGATCTCCTTTTGATTTCTACTTTCGGTTTAATACACACAAACAAAACATTACATCGTGTTGGTAACTGTTTTGGAATCAGGTCAATCCCAAGATTTACCACGTTCCATTGTTGTATTCCAAACTGGGCAGCTCAAACTTGAGATAGGTCATTGTCGCTAACCAGTGTCAAAATCACGGTTGCGGGTGCCTATCGACATAGCTCACTTGAGTCGTATTCATGAAAGTTATTGTCAATTCTTCACCTAGCAAGTCTAGATACATATTACAAAACACACTTCCATATTATATTTTTTAAAGATTTTTCTTATTATCACTAATCCATAAGCTGGTAGGTGCTGAAGTGTTCGGATGCACTCTTACATACCCCAAGCATACCAGAATTTTCACATATGAAAATGTACAAGCTGGTATTTTTGGCGCATGTTAATTGGACCCTATTCTTTTTCATAATGCATCAACTACTGCATAGCCCCAATAAATCCAAGAGAACTTGAAGCTATCTCTATTTATCAAACATACTTAATTAAATGGCAATTAGCTTGGTCAGTGGTCTGAAGGCAGTTAGAACTGTCTGCACGTGATACATCAAATGTATATTTGAGACCTGTTGCAAGAAAACCTGTCTTCAAGATTTCCGACAAGATGTACATACCAAACTGCTCAGCTACAAAGACCAGCTAGCGATTTGAAATTTAGTTAGAAACTAGAGAGATTATACTTTCTAAACAAATAACAACAAAGATACTGATCAGACTACGTGGATGCCCAGGCTTACCCGCGCCTTTTTTGCTGGCATAAGCAAAAAAAGATTTTCTCATGCCAAGGCTCATTTATTAAACTGTTGAGCCACATCATTTAAAAATCCAAAGCACCTGAACTATGCGCTGAGTCAAGGTTTGTGGTCATCCTGGTCTTCCGTCCAATTGCCGTTTGTTTTCGTTTTAAGTACGGGTTAATAATTAATTTGGTAGGGCGGGTTGGTATGGTATGGATTTTCATACCATACCACATACCAAACCATCATACCATACCATATTTTACAGTATGCCCATATTAGGACACGAACTGAAAACATGAGAAATGTGCTTTTCTTTTATATATCCATGGTTGATCTTGTTTCATTTTACTGAGCTGATAGAAAATTTTGGCACTTTTAACTGTTTTGTAGCTTTGATTTTAATTAATCAATGATTAAAGTTTTGAATTTAATATTTCTTAACTGCCATAGAAACGTAAATATTCATGCAACATAAGATAGCGGGGCATAGTTTAAAACATGGAATGGAATGGATGAGATAATCAACATTCCAATGGCTACAGTCCCGGGCTACAGTACATCCCCAGAGTTTGGGGTGTTGCTCGTACTGAACGGAATTTATCGCCTTGAGGGCAAACCAACTTAATGCCATCCCAAATCCATGGAATGAAGTGGAGAACATTGTGTCCGTTCCATTCCACTTCATAAAATAGCAGTTCAAAGTTTAAACTATACCGATTAATTAGACCTCATAAATAACTTAAGAACTGACATTTATTCCCGAAAATTTGCTACAAAACTCTGAAGGGTATCAACACCTGTTAATCGGGTCGCAACGCGAAAAAATGGCTTAACGTCATGGTATCAATGGTTTAATAATATTGTAGAGTCACCCAACCTGTGCAAACCACCACAAAATTATTACGAAAGAATGGAGGGTATGGTCACATAGTGTAATCCGTGCTAATCTGATTCTTCTAAGTTCTAACAAGACAAATATCTATTTTTCTCACAAGGCCCCTTATTGATAAACCACGGTTTTGTCTGCAGTGTTGTACTTCTAGCAGACGATTTTTATAATCTGCGCGTTGAGAATGCGCAGTAGTCCACACAGAAAATATTGTGTGCAAGATTTACTGGGTGCCTCACCTATAATCGCAGCCATTGCGTAGGTTTACGGGAGGTAACTACCACACTAAGACTTAGGCTGTTAAATTAATGCAAACTATATTGTTGTGAGGTTGGTACCGGGAAATTAGTTCCGGATTTTGGTATGTGGTTCGGGGTTTTACCAACCCCGCCAAATGCGCAAGAATAAATTGTTAAGCGGCTCGTGTGTTCTTGTGAGAATCAAAACAATGCAAAAACTTATCCACGACCTTACAGATTTTACTGCTACAATGTCAACATCTGTGCTTTGGTCGTCCATATCATGCACATGTTTGCATTTAGAATAGTACTTGCTTTTAACTGATACAGTCATGCAGTGTTCAATACTTGCTTTGGTGAGAGCGGATACTGAAAGTTTAATGAATGAAGAAATGGCGACCTCAGTGACTTCATGATACACGAGGCCAACTTTGAAGCGGTTTCATAAAAAGTAGACAGTTAAAAGGCTTTGCAACTGTGGGAGACTGTAGTTCATGCTTGACACTTTTAACATGCCGAAATAGTTTTATGCCATTATCTCTGGTTTATGAGTTCTAATGGAAGTCCTGGCCACCTTGAATTTTTCTTTTAATTTCTCATTTTAAAT
This sequence comes from Ctena decussata, assembly GCA_963989385.1. Lineage (NCBI taxonomy): Eukaryota > Metazoa > Mollusca > Bivalvia > Lucinida > Lucinidae > Ctena > Ctena decussata. Next base: position 22,136,956 of record OZ022510.1, on the reverse strand, counting down.
GTTATATTTAAAGTTCCTCTCAATATATCTTGCTAACACATAGAAATTACATTTGGGATAGGCAAAACTTCATATTTCACAAGTATAAGTAAAAAATTTCAAAGTATGTTTTCAGACCATTCCCCACCCACTTGGTGGTGTGATGAACCGTTAAAACGAGGCTATTTCTGATTCCAGCTCCAGGCGCGTCATTTGTTAACGTGCATCGTAGAAACGAGAACCAAAGAAACGGGACTAGTGACGTAACGTCAACAAACACGTCAAATGCGCGCGATGATAGCTCAGTCAGTAGCGTTTGTCTCATGACTAGTTACATACCTCTGCCGCGGAGGTTCGAATCCGGGTCGATGCATTAGCGCTGGCAAGTATGAAAATAGTTAAGTGTTCCCTAAGGTATATAATAAACACATTATTATAATAGTAACTTGATCTGGTGTACTGTATAACGTCGAGTGGATGAGCTCATACCATCGGATCACCCTCGACGCAAGCGTCTCGGGTGATCCGATGATATCAGCTCATCCACTCGACGTGATACAGTACACCAGATCAAGTTACTATTATAATAATGTGTATAAACATGTTCATAAGTTCACTGACATGCATCGTTAGGTATACACAAAATGAGGCTAATGGGATTGGAATGTAAGAAAAATCATTTTTTCTTTCCCTGAGGTGTTATCTTTGTCTTTTGTCTCTCCAATTCTCATTACAATGTTCCCAAGGAGGCTCAGGGGAACTGGAACCCATAACATGGACCACGACACCAAACAGGAAATAGTAACTTTAAGAAACAAAGTAGTAAGACTATAAGAGCGGACAGCAAACATAATAGCTCTTTTCCTGGTAGGTGGTCACAAAGCTACCATAACCAAACACAAATACACCAGCTACAAAATCCAAGATGTTTAGGAATCGCAATACTACATCTAGCCTCTGAGGTCGGCCGAAATACATCAGGGGCCGTATTCATAAAACGACTTAAGTCGTTGCTATGCTGTTGCTAAGGCTAAATTTCTTTGAAGGAGATTCCCTACAACTATGAAATTTGCTCTGGAGGAACAGTTTTACAAAGACTTTTCCTTCAGACCAAATTTCATAGTCGTAGGGACTCTCCTTTATACATATTTAGCCTTAGCAACCGCATAGCAACGACTTAAGTGGGTTTATGAATACGGCCTCAGGTCGTCCACAGCATCTCGATGCGATGCTTAAAATTGACTGTTGGCAATAATATTTGCATATTATTACATCCAGCCAGAGGAAGACAAGTCTGTGAAGCAACAGCTGATAGACTACAGAATACACCCTACAGGCATTACACTGGCCCACAAGAATACCATCTCCTCAGCTGCTAACAAGATTTGTGAGGGCTCCGATACTGAATGGGCTTATCTCTCAAAAGAAACAGGTAAAGAAATTCTGATGGGAAATTAAGAGAATAATTAAACATAAGGCAATTGTTTTGCAGTAGAGTTATTAAGGTTATTCGTCTGTCCATAGCACCACTGTCCTACGACAAACTATTAAGATCTAACCTTTTGTTTAGTTCTTCACAGTATTTAGTAAAACGATTTTCAATAGCAGTAAGACATGATGTTAAATAATTTAAAATATTCAGTAGGAGTGCAATTACTACACTTATAATAACACAATTTTATTACCTGTTAAATGCCTGTACCTTGTATTCTTATCACTTGTAGCTTGTGTTTTTACCATGTAAGAAAGCTTGTGAAATCGATAGTAGGTCATTTAAGTTGGCAACTGAAATGACCTAGTTATTATTTTAAACCTTTTTTATGAGAAACTCAAGGATCTGAAGCCGGCCAGTTACGATCATTATCAATGACGAAACTATAGTGAGAAGCTTGCAGTGATAGATCTACCTCACGATAAAATATTTCATGCTGACAGAGCAAGGGGGGCCTTAAATTTCCTGGGAAAAAGTGACCAATTAGGAAATTTAGTTTAGTGTAGAGTAAGCTGTAGAACGAGCTTTCCATTGTGACATAGAAAGTTATTTTTGGTCGACCTTCATTTCTGTTTCGGGATGTTACGGCCATTTCAAGAGCTAGGTGCTAGTATCAAAGAAAAGTGCTATCATGCTGTTAAAGATGAGGCAAAAGAACAAGACATGGATTTGCAAATCGCTAATACGTTTGCGTTGGCTTACGCTGTGTAATCTGGTGCTTTCAAACTACATAAATGTTGATGTAGCAGTAATCTGGTGCTTTCAAACTACATAAAATGTTGATGGAGCAAATAGAAAAGTAAATTATAAAATGAATCATAAGTTCTTTTAAAAACTAATTAAACGTAATTAGGGTTCATTATGCTTTATTGTCAACGCCCATGGCCGTAGACATTTGGTAATTGCTTTTGACATAGGAAGTACAGCCATTAGTTACCCACAATGCAGATTGACCTTTATGCAACTGTTCGCATATGTGGCGTGAGCGCTATTTGGATAGATGTCGTGGGCGACCATAAGCTGTTTTCAAATTTGTCGTCATCGCTATTCGCATAGAAGTCGAGAGCGGTCATAAGAAATACCGCACATATGGTATCACAAGGTAGCAGGATGTGCCACAAGTTACAGATGAATGAATGACTTGTAATCTTATAGCCTTTTAAACTGTCTTGAAACCATGCAGTGGTATGATACCCACCTCTCGCAACCATGCTGGATATCCATCAATGAGTTTAGGTCGGCTTTTGAAATATAAACAGAAGTTTTATCTTAGATTTTTGTGGTCGCAATGGTTTATTTGATAAGCATCAATTATTAATTATGAATGGTTGCTAAGCGCAGACCAAGCTTTTTGTGAAAGCTTTACTTGATTAACACTAACGGGTTGTCGGGTCGGGTTATGGTGTTGTGCACGTTTCAGTATCTTCACTAGGCGTCCTATTAACTTTGATAACGGTAGGGCAAAGACCGGCTGTGCTTGCAGCAGGTGCGGGTTGAGGATTTTGGCTTCTCTTTAGTCTTTCTCTGCCTCTTTCGCTCTAGGAGACGGCTCAATATAGCCTGAAATACTGTCTCAAAGAGCCAGTAAACACAAAACAGCCAACCAAATTTGAGCCGCGACGCGACAAAACCAACAAAGTGGCATATGCACCTAGCGAAGACTCAGATCAGCCTGGGCATCCTGCCAGTCTGATCAGGCTCTTAGTTTTGCGCTTAAATGGTAGCTAAGGGTCTAAACTACCTCGATGCCGAAGTGAAGACTCTGATCAGACACGGCGGATGCCCAGGCTGATTTGAATCTTCGCTGGGCGAACATGCCGCTTTTTGGTTTGTCATGGTTTGGCTCTTTTATTTAGCACTGTCTATTCATATCAGAAGAATCAGAACTATAACCGTATTTATTCGATTATAGGACGGGAGTTTATCTTAAAAAAATTCCGCATATATATATATATATATATATATATATATATATATATATATATATATATATATATATATATATATATAATCAGTTTTGTGTAATTCATCTATTATAAAAAGGAAATTGTTTAAAAAAAAAAAAGATAATCGGATCAGATTAAATGGAAGTGTGTTTTGTAATATGTCACTAGGTGAAGAGTTGGCAATAACTCTCATGAATATGGCCCAAGTGAGCTATGTCGGTAGGCACCCGCAACCGTTATCTTGACACTAAGTAGCTAAAATGACCCAGACTGAGCTGTTCAATCTGGAATTGACCTGATTCCAAAACAGTTACAAACATGATGCAATAATTGTTTGTGTGTATTAAATCGAAAGTAGAAATCAAATATAGATCTACACTGAAAAAAAGAAAGTTTTGAATATCTGCGTCTGTTTTCAATAAAATTTCCTTTGTAAATTTACAAAAAAGAGAAACATTTTGAATTAACATCTGACTGAGTGCTGGTTTTCACGCAGTGCAGTACAACGGGGAAAATGAAGATGAAATATTCATTGACCTCTGGTATTATTGGCTACATTTTGACTAGACTAGCGCTAGTCTGATAATGAAAAAAGTTTACTGTTTATAGAAAAAGGATTAATGTTTTTTTTGCTTCTTTTTTCTGACCAGTCTATTAAACTTGAATCTGCCCCTTTTCTGATATATACATTATAGAATTTGATCTATAAGTATAGAATAGCTGTAGGAACGGGGAAAGTAAAATGGCGGCTAGGCTATATTTCGACATATGCGTTATTTGACCAATGAAATATTGTGAAATGTAGAACAAAAGTGAAATTATACTCGGCTGCGCTGAGAAAAAGGGATTTTCTCTTCCAAAGCAATCCCAAATATCTAGATCCGTCTTACAAGACGGATCTAGATCTTTGGGATTGTTTAGAATGGAAAATCCCGTCTTTTAACCAAATTAATACGGTAACACAACTCGTACCTTGTGGACTCTAAGGTCAACAAAAGGGAACGCATGAATTAGGGAATTATGGAGATCCGAGCTCCATCATTTTAATTGAAGTTAACTGATGGGTCTGATTTCAGGTTCACTGATCCGGAGGAGAAGAATGGATTTCGACTTTGACCTCACAAAAGATGGTTGCAGGATAACTTGCACGTTTCACGTTCTAGGTCAAGAGGTTAGGATCGAAATAGATATTCCATGGTCAGTGCTGAGGAGTTAATACAGGGAATTAAATCGATATGAAGCATTCAGAAAAGTCGCAACTGACAATATCATACATGTATCAATTTGTGGACCTGTTGTGTCGACCGATTCGGTAACATAGAATGTGGCTTTTGAACGAGAATTCCATCGGAAGCAATACCAGTAACAGTAAACGGTACTATTGTTAAAGGATTTCGACCGCGTTGTTACATGTACTGCTTTCGATTGTCTTAGTCGACAGTCGCTTTTGCATATATGGAAACTGAGTGGCTCGGTCGACATTATAGGTAAAAAAGTAGTACCCTCGTGCATACAGTGAATATTAAAACGATTTAGATATTATTAAAATAAAAAGCGAATAGAGAAGCCGGATATTACTCATAAATGCAAGTGTATTTTCATTTAAGCTTGAACAGTCGGACCGGCCAAAAGACGGCTGTACAGGAGATGTGATATACGTTCACCAATAAATGTTCTATTTCCATTCTGTTTAAATATTTCGTCCTAAGGCCTTCTTCAGTAAACCGGAACTTCAGGGAGAAATAACTCTTAGCAGCCTTTACTCGAGACAAACTAGAAATAAATGACAGCCATGACGTTAGAAAAACAGGGAAAAAATGGTTTAATTCCATTTTGTCTCGCGTAATGGCTGCTAACATGCAGTTCTCCCTGAAGTTCCATTTTACTGAAGAAGGTCATAGGTCGAAATATTTAAATAACAGTTAGAATGGAATTATATATTGCTTGAGTTCATCATACCTATTTAAGAAAACATTAAGAATAAGATAAAAATGTTCTTTTCGGCATTTTCCAGAAGCGTCGATTCAGATCAGTCTACCCATCTGCACGGACTAATCCTAGGCATTGTCTCCGAATTGTAGGACTTTTACATGTACCTGAACTGTAATAACTGACGCTCAGGTCTTGCTATATCTATAAGCAGTTCTGTCGGAGAGGCACTATATAGGCAACCTATTTACGTTGCAGACCCCGATGGTCGGGGGCAAGGTTGATGGGTCCTTGTCCACAGTATAGATTTCTCAGTATCCATATATTGCTTAGCGCACAGAGAATATTTTGATCGATCTGCGCGAAAGCGCAGGCTGATCTGAGTTTTTGCTGTTTGCGAATGTCATCAGCCACCTTTACTTCTGCTCCTAAATGTTTCTGTGTTAATGAATAAATTATTGTTTTACAGCAAAAATGTCTTTTTGTTGTAAATATAGTTTGACCTAATCCCTTCAAACAATAAATGCTGAAAATGTGGGTGTCCAAAGAATTCATCTTGAATTGTAAAGTTTCTGTGTTGTTGTTGATGGCAGTGACTAATGGGTTTCGAGAAATACCACCAGAAAAGTTTGCTTTTTTTTTTTACTTATTTTGATTACTATCGGTACTGAGACATCTTAAGGTGAATGGATACATTTCAGGGGAAGCAACTCTGCCATTTTCATTTCTGCCTCCCTTTTCAAAAGAGATTTACTCTCAAATGAAGAATTTGCTCTTCCAGGAGAAACTCTTTCCTTTAAAAGATGAATCGATATGGGGAGGGCTTCCAAACAGACGATACCCTCAGCAACAGCAAAACTGGTGGAAACGTTATGGTCGTGTTCCAATAAACCTTAACCATTCTAAAATTTGAACAAATTTAAAGAGTAACTACATTTCAGGAACTGACTGAACCAGATCCCAAACCCTATCCCCAACATCAAAGGGAAAGATCGACAACGACAAGTTGATTCTACCACCAGTGGAAATGGGTACAGATTCAGTGGGGGTTCGGGGAGGACAACTATGATTTTCATTTTCGTCTCTTTTCGACAGGGTCTACTCTTTAAGGAAATAATTTGCTCCTTTAAGTGTTTTGCCGTCTAGGGAAACAAACAAGCAGTCATCTAAAAGAGTGTCACTTAGCCATAATGAAATCAGAATTAAGTTGATTCTACCATCTGGCAATACGTTACGGGTAATGGGTACACTTTTTTTTCAGTAGAAGTCTCAACCATTGATATTTTTGTCTCCCTTCTCAAGACGTTCAAGACGCTATACTGTTTGCACTGTGTCCGTCTTTCTTTCTGACAAAGGTGCAATTTATTTTCCCTTGAATCTAAACAGACAAACATCTTTTATCACCGATGATACTTTTATTTAGTCAAGTTTTGAACAAGTCTGTGTTTTTTATATTTGATACAAGCATTCAAATTAGGAGGCATTCTGAAACAACTGAGGTTATCACAAAGTCTTATGGCAAACTGCGTTGTTCCCCCGTTTCTTACTGTGTTTTGAAAATTTGTTATTGTTTCCAGACATGATAGCACATCGTTGTAAATCTTCTATCTATTTGTATCGTGGTCATTCACAAAAAATGGTTTTATGGTATTTAGTATTCGAAACGAACTGCGGAGAAAATTAAACTATGTCCTCTGTCTAACATGAACGTGTTACTTACGTCCTATATGGTTGCAACACCGGTCCACTAGTTCCGGCGCAATAGCAATATAAGTTTCGTGAACAATACTGTAGTTACAGAAAACTTGCAAAGCATTTTCAATTGTGCTCAGTATAAATTCCAATTTAAAAAGGCGGTGTTTCTTTATTCTGTGGCAGTTCTGTTTCAGCACTTTTAGTTTTTCTGCACTCGTTCTTGTATATATATTGGGACTAATAAAACTTAAAGAAAAAAATCCTTAAGATTGAATTGCATGGAAAAGTGCTCAAACAGAGGCAGACAGAGAATGTATACATATGAGCTAGCTTTAGAATAATGGCAGGATGCGAGAAAGAATATGCTAGAAATCTAGGGCTCATCAAATTGAAAATCAACAGTATTAACGTTGTTTACGGTATTGAATACTAATGGAGATAGAGACCAATATACATGCACACTAATTCATTTGTTCAAATCCATGGAAAGAGTTGAATTTTCTTCCTAGACAGCTATAAAATGTCAAGCTTAATCCAGCGTTTCCAAAGAACATCCACAGTACTATTATTTCCGGGTAGAAGTATTTGTAATTATAAAATGTTTTCTGCCGTAGTTACTACAGCAAGTATACAAGACCGCATACACTACTATAACTACTACTACTATTACTTCTACAAATGATAATAATGAAAGTGAAATATAGCTACTACTACCACTTCTACTTAAATTCTACTAATTATCATAATAAATAAGCAAACAAACCTTCACTTTTTGTAAAATTGTAAGATAAGCACTCAGTCATGACTTGATTTGACGTTAGAGACCTTCACTGTTCTGATCCCTTCAGGATCCGAATGTTTGTGACAAAGCTGTGGAATGTTGTTTGAGTAGGCTGATTTGAGACTGGTACATGTATATCTTTTTCTCATGACCATGAAGTTTATAATCATTGCGGGCTTGTTAGATACGACATACATAAAAGTGTAGGCTGCATACAAAATAGCTAGAGCAAATGCCCTTCAGATATTTTCCTTTGATTTTATTATTATCATCAGAAAATATAATTATTTGCTGTGCAAATAAATATTTTGCTACAATGAATGATATCGGATGCATGCTGACAAAACTGGTCTTTAAAAACAATATGCCAGATGCAAGTGCCACGGTTAGTCTTCATCCATGAGTAGGCTTAAAAAAGCAAACTGGGACTATACATTTTACCGTATGATGTCGCTGGTATCCGGTAGATAACGTCATGTCATAAAAATGGTAAGATCACACGTGTAAATCATTTTGGCGCGTACATGTAACTTCATTGATAATGACCGTGTCTACAACGAGTTTTCTTATTGAAATAATGTTTAAATCAAAGGTAATAAAATCCCATTCTAAAGGGTTGTGTGATAAACAGAATCTTACACTCGTGGTCATCATATGAAATTTATGAAACTCACCGAAGTTTCGATTTACAAACTGTATATGAAATTACATTTCATGTAAGATCCCTTTTTTCTTGCAACGCATGGCATTTAAGTTTGCTTGTTTGTTGATATGAGACAAACCTGTGATTTACCAGCAGTGGCCCTAGACATGATGAAAAGGCAACTCTTTAAACTAAAAATCAAATATTTACTTAATTTTACAGCGTCGTTATTGCTCATTATTAGGATAATATAGACGAGAGACAGATAGTGGACGGCAAAACGTTCTGACATATGAATTATTTATTCATCGAAATCTAAATTAAATCATCGGTTATTCTAAACCTTGAAAATGCAAATATTTCTACTCGTGTTGAATGTTCATTCTTATGGAATAATACACTACCCTGACGCCTTTAGTCGCACGTGTTAATGGAAAAAACAAACAACAACAAAAAAACAGAAACGAACACCGGTACACATTAGCGGTACATGGTGCACTCCAGCTCTACTAGATTAAATCCTGATTGCAAGACTGCAAACGTGTTTCGAAGAGATTGCTCATCAAATATACAAGTATACAAGGATATATGTAGCCCTCATTTAGTCTATAGTGTCTCACTGCCGTTAACATTAAATTTTATTAGAGAAAACCCATAGCATTAAAGCAGCAAGAAAAATACAAACTTCCTACGAAACCCATTGGATTTCTTTTGTTTGATCCATTATTGCCACTGATTCAACCAGTGTGTTGCGTGTGAGAAACCTGAACCAAAACAGAACAAATAAAAGGACTGCAAAGAAAAATGGAAAGAGAAAACAAAATATCATAAACAAACAATACTTTACTTCAATTACAAAAGTAACAGCAAACTGGCAGTAAACGCCATTGGTGCCATAAATAATCCATGAGATGACTATCTATTCATCCATCCAGCGGGAAAGAGCTAACCTAACCTCTTAGCTGTATGCTTGTCTTATTTTGATTTGTGTGTCGTCTTTATAGTTCGTTTTCTTGTTTAGTGGATAGGATGTTCTAAACTTTTTGATCATATGACGTCGCTTCTGAGAGTGTAATAAAGCCATGCATTAAAAACGATAATCCACTAGTGGATTAGATATGCAAATTACGTCGTAACATTATGCGTTGACGTCCATTAAAACGTCGCGTTTTCTAGTGGCGAAATCGTGGCGTTTTCGTGCAAATTTTGCTAATAAAATGCGATTTTAGTGTCAATGATAAATAGAATCTTCCATTCGTGCTCCTGTATTATTGAATTTATTAAACTCGTAGGGGAAAACCGATAAGATCTTTTTCCCCAACTCGTTTAATAAATTCAATAATACAGGAGCACTCATGTAAGATCCTCTATGTATAGGTTCCTGATCATTGCCTTCTCATCGCCTTTTCAAACCATCAGCAAGTATGGACGCAGGCTGTTACTTTCGGAATAGAACCGGGAGAGCAGTTTACATCTCAAGCCTTTTATACTGTGCTGCGTTATAGTTTTTGACAAAGTCAGGCGAATTGTTTTTTTGTTAGAAGTGCGTAACTGATGGCTTACGAGCAGTACTTCATATTGGTGTTTTTGATCCAACCACCCTTGCACGGTATGTTTTGTTTTCTAGCTTATTTTCAATTATCTTGCTTCACATGTAGCAACAAATACGCATTATAAACTGCGCTGGCTCATTTCTGATATAATTTCATGGTTTGCTAAATGATTTTTTTTTGTTTTTGTTTCAAAACCTGATACAGGACGTTAAGATAATGCTAAAGTAATTAGAAGCGCGGTGGCTCAGTGGTTAGTGCACTTGACTCAGAGGTTGTTGGTTCGCCCCCCGCCCGGGGCGAAGTCTTCCTATGTCCGAACGCGATTTTCTAGCTTCATTTGCAGGGATGATGTTAACAAGTGTGCCGCCCTTCGGATCGGGACGTAAACTAGATGCCCCCCCCCCCCCCCCCCCTGTGCAGGGAGAGTCATCCCCTGTGCAGGTTAAAGATCCCTACTATAGCTACATGGCTATATGTAGACTTTAATCCTGCAACACAGGAGTGTACACAAGTATATTTAGATTTTATGTAGCATAGCTCGAGACTTTTATATTTTGTTTTTGTACTTTTATATCTACATGCAGCAACTGTCAGTGACGAATAGGTTAATCTACTATAACGCCTATTGACTTCCATTTATTTACTAGTATTATGCTTTCAACCGCGCCGTTTCGATTTTGTCTTGTACGGTATTACAATAAACAGGGCTCATTTGCGATATGTTCCCGTTTAAATTCAGGAGCCGGTATTTTGTTTCACACTAATCTATGCTGATATGGAGACCAAATAATCAATCATCTTCGTTCTTAATCACTTGCCCACAGATTCGCGCTAGACAGATGGAAGAATTCACCATCTTTCGGGACTATAGTAACAGGCAGTATTAACTTTTGTTTTCTCACTTTTGTTCACCGCTTTAGAACACTGTCAACTCAGAGCCTACAATCTAATACAGAGGGTCAATATACTGTCATCTCCTACACCCTAACGTACAGACCTGTTGTCGTAGGGAAAATTATGATAGGGCTTACAATAAGCGAAACAATAGACTTACTGCTTAGGCGTTTATGGTTTGGAACATAAAGATGAAGAGCTTTCGAATTGTCTTCGCGAAGATCTACGTTATGAACCATACTTGTTTGTCTTTCATTACTTACGACATGTTGCTTTGTAGCATATTATTATTTTACATTTTGTTTTATTTAAACAGTTTTTGTTTCATTTATGCTGTAGGCCTATTCGAAACATGCAGCAGAAACAGGAATTTCCTTCAGATATGTACCAACTGTGGATCCTCTTCAAAATGTGAAAATCCTGCCCAGGCCTCCATTCTGAGTTTACAGTTATGCTACCAGACATGTGCCATAAATCTTAATTGCCGTATGGCTGTACACGAAACACGTACCAACAGTTGCAGGATCTACGAGAAATGCACAGACGTGTCACAATCAACACTGTATACAGCAATAAGAAGAACCTGCTCATCAGGTAAACGTATTCACAACTTCACAGATAAACTCATCTTCGCAAGCCAAGGGTACAAAGTTCACTTTGTTCCTTACGTACCTTTGGCCGACGACCTGTTTGTATATCAAATTTCCCACTGCTCATTTCATTACATGTAGATGTGAACAACTTCCATCGCATCCAATCAAAAAATCCAAAACATTTTTCGCTTAACAGGCGTCCTTGTCGACAGAAAAAACATCGTGTTTACTGTGAATAATCACCAAATTACAAACAAGGAGATGATCTAGAAAAACTGTTTACCAGTAAGTTTGAACAATTATACGAAGTAGTGGAACAACTTTGTTTGGAAACAGATCTTCTGACTGGTCTACAAATAACACAAGCCATGGGCCAAGCCAAGACGCAACGCTTAGGGAAATCCGATTTGCGAAACGGATTTCCTTAAGTGTTGCGTCTTGGCTGCAGCGAGTTGTTCATCTAGGCGCGTGTTATTTGTAGACCAGTCAGAAGATCTGTTTCCGAAATTGCAATAAGCTGTCGAAGAAAACACATTAATGCCAATCACTGCTGGGATCAGGCAGCCACTGATCAGAGATGATTATGGCACTTGCATCTTCAACGATGTTTTCAAGCTCATAGACCCGAGAGTAATTCATAAGCCTCTGCTATAACGAATGATGTTTTTCAACTGGAAAGATAAACATATACTTGCAACATGGGTATGTAGGTATGATTCTTTCTTCAGAAACCTTTAGCACATTCTTTTATATGGTTCAGTCCGCTGTTATGATTTGTATGAAATAACAGCGTTACGGCGTCTTCTAAAATGCAGAAACAGCAACCGAGTATTAGTGCAAACGATGATGTCTTAAGTTCCCGGTATAATTTCTTCAGGATATATATACTTTTGGTGCGAAAAAAAAATACCCTCAGCCTACTCAAATGTACAAACTCTTGTGTCTGTAAATAATGAAAGCCACAATATCTCGTCGAAAGGGCCAATATGTTTTCAACTTGGTAAGGATCAAACACTTCATGGCAAGACTCTATAGTCAATTGATAATATTTCACAGCAATGCAAAACACGATTGTGTTCTTTCTGAAAAAAGTAATCTAATTAAATACTTGGTTGCAGACTGTCTTGCACCAACTACGACAAAGTTGACACACCGTAGAGGACCAGCAGACAGACACTTTAAATCCCAGCATGAACGGGCAATTAAAAACGAAATGGAATGTCTGTCCTGGTGTCTGGACACAGCAGAATGCCTAGGGTCCATGTTTCATGTTGATACGTGCTATTTATACGACACTGCATTTTCGACCAGGGTGAGAGACTTCACATATATTCAGCTAGTATGCTCAGGTAATTGTTATCATCATTTTTGTATTGCTACACTTGTTTTGCAAAGGATAGCTTCAGTTGTGAAATCGGTCAATTCTCCTATCGACGATCCCCCCCCCCCCCCTCCCCCCGCACCTCAGCGGTACGAATCCATAGCCGCAGTAACGGGGTCGAAATCGGACAAGTTTCTGTATGGCTTATTTGTAACACACTGACTTTGCCTATATCTGATATGCAAAGTTTATTACATCCTGTATCATGATCAGTTATGCACTTGGTGCACTAAAATTAATATATATGTGTATAAGCCAAATCGATATAGTTAAACAGACTCAATTAAATCGAGTCTGCTATTTTCTGTTCTTTGATGTATTCCTTGCTTCCAAAGGATCTTACTATTCAGAACATATTTATCTTCACTGCAGCTGGTGTTTGTGCCGTATGGCGGCCGTAAAACGTACCACCCGTACACCATCATAGTGCAGAGTATATTTTTTTGGTCCTTTGGGATCATTGAGATCATTTGAGTTATTTTGACATAGAGTTCCGCTAAAACCGGTGCTAGGGGGCGTGGCTGGTGTCGCACATTTCATTACTGGTCATGAACAGACTCAATTAAACCGAGTCTGCAATTTTCTGTTCTTTGATATATTCCATTGCATCCAAAGGATCTTACTATTCAGAACATATTGTTCCAGAAAGAAGTCATTTGAATGCTTTGTAGCATAATTGGGCTTGGCGGCCATTCTTTAATTTCGGACTGCAATCATTGTAGCAAGTTTAAGTTCCCATATACATCGGATGGTTCATAAGAAACTTGGATTTCACTAGCGCAGCAGTTTTGGAGAAATTGCCTCCTGAAGGTGCTGACGGAGGGCGACGAGCATTGGAGCATGTTTATCCTATAGTCAGTTCAGCTTTGTTTCGTTCTTGTCTTGTCCTGGGTCTCTTTAAAATTTAAAATGGCTCTAGAATAACGTGTTCGCTAGAAAAGGAAAAAAAACATACATGTACTGGTAACTATATTTTTTTTTCAGCATCGACTCGTTAGTGAAGTATTCAGGCCAAATCAATGCATGAACTATTAGGTTTTGAGTAATCCTCTGCATTTATTCAAAGTTTTATTACCTAATAATAACAGGTAGACAACTCTTTCAACATTAAATGCAGCATAAAGAAAACATACCGGAGTGGGCGTCACATCATATACAAGTACTAAGAGCATTGCAAAAATCAACTCTCTAGGTAAACCGCTTCTTAAGTACAAAATGTCTAAGATTTATATAAGCTGTCGGGTTTCGAACCAGCCGGTTTTTATCTCAGCTCTAAACACAGTCGTAAATATAAAAAGCCTAGTTTGGATAACCTTAGTCTCAATATTGAATTTTATATTGTATCTAAATGGAAACTAGACAGAACTCCGCAATAATATGTCTTGCGGGACAGAAAAGAAATGTTAAGCTGTTCATTCGGTTAGCCGCGCATGTCTTTTATGAAGGTTTGTCAATATGTGTTATTTTCCTTTTAGTTTTGAGGGCGGGAGGAGGGACTTAATTGTATGAAGTCCTGATCATTGCCTATCTTTTTACAAATACTTCATGTTTACAAATAACTCTTTTATGAAATTTCAAGACCCTAGCATATACCTTTATCACTTGTAAAGCGTGTCAAAACGCTTGACGAATAGACGAACGAAAAGACAAGCCATGTGCAATATGTCTCCAAACGTCTCCGACGTTGGGGTCATAACAAACTTTAATAAAATGATTGTGAAACACGCAAACATTGGCTATATACAGTCTACGAATTTTACTCGGAAGCATTGTGACATATAAGAAATCACAAAGGCATTGATGATCATAATTTGGAAACTACATCGCTTAGATGTTCGAACGTCTTACATATTAGGAAAGCATACATAAAATGAGACCACTGGAGATATATTCCTTCTGTCTACTCTCTTTCTCACTTCTGAATTGCAATTAAATTTGCTTTGAAGTGTAACACAATTTTATTACGAATTCAATTTGTTCGGGCGGTGCGGCCGTAATACATCTTCCCGTGCATCATCCATAATGCATATCATATTTTATTTCTGTCCTTTGATTTTCGTCACCAGATATTTTCAGGGTCACTGATGAGGCTTGAGTAGCCGAAACTTCGCAGTATGGCCCATGTTACTTCTTCTGAATGTATTCTCTGCTCTTTGAGAAAACCTTAACAAATTTTAATCACACAAGTATTCAAATTCATTATGGTTATTTAAATGAGATTTGAACGATGTTTTATAATTCAATGAAGTATCTTTTTATATTGTTTAAACTTTAAACAGCATCTGCACCGGTGAATCTTGAATTACCCACAACGTCAACCTCAACGAAACCAGCGACAATTTTGTTGTCAACTTCCACACCATCAGTTTCCCAGTCCATGATTTTCGACAATATTTCAAAATCGGAATCAGTTACGTCTTCGATGAATACTGGTAAGCTACATGTATCAACAGTGACGGTACCTACAGTGCAAGAAATGTCCAGAATGACGGAAACAGGTATGCAAGATGTGTTGTCTAAGTGCTGTTCATTTTGAATGAAATGAGCAGCTACAAGTTCCGATTTTTTCTTCATTTGCTTTTAAGTCATGCCAACCTTGCTGTATATATGAACCGCGACACGACAAAAACAAGAATGTGGTTGTGCACCCAACGCAGACTCAGGTCAGCCTGGGCATCCGCCCAGACTGATCAGAGTCTTCGCTGTCTGCTTGTAGGTAGCTGAGACCCTTAGCTACCCTTTGAGCACTTATTGAAGAGTCTGGTCAAACTGGACAGATGTCCAGGCTGATCTGAGTCTGCGCTGGGCGACAACCATATTGTTGGTTTTCTCATGTCGTGGCTCATATTGCGTTGGAATCTCCGTCTTAATCACAGCAGAAGAATAAAAGGTCCCCATCAGATCGCATGTATCTCATACACGAGATTAGAACGGTCGATACGGAGAACGCAAAGACACGAAATAGAAGATATATGATACAATCCAAGTTATAAGGAACTAATATACAAAGGCTTTAAATATTAGCTAAAATACGATAAGAAACTTTAATAAAACGGAAAAAATATTTTAGCAGCCAAAGTTACAAATGACAGAAATGCGCATCCATCTCATCCAAGCATTTTTTTCGTTTACTTTGAAGCCATTACGTGTAACTAAGCACTCTAGGGAAAACACTTATTACAATTCGGGAGAATAAATGCCTTTTACCTATACTGTGTTCAGTTGTTACAAATAACCATGTATGTAAATCTGATTATTACATAAACGTTATTCGTACCAGAGTAATGTTTTATGGGAACCAACGGGGCATAAGGGTGCGATTATAATTTCTAGCAACTATAAAGCTAGTGCCACATTTACGTTTAAAAATTTACTTTTGCAGTTAAAGAAACAACCATGTTGGAAAAAAATACAGTGATATCGACAACATTTTCAGCGGAAGGATCAGAGCACAGCAATTATATAACATCACATAAATTCAGTTCGAATAATGAGACACTGGAGCCTACGCTAATCTCAATGACTGCAACAAGATCGACAACTATTCAGACAACAGTGCGAGGTGATACGCTGTCTGAGACTGCCGCTGTACCAGCGTCACCATTATTTTCGACTATCTCGTCCGCGTCGGACGCCTCAGCTTTGTTGTCGGAGTCGACAAATATTAATCCGATATCAAGCTTGTCAAGACAAACAACAAAGAAACTGTCGACAGCACATATGTCAGTATCGTCCCTTAAAGTATCTGGGTCAATCAGGTTAACCCCAAATCCAATAACAACACCCGTAACTAGATGTTCTTCTGAAAAGACAAGCTTTGCAAAAATTATACTGTATTTCTGGCTGGTTTTGCCCTGGTTATTTTGAGATAAATTTGTAAAGGTAACCGTCCGAACAAGTACGTAGCATTTAAATGTCATTCAGTCAACACTGATTCAACGTCATGATGTTGGATCAACGTTGATTCAGCTTTATTTCAACGTTGGCACCCAATGCGATGACTTAAAGTTTTATAAGATTACCATCCCAACACGTGGAAAACGTCTAAAACAGTTGCAACAACAATGATTCAAAGTAAAAAACATTGAAGCCAAGTGGGGTGACAACAAAGCTCAATTTATGTCAGATGCAAACTTCGACGATTGATTGGCTAGTTAATCCACACATGCCGATAAAGGGTCGTCTCTGTACAAATATGTCAGCATTTCCAGAAGTTTGTTTACAACAGGAAAGCTGCGCTGTTTTTTTTAATGTGTCAGTGAAGAGCTCCATTTTGAATATTTTACTAGACTACTATTAGACAGAGGTTATACTCGGCTTCTTTGTAGCCCCTCAGCAGGTTTTGAAATAACAACAATCCAGTCAACACGGCCTCGAAATTTAAAATTCATTTTTTTTTAGTTTTTAAAATTAAAGCTGATTGCTGCGTGTTGCTTGTATGGTAATAGACAATAATGTGTAGTAATACTTGATTGTCATTGTTATGTTTTCGCCCCATGTGTTTTTTTTTATCAAAAATAGTATCTATGTTTCAATACATAGAGTTATGGTGCTTAAGGACAAACTTTTACCATGACTTGGCGAGAATAAACAGAATTGTCTCCAGCATATTCTCAATATATAGCGATAAATATGATAGTAATATGCATAGTTCATAAACGTGGTGGCTGGAGAGCAAATCCCACCATCGTAATTTTCAACGGTATTTAAGTCACATCGACACGCTGGGAGGGTGATAATAAAAGGCTGCGTTTATTAAAACCTTGATTATTACGGTGGGTAAGAATTTTGCTCCCGGTCGGATTCAAACCCGGATAGTTAGCTTAGTGGTATGCGACATGGTTGGTCGGGAAATAATGGTGGCGGGAATTTCCGGTAGCAAGCATTAGAAAAATTACACAATTTGCATCCCAAGTGATTCTGGTAGGCCTGAAAGACAGACAAATAGGCATACCCACGCTTTAAAAATGGGGGTGCGGGGGGAGGGGACGGGGAGGGGGACATTGTCAACACAGGATGCTTATAGATTTGTACGATTTAGGCCGCATTAGTTTTATACAAAGTTGGGGATCTGTAGTTTCATGCAGGCAAAATAGCCGCTTCAGAAATGAAGAGTTAGTTTGATGTTCCCATAAGTAGCTATCAATTAAAAGAGAATCAATTGTCCTTCACTTTATTTTCAGCGTTTTTCTTCTACTTATCTTACACCAAAATATCTCATTTAAAAGTTCACAGAAAAGGTTTGTCTCCTATAAGCATTGATGTTTTCTAAAGATGCTTGACCGATATACAAGCAAGTACACAAGTATTGGATGTACAAGTAAGACCAATTCATTTAAATGTTACACCGTAAGTTTTTTAAGTATTGAGACAAATAGAACTGGGCAGACAGTGCAGAGCCTGAAAGAGCAGACTGATAAGGGGCTACGCTATTTGCCATATCATCTGCACGCATCTTTTTGGTACATCACTTCATTAAAAAAAAAAAAAAAAAAAAAAAAAAAACTTCCTTTTATAGGACGATTTAGGTAATTATTTTAGGTGTCATTTTAATTAAATCAAAACATACACATTCATGTCAAACGTGCTTTAAGGTGTATGCATACGACAGATTCTAAATACAAAGGTGCAGTTTTATAAAGGAATAGTCGGAAGTATGACTATTATCTCTGTTTGTCGGGAATGACTGACTGAGTAACCTACATTGTATTAGTAAATCACGACGGGGTCACAAAGTTTATGGTTCCAAATTTCTGGTCAGTTATTTGTCATTAATCAAGGTATCTTAGATCTAAGAATGAATTCTCACATTTGGTATTTCTATTGGTTGCAGTCCCCTTCATGCTCAACAAACTGAATTACATTAATATTATATATGTATCTACTCAAATTTGAACTGTATATTCATCAATAGGGATCTGAGATTCTCCAATCGCCAACATCAAACCCGTCGACAATAGTGTTTACATAGTGTACGTGTCAAAGAAAGTAAAAACAGCTCGAGAATAAAGTGATAAAGTTTCATATATATCGTATTTTTAGATTTAACTTAATATCGAGCGTTACAATTCAGTGAGATGACCTGCTATGAACGAGCATTGCAGAAGCAGAAAGGGATTTAAGTCCAAATACTAACAACAGTTAAAAGTGCAGAACTTTGTTTATATATAATATAAGAAAACGTTGCTAAACATGACAATTGCTCATCAAAAATCAAACTTCTTTGCATGGATTATATCTGTCGTTATAATGTTTAGTTGCACCACTGAAATATTCGGTAAAGTATTATATTTTAAAGTCAGAGGCAGCGAGATTTAAATAATACAATCTAAAGGAGCTATCCTTGGACACAAGGAAAACATGTTAACATATAAATAAAGACACTCAGGGAAGGCAACAGTTCGGGGATAACTTTACTCAAATTTGTCATTGGGGAGGTAAATCGTCGGTATTATGGTCGGAAATTTCGTTTTACGGTGACGCGTCAGCGGAGCCTTAAAACGCAATTTGCGACCATATAACCGACAACTTACATCCCCAAACGTCATTCTAATGTATTTTTTGCATTTTCTTTTAAGCATTACTTATTTTCCTCCAAAGCAACCACTTTCAGCTGCAAACGCCAGCAAGCGAGAAGGGACTTTACATAATGACGTTGGATTTGCGACAGTTTATCGCGGATATATTGTCGCAAATTTTTGACGTTATCAAATCAGACGTTGCGTTAAGGTGGAATAGGACAAAACCAAAATTTTCAGTTTTCTAGTCAAACAATATATCATCAAAAACTTCAGGCATTTGTCGCGTACTAAATGACTTTCTTTTGAGCATGAAACAAACAATTCCTATTTCAATGACGTCGTGAAAATGTGATGGTTTGGCGTTTTTACGCAAAATGTATAGTTCTCAGATATCCCCATTAATCGACATTGCTCTGCAGTCTATTGAGGTATTGAAATAAATTTCATACCGAAGTACATGCAATCAAGACGCCCATAAAGCTGCGCTATACTTTCTGCCCAATCTCTACGCATTTCGAGTGTATTGATGCAACTATTAATTTTCATTTGCTGTTGAAATTTGCAATTTTTCACTGAAAAATTGAAATAGAGAAAAAACGTATCCGAAAAATATATCTCAAATTTTAATATGTTTTAATCAGAGGCTTATAACTACTCACGGGGCTAACAGCTTCCTAGTATAATCCATATAACATGAACTGTGCGGGTAAGGTCTAAAATACTCTACAGACACATTGGCCTTTGACTTCAGACCTTATCAGTAATCTTATCTCCGCCTCTGTAGAGAAGCTGTAATTATTATAATGACTTTGTCTCAGCTGCACATCATTAAAATGTTTATACCAATAATAAATACACATGCTAGCTGCCAGTCAACCAACAATATGTAATTATCATAAAAATTTGGACAGACATGTTACAGGAGACTGTCTAGACACAGATCAGACTTATGCGGATTTCTTAGTCATATTTTATTATTTTTATAGTCATATTTATTAGAAATTGGCTGTCATTCTACAAAAAGCTACACCAAACAGACACTACAATTCATTACAAGATCTGTAAAATATGAACTGGTACTAATATTTAGTAGAGTCTTATCTAAATCTGATGTTCTAAGTGATGGTTGAAATTGCAACAACCTGCAAAGCAAACACATTAATGCCAATCAATGCTGGGATAAGGCAGCCAATGATCATGGATGATTATGGCACTTCCATCTTCAATGATGTTTTCTACCTCATAGCCTCATGGGTAGTTATAAGCCTCTGGTTTTAATGAAATGTAAAGTTTGAATATTGATGAAATGATATTAAGATTTTACTGTGTAAATATTTCTCAAAGTAGATTTTTTAAACTATACCCCCTGTTCAGATAACGTCAATTTGTTTAGCGTCAAACTAAATTAGGCGCTTAGGGCGGTTTCCTACATACCTTTTAATTCCGATAGATTCATGTCGACCTATTTTAGAGAATCTACGTAAATGAACAACGAAACAATCGAAGAAACGTCTCTTTCCGTTTTCTAGACAGAAGAGTTCAAACAGCCTAGGGGTTCATTTTCCCGGTTTTGCCTTTCCGGAAGTAACTGACGTCGCGAAATACGATGTTCGTAAGAGCTCAATAAACCAGACGTCACGTTACGTAAAATTAATGTCATGGCAAAAATGAACCCCTGGCGTGTTGAAACCTTCCTCCCTGGAAAACGGAATAAGAAATCAATTCAGTTTTTTCGTTTGTCATGCAGATATATTCTCTAGAAGAGATCATAAATGTTTTACTAGAAAATAGAAAATTAGTGGAAAACATTCTTGGGAATAATCTCCGTTTGATGTTGAAAGAAAAGACATCATCCGGACAGGGGGTATAGTTATACAAATCTACTTTGTGAAAAATTTACACGGTGAAAACTTATTTATTTTTCAAAAATGACTTGCAAACATATTTCATTAAAACATATGAAAAATTTGGATGCATTTTTCGGAGACGTTTTTTTCTGTATCTGAGCTTTTATGCGAAATAAAGTAATATTCAGAAGCTAATGAAAGGTCATATTTGCCTAACTCAACACAAAATGCGGAAATATTTGGAAAAAGTAATTACACAGCTCTAAAGGCCTCTTGACGGCTCACGCTTTGGTATGAAATTTTTTACAATATCTTAACGGAGAACAAAACAAATGCGAAAATTATATATAATCGAGCGCTATTTATTTTGCGTATAAAACGTCAGCCCCTCACATTTTCATGACGTCAGAGAAAAAGAAGTATTAGTTTCACACTTAAAAGAAAATCATTTCGTAAATCAGAAAATATTGAACTTCTTGGTCATTGTTCTTTTTACACGATAACTGAAAATTTTGGTTTTGTCCTATTCCACCTTAAATTTGTAAGTACATTAGAATGATCGAAAAAGAGGGGAGAAATGCCAACAGCCAATCGGCACACCACATCTCCGATAATAAACATACCCTTTCCAACACAGAAGAGCTGTTCACCGATATAACGATTTCTAAAGCCATACAAAAGGCATAAAATATACATTCTATGATCCGCGACACGACAAAACCAACAAAATGGCAGGTACGCCCCGCGAAGACTCAGATCAGCCTGGGTATCCGCACAGTCTGATCAGACTCTTTGCTGTCCGCATTTAGCTATCTTCGACTCTTCGATTCCCTATAAATCCCTATAAATGCACAGTGAAGACTCTGACCAGACTGGGCGGATGCCGAGGCACATCTGAGATTTCGCCTGACGTACATGCCACTTTTTTTATTGTATTTCTTTTTATTTGTCGTGTCGCGTTTCATTTAATATATCTTGTTTACAACACAGACAGCAAAGAGGACAGCAATACAGGTAAGTACAACAAACAGAATCCGCATCGGGATAACTCCTCTCTTGGAAAGGACTGAAAGACGGGTAATTATATGTCTACCTGAACGGAAAGAACCTAGTGTTATGCGCGCAACCTCGCACTGCAATCTGATGCAGGCTAAACAACAAGTAAGTTGTCGAGTAGTGTAGAGGCTTTTGACTCATCAAGTAGACATCAAGATAGTTAGTTAGACACAATCATCAAACCCTATGCTGTAGCAACAGTTATCGCAAATGTACTGATATGGTAGGTGTTGTGGTTCATATTAAATTTTGAAAGTATGAGCCGCGACACGAGAAAACCAACAAACTGATTTTGCGCCCGGTGCAGACTCAGATCAGCCTGGGCATCCGCCTAGTCTGATTAGAGTCTTTGCAATGCGCTTAAAAGGTAGTTAAATGTCTAAGCTTCCTCCATGATGACACCGAAGACTGATCAGACAGGGCGGACGCCCAGGCTGATCTGAGTCTGCGCTGGGCGCACCGCCACTTTGTTTGTTTTGTCGTGTCCCCGCTCGTTTCTTATTTAGAAGTATTTCCTGTTAAATGTTAAGACCAGGATATATACTGAACGTCAAAAGAAACGCATACAATGTACACGCCCAATTTATTTGAAGGTACAGGTATATGCTCTTATTTAGACATTACGAGTTACTTTGTTTATGATATTCCGACAGAATGAGCACCTTTACGCATCGATATTCCATAAACGTTAGAGACCAGAAGGCTTGCTTTTGTGATGAGGTTAAACTTAAAGTCACCATACTTTCAGAGGCTGAAATTTAAGTTCCATATAATGCTCAGCTAATTATTCTCTCCAGACATAATGTCAGCGTCAAGGGTAAGAAACAGCGATAAAATCAAAGCAGTCAGCCTTGCGTTTTAGAGAAACAATCAGGTGAAAGTTTGCAGCAGAAACAGTAACACTGGCTTACCATTGGATTTCCCATAGACCTTTTAACACCCTGTATTTCTTGAAAAGAATAGAAACCATTCATACGAAGAGGTTAAATGAATCAACAAGAGTAAATGAAAAAGGTTTGCAAAGAAATTTTTCGTTGCACTGCAGAACTTTTGATGTTATTGGACATCCCATTTTGCTATTTGTTTAATTGCAAGGGAGATAATTTGACAAGTGTTCAACTTCAAACTGCTGCCATGTTCCTAAGAAGAATACCATGGTAATATTACCGACGTTTTTTTTTCCATAGCCACACATCAGAGTCGTGTTTTGGAAACAATTTGTTATACCGCCAAAAGAAAGACAACTCTTACAACAACTTTGAACGTGTTACGACAAATTGAGATAACTCTTTAATCCAAGTTTAATTTTGCAAGAAGATAAGTTTATATTGTTGGCAGACGTCAGTAGTGTTTTCTGCTATATATGATTTATCACCATAAATCAGTTGACAGAAGAAAACTGAACCTAAACTTGTAGGCGTTTCTTTTGGCGTTCAGTATAGAAATCGATTGTGTCATGTCTTTATCGTTGCCTTCTCATCTTCTTTATGACAAAACCAACAATTGGTTGTGCGCCCAGCGCAGAGTCAGATCAGCCTGGGCATGCGCCCAGTCTGATCAGAGTCTTCTCTGTCCGCATGGAGGGAGCTCAGACCCCGAGCTACCCTTTAACGCTCAGTGAAGACTCTGTTCAGACTGGGCGCATGCCCAGGCTTATCTGAGTCGGCGCTGGGCGCACAACCACTTTGTTAGTTTTCTCGTGTCGCGGCTCATGTTATTATTTTTAATCAGACTTGCTCGTAGAAAGGAAAATAGTGTCTGAATATAAATTCATTTCTGCATTTATTCACTATCATAACTTATTCGGTATCTTAGCTTTCTCATTTTGTTTTGTTTCCTTCAGTTGAGGGTTGTTTCACAGACTGCTGTACAAACAGACCGTTAGATTGTCAGTATTATAGGGAAATGGGGCATACACAGTCCGGCGTGTACCGTGTGATACCGCCAAAGATGTATACAGGATATGATGTATACTGTGACATGAAAACGGATGGTGGGGGATGGACGGTAATTACTTTATTTTCTTGTATCATGAGATGTTGCACTATTTATTTGCAAGATCCTTGTCTAATTGTAATTGTAATATAATATCCAGATATTTGGCATGAAACATATCATAATATAAACGTATTCATACCTAATTTAGTGCGACAGACGCGCGTTTCTGTATTAAACTTCTTCAGTGTCGCTAAACCCCAAAAGTTTGATAGAAAAGATATGATGGCAGGTCTCGGCAGGCAACGAGCATCCCTCTCCGAGCCACACTTATTGTCGCATTCCTCGGGACACATTAGCTGCAGACATCAGGTAAGAGACGCCTACGTATTAATCCGCGGGCGCAGGCGTCCCCCACCGAGCCACCTCAACCCTTGCGTCTCGAGAAAGGCGACAGACAAGGGCATCAGGAAAGAGATGTCCGATGCAGCAAGAACCTGCAAAAAGCCAAAACAACTCAAAAGAATGGAAGCCAAACTCCGCTAAGATTCATGTCGCTATGACAAGTCAGTCTTAGTTTTAGAATAATTTAGAATTTTTACCAGCTATATATCAAAATGAATTAAGTATTGAAATCAGTATTTAAGTAGTGACCCCAATTCATGAGAACCAGAATCAATACTGAAAGTAAAAAGTATGCAAAGACCAGGAACTAAACACTGACTAACTGGGTCGATGATATCCTCGGGGACAAACTGTCCACCAGCAGTGATATCGGCCCAGTGGTTCTAATATAAACGTATTCATACCTAATTTAGTGCGACAGACGCGCGTTTCTGTATTAAACTTCTTCAGTGTCGCTAAACCCCAAAAGTTTGATAGAAAAGATATGATGGCAGGTCTCGGCAGGCAACGAGCATCCCATACAAGATCTTCGTGTTAAAACGAGACAAAGCATGGATTTTCTACCTGTATGGTCGTTAATCCATTCGCTAAAGCTCGTGGATAATCTCTACGTACACTGTAATTAAAGTCCGTTGATTTTACGGTAGAATACCTGTCAGCCGGCTGCCAGTCTATTTCCAGTTATTTTCACAGGCGCCCGTAAACATTGGCGAACTCATCACGCAGGGTAGGGTAGAATAAGACAGGTGTTTTTATTTATCATATAGCCCTTCAACTCTATAGAGGTATTTTCGAGTGCGATCAGCTAGCATAACTCTACCATATCGAGATTTCTAAAAAACTGCTCCTGTTTGCCATTACGTTTGCATCTGTTTGAAACTTTACTACATATTTTGAAATCAACTGTCGCTAATTAGGAAAATACGTTATCATTTTAGGTGTCCCAGTTTACAGCATTTTACGTTAGCTTAGTCATATCTGGACATATGTCGGTTGGTTGTTGTTTTGAGTTTAACGGCTCTTTGACACAGGACATATGACGGAACAGTGTTATAATGAAAAACTTGATGATGTGTAGCATAATAAGGATGCTATTCTGTAGATAATTGAGCCGCGACGTGACAAAACCAACAATGTGGTCATGCGTCCAGCGCAGACTCAGATCAGCCTGGGCATCCGCCCAGTCTGATCAGAGTCTTCGCTTTCCGCATGAAGGTAGCTTAGTCCCTCAGCTACCCTTTAAGCGCTTAGCAAAGAGTCTGATCAGACTGGGTGAACGCCCAGGCTGATCTGAGTCTGCGCTGGGCGGACGACCACATTGTTGGTTTTCTCGTGTCGCGGCTCATATGACGGAACAGTGTTATAATGAAAAACGTGATGATGTGTAGCATAATAAGGATGCTATGCTGTGGTTATATATTTGCAGGTATTTCAGAGACGAGTAAATGGAGCTGAAGATTTTTACAGAGGGTGGAAAGACTACGAACTTGGCTTTGGCAATATTACTGGTGGCCACTCGGGCTGGCTTGGTAAGCAGCTTTGTATTTACGCTAAAATTATTCGCATTTTGTTTCCACGCTCCTTCGGCGAATACATGGAACGAATTAATCCGAAGGTTAACCGAGTGTTCGATTCCTCACTAGCTGTTGATATAATTATACTTGTGGTATTTTCTACTGCCGTTGAAAGTTGTCTAACCAGTAGTTTCCTATATGTTTAGTCCGCTTATTCGTCTCATATACGGTTTCGTTTTCTGCGTAAACAGCAATACGTGATGAAATCTGGTTTGGTTAGGGGGCAAATGAAACAAAATTATGTAAACAACAATAGTGGATGAAACCTGGTTTGTTTTGGCATAAATGAATTAAAGTCAAGTCATAGATGATTTTAGTCAAATTAAGAACAAGAACGATACTACGATGGCCCAATTGGCTCACTTTTCATTTCCATACTATTTCACAACTCCGAATTCCGAATTCTGAATTCCGAATTCTGAATTCCGAATTCTGAATTCCGAATTCCGAATTCTGAATTCCGAATTCCGAAATTCGCAGAACAAACTGGACGCTTTATTATTCTTATTTATTTCATATCGTCAAGCCTTCAAATGAAATGGTTGATGTAAACAGCATTAAAAAATATGATTCAAAATGCAAAATGACTCTTTGGAAGTTAAATTCAATTTTAAGGTCATGAACTTACCCGAAAATAAAGCTCGGATTAGTTCAATAGAAAACTAGTGTTGTTCTTCATATAAAGAATCTTACATCACAGACCCTAGATCTAGATACCCTCCCCCCCGCCACTCCCCCCTCCCCGCGATTTTTAGCAAGAAATACTTACTTAAAAACAAGACCTCCACTGATGCCTGTAGTATATAGGAGACCCGGTAGCTCAGTAGGTTAAACGATGGCCTGCTGATCAAGCGGTCCTTGGTTCAAGGCCCGCGGGAATCTTTTCAACCATGAACAGGATTCCATTGCACACAGCCTTTCATTATCATCAATCCATCGTCCTGATATGTCTTAAATACTGTTAAAAAGGACGTAACATCACAAGAAATCCATCCATCCTTTGGTATATGTAAGTTATAGCATTATTTAGCCCCATCTGTTAAGTTGATAATGAGGAGTTCCGGGCGGTCAGTAGGTTAAGCGATGACCTGCTGATCTAGCGGTCCTGGGTTCGAGACCCGCTGGCGGTGGGAATCTTTTCAATTGTAAACGGGGTTCAATTGCACACAGCCTTTCATTTGCACCCTCCCATCGTCCTGATATGACTGAAATACTGTTGAAAGGATGCAAAATCACAAGTCATCCATCCATTTATAAGTTGATAATCCTCTAGATAAATCATCTTCCCGAACAAGCGGATAAACCTTGCTCTATCTTCTATGAGGACTGCCTTGAATATTAAACAAGAAAAGATATGACACATGGTGTCATATCTATAGACTCGACGTGTCGATTAAAAAACGTTTATTTTTCTGTCAGTTTAAGTCATGCCGGCCTGTTGTTTTTGCTTGTGAGTTTAAAATACCCTCTAAAATAAGTTAACTATTACCACGTGACCCTATACCACATACTTCACAATTCCGAATTCCGAATTCTGAATTCCGAATTCCGAATTCTGAATTCCGAATTCCGAAATTCGTAGAACATACTAAACGCTTGATTATAATGACTGTTTACATTTTGTCAAACCTCTGCATGATATGGATGATTGCTTAAATATGAGCCGCGACACGAGAAAACCAACAAAGTGGCTGTGCGCCCAGTGCAGACTCAGATCAGCTTGGCATGCGCCCATTCTGATCAGACTCTTTGCTATGCACTTAAAGGGTAGCTAAGGGTCTAAGCTACCTCCATGCGGATAGCGAGGATTCTGATCAGACTGGGCGGATGCCCATGCTGATTTGAGTCTGCACTAGGCGCACATGCTACTTTGTTGGTTTTGTCGTGTCGCGGCTCATATAATGTTAATCCTTAAATGTGACTTAGACTAAATGAAGAAGATATATCAGCTAAAGGCTACGTACTAGAGAGAGAGAGAGAGACAGACAGACAGACAGGCAGACAGACAGAGACAGACACAGCCAGAGAGAGAGAGACAGACAGACAGACAGACAGACAGAGAGGGAGAGAGAGACTCTCTGTCCTATCACAATCCACAGTTTTGGAGCGGTCCTTTCAGTATAAGTGACCTTGCTTGAGTACAGGGATTATTCAGATCAGCCTGCGCATCTTCGATTTTCACAATCTAATCAGAGTCTTCCCTTTTCACATATATATATGATCGAAGATGCGCAGGCTGATCTGAGTAATCCCTGTACTCAAGCAAGGTCACTTATACTGAAAGGACCGCTTCCAAAACTGTGGATTGTGATAGGACAGAGAGTCTCTCTCTCTCTCCCTCTCTCTCTCTCTGTCTGTCTCTGTCTCCGTCTGTCTGTCTGTCTCTCTCTCTCTCTGTCTGTCTCTGTCTGTCTGTCTGTCTGTCTCTCTCTCTATCTAGTACGCAGCCTTTTATCTGATATATCTTCTTCATTTAGTTTAAGTCACATTTAAAGATTAACATTATATGAGCCGCGACACGACAAAACCAACAAAGTGGCATGTGCGCCTAGTGCAGACTCAAATCAGAGGTTTGACAAAATGTAAAGAGTCATTATAATCAAGCGTTTAGTATGTTCTACGAATTTCGGAATTCGGAATTGTGAAGTATGTGGTATAGGGTCACGTGGTAATAGTTAACTTATTTTAGAGGGTATTTGAAACTCACAAACAAAAACAACAGGCCGCCATGACTTAAACTGACAGAAAAATAAACGTTTTTTAATCGACTCGTCGAGTCTATAGATATGACACCATGTGTCATATCTTTTCTTGTTTAATATTCAAGGCAGTCCTCATAGAAGATAGAGCAAGGTTTATCCGCTTGTTCGGGAAGATGATTTATCTAGAGGATTATCAACTTATAGATGGATGGATGACTTGTGATTTTGCATCCTTTCAACAGTATTTCAGTCATATCAGGACGATGGGAGGGTGCAAATGAAAGGCTGTGTGCAATGGAACCCCGTTTACAATTGAAAAGATTCCCACCGCCAGCGGGTCTCGAACCCAGGACCGCTAGATCAGCAGGTCATCGCTTAACCTACTGACCGCCCGGAACTCCTCATTATCAACTTAACAGATGGAGCTAAATAATGCTATAACTTACATATACCAAAGGATGGATGGATGTCTTGTGATGTTACGTCCTTTTTAACAGTATTTAAGACATATCCGGACGATGGATAGATGATAATGAAAGGCTGTGTTCAATGGAATCCTGTTCATGGTTGAAAAGATTCCCGCGGGCCTTGAACCAGGGACCGCTTGATCAGCAGGCCATCGTTTAACCTACTGAGCTACCGGGTCTCCTATATACTACAGGCATCAGTGGAGGTCTTGTTTTTAAGTAAGTATTTCTTGCTAAAAATCGCGGGGAGGGGGGAGAGAGTGGCGGGGGGGGGGGGGGTATCTAGATCTAGGGTCTGTGATGTAAGATTCTTTATATGAAGAACAACACTAGTTTTCTATTGAACTAATCCGAGCTTTATTTTCGGGTAAGTTCATGACCTTAAAATTGAATTTAAGTTCCAAAGAGTCATTTTGCATTTTGAATCATATTTTTTAATGCTGTTTACATCAACCATTTCATTTGAAGGCTTGACGATATGAAATAAATAAGAATAATAAAGCGTCCAGTTTTTTTCTGCGAATTTCGGAATTCGGAATTCGGAATTCAGAATTCGGAATTCGGAATTCAGAATTCGGAATTCAGAATTCGGAATTCAGAATTCGGAATTCGGAATTGTGAAATAGTATGAAAATGAAAAGTGAGCCAATTGGGCCATCGTACGATACGGACAGACTCAATTTCCTTGGAGTGTGCATAAAGGTTAGGATTCACGATTTGGGATACAACGGTGAAGAAAATACGAGGACATTTGTTGTTACGAAAAAAAAAAAAAAAAAAAAAAAAAAAAAAAAGAAGATTTTGCAGTTTTAGAAATTTCGCTTACAGTACAGAAAAGTTCCATCACTAATTACATAATGTGATATTTTGAAGAACTTTCCGTCAAAAATGTATATTTCCTCCTTTTGTTCTTAATTGTTATGAAGGATTTATGGCAAACATGACCAGTCTAATCGAAGATCGTCACCTTTGCAGTGTATGACAAGATGCAGATCTGCAGCCCTCATATCAGTGTCAATATCAGATAAAACTAGCAATAATCAAGTAACATTAAATTATATCAGTAAAATCGTTACTTTGATTAAATAAGCACTCATTTTAATCTCAAAACTATAATACAAAACTGGCATCCAACATGGTTATATATTTGACGTCGTGAGAATCACATCTATCGTTTTAAGCTGCTTTTGCATGCCCAAAAAATGTGAACGGCACATACTTCATGATAATCGAATACTATAAATACCAAAGCTTATCAAATGCAATCTGTTATGATAACCGTGGAAACTGACTGCCACGAAACAACTGGTTACAAGAATTCCAAAGTTTACGGGTGCTCTACTGTAGCATTAGAGTGTTTGAATTGTTTCTGCTTAGACTAATATGAGTATCTATTCCATAGGCTTTATCCCGCTACAGAGAATCATGTCCACTGGGTTCTATGAGTTACGGGTTGATCTCCAAGATTGGAACAATGAAACGAAATACGCAGCTTACCAAATTTTTAGTATTGATTTCGAAGACAAATACAGATTGAAGGTCATTGGTTACAGCGGAACCGCAGGTAATCTACATTATGCACAGCATTAAATAACGGGAAAATAATGGTCATTACAAACTGTGCAGAATTACGCCAGTAGGGCCTACACCTGTTGTCATACTGTCAATCTGTGTATTTTAGAAATGCGCCACTGTATTGTACGTGTACATTAAGCTGTTTAATTTTAGGACAGGTTCGGTAATTATTTTCCGTGTCCAGATTGTTAGAATCTTTACGTTACGTTTCATGGTAATATGAATCTTACACTCGTGGTCATTTCATATGGAATTTATGAAACTCGCCCAAGGCTCGTTTCATAAATTTCATATGAAATGACCACGAGTGTAAGATCCTCTATTTTTCATATGACGTCGTATCTGAGAGTATAATAAAGCCATGCCATAAAAACGATAATCAACTAGTGGATTAAATTATGCAAATTACGTTGTAACGTTATGCGTTGACGGCCATAAAAACGTCGTGTTTTCTAAAGGCGAAGGCGAGTTTCATAAATTCCATATGAAATGACCACGAGTGTAAGATCCTTTATTTTTCATATGACGTCGTATCTGAGAGTGTAATAAAGCCATGCCTTAAAAACGACTATCAACTAGTGGATTAAATATGCAAATAACGTTGTAACGTTATGCGTTGACGGCCATAAAAACGTCGTGTTTTGTATTGGCGAAATCGTGAAGTTTTAGTGCAGAATTTGCTAATAAAATGCGATTTTAGTATCATTTGATAAATTGAATCTTGCATTCGTGCTCCTGTATTACTGACTTTATTAAACTCGTTGGGGAAAACCGGTAAGATGCTCGACAAAGCCTCGCATCTTATCTTTTTCCCCAACTCGTTTAATAAATTTAGTAATACATGAGCACTTATGTATGATCCTCTATTTATACCAATAATTCGTGTATAGAATTCCATACTGTTTCAGGTGATTCAATGGAAACAAGTGACGAAATGCAGTTCTCAACAAGCGATCACGATAATGACAATAAAGGTGACATTAATTGTGTTTCAAGAAAGAAGGGGCCTTGGTGGCACAATAAATGTGGTCTCTCAAACCTAAACGGATTATACTATGACGACGGGGCTGATCACGACGATGGGATATTTTGGCAAACGTGGAAAGTCAGTCCAAACAATCAGCACAGCTTCACTACGATGAAATATTCCGAAATGAAGATACGAAGAGTGTAGGAAACTTTTAGGGATATTAGCTTTATAACCACGTCTACATTAAGGTTAAACGATTCGCGTTGACAAAAAGGTTACCCTTAAATTAGGTGTTTTTTGCTGAGCCGCGACAAAACAAAGTGGCATGTGCGCCCCGCGAATACTCAGATCAGTCTGGGCAGCCGCCCAGTCTGATCAGTCTTCGCCGTCGACATAGAAGTAGCTTAGACCTTTAGCTACCCTTTAGGCGCAAAGCAAATACTCTGATCAGACGAAGCGGATGTCTAGACTGATGAAGCGGATGTCTAGACTGATCTGAGTCTTCGTTGGGCGAAAATGCCCCTATGTTGGTTTTTTTTCGTAACGCGGCTCAGTTAGGAAACTTGCACTGTCTGTCAGCGGGTTCCTCAGACTATCAAACTGAGCTTTTATTTGACAAATCAGTGCCTTTAAATTTACATTGTTTGGTTTAAACTATAGTTTATTTGTATAAACATATATTACAGAACAGAAATAACAAAAATTACAGTATCATCTATGTTATACAAATGGGATTCAGAAGGAAGTCATTAGACTTATACAAGTCTGTATCCCATTATATCAATCTAAGGCACTCTAATAAAATGTGATTTGAATATTAAATTCAAACTACAATACCTTACTACATTGGTTATACATTTCAGTAAGAAAAAGAAAAGAGCTAATACCCAATGGCAGGATTCTCGATTACCGAGAATCCTGTCATTCGGTTCCAAACTCTTATTCACCAAAATTCATTACCTCAAACTAAATATCTGAATGTTTCTAGAAGAGATCACCATGTTAAGCATTGTTTGTTTATCAATCTAAATTGTCAAATTCTATCTAAAGTACGAGCTCCATGGGGAATGGAAAATGAAGTGCAATCCAGGAGTATACATAGGTGCTAAGTGAGCCAAATTTTCAAACCTAGTCGTCAAGTTTTACACAGATTTATATATTAATAATGAAGCTTACTTATGAATATTTTCCTTAAAAAAAAGGGATAATTATAGCAAGATTTAGTACTTAATAATAAAGTATTACATCATTTGAAAACGTTTCGATTTTAAGATGTACTCATGAACGGCTAAAAATAGATGTTTGTTTTCTGTAACTGAAAGCTCGTGGTTACCATAAAGAAGAATATTTAGTGTAGGCTGGCAAATTTGACTAACTTTATCCAAGAGTTCCTGTCTTAGATCATTGAATTGATCACATACAAATAAATAATGATTAGTATTTTCCACGGCACCGCAAACACAGAGTGGATTATCAATAATATTTTTTGAAAAGAGATGTTGGTGCAAGGAGCTACAATTGGTCCTCAGTCTAGCATGATATATTTGACCAAGTCTTTTTCCTTCAAAGTAAAATTTTGGCGGTAAAGTAACATTTTTATTTAGCTCGTGTTTAAACGCTAAAATACTAGGTAGGTTTCGAGTTTGCTCTGGGAGGTCGTTCCACTCACGCAGAGCAGATGGCAAAAAGGATTTATAATATTGCTGAGAATTCGCATGTAAAGTATTTAAATTCATTGAGTTACGTAGCTGATAAGTTGTGGTGTTTCCAACAGTTGGAGGTACGAGAGATGCCAAATAATCTGGAGATATATCATTTTGCATTTTATATAACATTATCAACTTGTGCTTTTTCCGTCTAGATGAGAGTGGTTCCCAACCAGTTTCTAATAATAAGGAATTGATTGATACTAATTTGGTGGCCCCCGTTACAATACGAGCAGCCTCATTTTGTATTTTTTCCAAGTCATCAACTTCATATTGCGAGCAGTTGTCCCATACAATGTCGGCATACTCAAGTAATGGGCGTATAAAAGATATATAAATTGTTTCGAGAGATCTTCTGTCAAGTTGAAACTTTAATTTTCTCATTACATTGATACGGGCCCATGCCTTAGATTTGATATATTCTAAATGGTCATGCCATGAACAGTCATTGGAAAATACTATACCTAAATGTTTATGAGTCTTCACTTCTTTAATGGGTTGTTGATTCATTGAAAGTTGGGGATGTTGGGGTTTGTTAATTTTCCTAGTAAAAGTTATTGTTTCAGATTTTGAGGGATTAAACGTAACTAGCCAGTTAGTGGCCCATTGGTGTAATGCAGAAAGATCTTGATTGAGCTGGTTTGCTGCGTCTATTGGGTTATCTACTATAATGTAAAGACTAGTATCATCTGCAAAAAGTCTAATATTACTATTTATGTTTTCAACTATATCATTAATGTATAAAAGAAAAAGAATGGGACCTAGAATAGAACCTTGGGGAACACCAGCTTTAATGGACATCCAGTCTGAGCTAACTCCAGGTAAAACAACTCTTTGTTTTCTATTTTCTAAGTAATCTGTGAACCAAAGGAAAAGAGGACCAGAAATACCAACTGAACGGAGTTTGAAGAGGAGACCTTTATGCCACACCCTATCGAAAGCTTTGCTTATGTCACAGAATATTGCGCGAACTTCTTTTCCTTCATCAAGAGCTTTGCAAAATGTATTGTAAATGTCAACCAGCTGATTTATAGTTGAATCACCAGGAACAAACCCCGACTGTAGGGTTGTTATAATATTATGATCACGAAAGTAATTAAAGACATGTTTGTGTATAATTTTTTCAAGAACTTTACCTATTGTACTAAGAAGAGAGATAGGTCTATAGTTAGTCACCTCTGAGGGATCATCCTTTTTAAAGACCGGAGTTACATTGGCCTGTTTCCATACAGAAGGGATTTTTCCAATAGCAAGAGTATAATTGAACAGGTCGGTTAAAGGGACTGACAAAGGTTGAGAGAGTTCTTTAAGAAGCCTATTATTAACACTATCTGGCCCGGCAGCCTTACCTTGCTTCAAAGATTTTAGAGTTAATTCAACCTCTTGAACTGTAATAGATATCGTTTCTAGTTTATGAATAAAGGGAGTGGGATCTGCGGGTAAAGTGCAATTACTTTCGTCGAGAATTGTTTGTTCGACAAAGAACTTATTTAAAATATTAGCTTTATCTTCATCACCAGTATTTACTTTTCCATCATGTTTTAAAGGCGGTAATGCGGAGGACTGCTCGGGTTTGATAAAAGTTTTCAGGGTTTTCCACCAATCTTTCGGACAATTATCATTTGTTTTAAGTTTATCGGCTAGTTTGTCAATGTTTGCTTTTTTAGATTTACGAATTTCGCATGTAACTCTATTACGTATGTGTTTGTAATTGTCAAAATCAGTTCTATTACGAGATTTCTTAAACTTATCGTACAAGCGCTTTCTTTTTCTCATTAACCGTAGTATTGTATTTGTAAGCCAGGGTGGATCCGAACTTCGTACATGTATTAATTTATTAGGTATATGTTTACTAGCCCTCTGGATGATTTTATCAGTTAAGTTTTTTGCATAAATATCTATATCAGTATTCTGTAATACGTTCCAATCTGTCTGTTCAAGCTCGCGTGATAAAGAAAGGAAGTCACCCCTCTCATACAACCAAATTTGTCTAGTATAAATAGGAGATACATATTTATCAAAGTGAAGGATGCAGTAGATCGGACAGTGATATCGCATATTTTGTTCCAGGAACGGTTCACCAACACCACTTAAGAGGACATGATTTTTATTTGATATTAGAAATAGATCAATAATAGAGGAAGACGTTTCCGTATAATGCGTTGGTTCTGTCATAAGCTGGTTAAGATTAAAATGTTGACATATATCTAATATTTTTTTATTTGAAGCCTGCTTTGAAGTATCAAGGTTAAAGTCACCTGTGATAAGTACATTTTGTATATCAGTGTCAAAGGCGAGAGATATAGAATCTTCTATTGCTGTAAGAATGGCAGATGTTGAATTTGGAGGTCTATAGAATGTTCCTATTAGATATTTTTTGTGGTGTATCAAAACTTCTACCCAAATACATTCAACTGCTGGTAACTCAAGATCTTGTCTGCGACGAGAAAAAATATTTTGCTTAATATGAACGCAGATTCCTCCATGACTATCTCCGACACGATCACGACGATATAAATTGAACCCATTTAAGAGCAAATTATTATCAGCTGTCCCTCGATCAAGCCAAGTTTCAGTAAGACATATTATATCGAAATTACGAAGTTCAGATTCAATTAAATCAATTTTACTTGAAATTTTGTACATTATAGTGGACTATTGAAAACTTATCTTTTATAATTGTATCATCAAAAGTTGGATGTGAATATGTTGAGTCTGCTGAAGAATCATCTGTAGATGGACCAGGATTTCGTTCTATACCTGCTATAAGTAATAAAGCCATAATTATCAAAAGATCAAAAACATTTAAATAATCAAAACCTTTCCATTTCATTTGACGACTATAATGTTGGCCGATCCGTATCCTATAAAGTTGCAGTTCTATCATGTAATACAATCAATTATAGATCGAAGCAGCTGCAATGATTCGGACCGGGCCATACATATATTATCATATACATGACAAGCACACTGTTTCAAAAGACAATTTTCCCCATGGAGCCAGATTTTTTTTCTATACAACGAATGATTCATGATAAACAACAGTAAAAATGATTCTTTCACAAACTAAACAGGGACAATGGAATAGTAAAGTTTTACAATGCGATCAAGTGCATAAAAGACCTTAACAAAAGAGTATGTTACAGTTAAGACGAAAACTAATAGCGTAAATGTTCATCAGAATATTTACAAAAAAGAAGACACAAGGGACAGAAACAAAACAAAACAATAATTATATCTTGAGACGCTTTGGCATAAGACAAACATGTGCACCCTCAGGGAAAAGCATATCTGCATCCCCATATTAACATCGTCTTCCCGAGGGAAAAGCTAATAGAATAGGAGCAAGTTCCCTCACCAAGGAGCAGAGTCCATTGTACATTGTAAGTGGAACACATCGTCGAGGGAAGTAAACAGGAAGTCACTAGAGTTACCTCTCTTCGTAAAAATAGCGGAAAGGTGCATTTATACCCTTAGATGAGGCAGCATTACAGTAAAACAACACAGTTCAGACAAAATATAATCACGGCGTCTGATAAGGGTAGACAAAAGTTTCAATGTCAGAAATTATAATAATAATGATAATGATAATAATTATAAATATAATAGTATTTTCACGAACACAACAATAAGAATGACAAAAATAAAAATTACATTTCCATGTAGACCACCACCCACCGGGCACACAACGTTGCCATCGACATTAAATCAACGCTGATTCAACACCATGATGTTGAATCAAAGTTGATTCAATGCCGATCCAAGGCCGTGCGTCGGCTGGGTAACCTGAGCTTACTCACCTCGACCCGAGAGAGACAGAGAGGGCAACTTAGGATCCTGGAAATGTGATTAGGTTACCCAGTAATCAAAAGGCTCTGTGGATACAACGCCGACCAAGCGTTGATTCAACATCTTGATGTCGAATAAACGCCGGTTCAGCGTTGCACCAAGAGAAGAATGAAATCAATGCAGTAGTACTATATTTAACCCAGCTCATTGTACACATGCCTTCGAAACGAAATAAATTTTATAATGAGTAAGACCAGTCTACGTAATCACATACGCCACTGT
Organism: Ctena decussata; assembly: GCA_963989385.1. NCBI lineage: Eukaryota > Metazoa > Mollusca > Bivalvia > Lucinida > Lucinidae > Ctena > Ctena decussata. The sequence goes on along the minus strand of OZ022510.1, from coordinate 22,099,241 downwards.
GGCGTTCTGAATCGAGAAGTGCACTCCCGTCCAGGTCTTCAAGCCAGAGAGTTAACAAACAGGGGAAGCAATTATTCGGCAAAGGTAGACCATGTAGTCTCACTTTGCTGAAATAGTTGCTTCCCTTGACATCCCCCATAGAGCGTTCTGCACCCATAACCACTTACTATGTATTAACGTTTCCTCTTTTTGATATAATGAAGTTTATGAAAATTTGTGAGAAACAATGGCTGAGTAGTAAAAATAATAAGGGAAACTCCAAATATTCCACATTACATTCTGGATCAGTGTACAAACTTATTAGATATTTTACTGTATAGATGCATGGATGGATGACTTTGTGATTTTACGTCCTTTTCAACAGTATTTCAGTCATATCAGGACGATGGGAATGTGATAATGAAAGGCTATGTGCAATGGAACCCCGTTTGCGGTAGGGAAGAGTCTCGCCTCAAGCGGGACACGAACCCGGTCCGCTAGATCAGTAGGCCAGCACTTAACCCACAGAGCTACCGGGGCTCCATTTTTTACTGTAAATATGGCAAAAGAAAATATTTTCACCTCCACAGGAGATTAAAACGATTCTTGATTCACCGTATTCCAGCACGGACGTGTCGCCGAAACGATACGGATTTAACGTCAAACGTCATAGCAGCGTCATTGCAGCGTCAGGACAATACCATGCATAATTATTATTCAGACATCAATATTAGTTTTCAGTGTTACCACATGAGTATATTTCACACAATACATGGTATGCCGGTTACTGGCAAATCATCAAAATATTAGGACACATATAAGACATGCCTACGTCAATTCCTAAAATATCGAGCTTACCACCCAAATCCGAAAGTTTTGGGATACACGTACTATCAGAGCTTTAGATAAAGTATGTCTTGGACGATAATACTGGGATAACTTTCCGTATCTCTCATCGAAGACACATGTCGTGAACACATGTTGTGACCCCTCATTTGAGCCGTCTCACTGAAACGGTCCTAATGAGGGGTCACAGTACGTGATGTTATGGAGAAACTCGAAACTCGGAAGATCACCCCTAAAATTTTGTAGAATGTATGAACTGGTATCCTGCATACTACCAAGACTTCGAAATGTTGGGATACACATAATAAAAGCTTAATCGACAAAAGATCAACACTTATTTAACACAGTGACGTCGAATCAACGTCGACCCCATGTGATTCAACGTCATGGGTCCTCTGGGAACTTTCATTAATAGCTGGTATCCTACTTCAAAGTCCTGCTTACAGGCTAAACCTCAAATGTTAGGACATACATAATATCCCCAAAGCATACAATTATGATCAAGACTGACTCAACACAATAACGTTTCAGTCAACATTGATTCAATATATGATCTTGTCGATACTTTTTAACTCCGTGTGCCCACTTGAAAAGCTTGTATACTTAGCTAATTTACATATTTAAACCAATGGCTGGTATCCTGCGAACTAACAAGACCTCATAGTATAATACCTTGGTCAATGGCTGGTATCCTGCATACTAGCAAGACTTGAAATATTAGGACACCCATAGTATCTTGCTAGGCACAAATCGCCTAGCGACACAGACTCAATGCGGATTAAACGCGGTGCCGTTTAATCAACGTCGATTCTACGTCGATTCGAATTCAACTATTCAGTTAATACCCTACTCCTCTTGGGATACCGGTATATTCTATCAATAGCTAGCACCCAGCTTACCAGCAAAACATCTCAGAAGCTAGGCAACAGAACTATACTAAGTTATTACCAATAATGCCTTGCCATTATTTTGTGGCACCTCATTAGAACTGCCTAAGCCTGCAAGCACCAAAAAGGCAGATAACAAAGTTAGCTTCCGCAAATTTGACCATGCTATATCGTATTGAGAAATCATAGTCTTAGAGGGTAAAAGTGTATCCAGATGAGACGGCTCGTTTTAAGCTGACTCATGTGAATCTACACCGTTTCCAAATTCATTTCTATTTTCATATCTGACACTTTAGTGTTAAATGAGTAGGACCTGGATGCAAGTCGTTCATGATGACAAATGAAAGAAGGACAAGAGTGCATCGTTTCAGTCATAAGCTGGTATCCTGCATAGTAGCAATCCCTCACAGTATTAGGACACGCCTACCATATTTCAATTATAAACTGGTATCCAGCAATTTTGCAAAGTATTTGGACACTAATGTCCCTCTGGGCAACAAACGCTGAGTCGACACAAAACTAACGCTGAACGTTGAGTCAACGTCGATTCGATGTCGACTCAACGCTGTATGCCCCCTCGGATATTTTACATTAATAGCTGGTGTCCTGCTTTCTGTCAAAACCTCAAAGTATTAGGACACCCATATCGTAAAGGTGAGACCTAACCAATTTCCATTCAGTCAGTAATCCTATACACAATAAAACAAATCGAGCGGATCCTTGCGCATTGCATATGCTAACCGTAATCATTGTAAAAGTCAAACAAGCTAGTGTTGACAAAGACTTAGCTCCAGAAAGACAAAATTTTGGGACATAGTATTTCACACTCCCCATTTCTCCATGAACGACGGGCTTACATCGGAATCCATAGCCTGAAGGAATTCAGGTGAAAACCCGCCAGTTATCCCGTTTTACCCACAACATCACTGTGACTCAAACCCTCATTAACATCAATGCAATATCATGACATTAATTTAACACCAATACTGTCCGTACGTGTACGACCAAATAATCATCCCGGAGGAATGGGAAGAAAAACCAAATACTAGCCCATACCATTATTTTGTACAGATTTCTTTTCATCACTACTATCACTATTAACATTATATTATCATTAGACCATTGTATTGCCATTATATTATTGTCTCAGCGAGCCCAGCAGGGCTCGCGCCGATGAAACGTTGTATCAACGTTGATTCAACATAATGTTGAATCAACGTTAACACAACGTCACGTCATCGCCGCGTGCCCTCTGAGTATTTATAGACACAGGGATCTATCCGTTCGCTTTGAAGACGTCGAGTTCATCCAGACTTTTAACACATAAACGTGAGTCAGTGTTGTCCTCTACGTACACATTTCCACCATACACCCAAGTTTTCTTTATTAACTTCTTTTTCTGAAGTTGACGGCATTCGAAAGCTACATTTTTGCGAGTTCTAGTCAAATCCTCGTTTATGAATATTGACGCTTTCTGTTCGCGGAGCTTGGCCCTACCCTTAAGGAACCTCAAGCGCGCTTCATAATTTGTGAACTTAATAATAATTTCACGTCCAACATATTTTCTACCTTGCATATTCCCAGACTGAACCTTACCCACGCGATGAGTTCTGTCAATATCAGGTATATTAATATCAGCATTTATGCGATCAGCAAGGTCCAACACCACCTGTGTAACATCCTCATTCGGTTTTTCCACAATACCAGAAACACGCAAGCAAGACCTGCGGGAATATTGTTCAAGCTCATCATTTTTGGTGATCATAACCTTCATATCAGTCTGAAGTTTGACAATAACGTCCTTCATACCAGCTATCTCTTGCTTTAAGGGTTCAGTCGCAAGGGCCACTTTTATTTCGACAAGCCGATCAATATCGTCCTTTAGAAAAGATTGTACTTGTTTCGCAAGCCGCAACGCATCTTCATCTGATAATCTAAATTGCGACTGATTCGGAAAGAGAGGGTAATTGACTGGTTGACTAGGCTGAATGAACATACCAGCATCCACCATCTGTGGCTGGCCAGCATAATGAGGAGGTTGGGGAAATGACTGCATCTGGGGTGCCATCTGGGGTGCCATGTTCAACTGTGACGACTGTACACCATTATCGCCAATATGTGGGGGCCCCTGGACTGGAGTCTGAGGCAACCCATTCAAAGTATGGTCTGAAGGATCGGTCTGCATCGACGTTGCCATAGTACTTTCTAACGTAGCTAAGTTCTCGGACATAATAGTAGAAATACAAGTAGTAGTAGCTGTAGCTTCACTAGAAGATATTACTGTATCAACAGTCTCCAGAATAGGGCTCGAAGTAAGACCAGATAAGTCTGATATATCAGATTCCTCCACTACAGACTCAACAGACTCCACAGACTGATTGCGCTGCTTTTTAGGAGAGGAAGATACTTGTGGCGATGACTTATTTCGATACCTTTTGTTACGCCGAGTCATTCCAAACACCACACAGTTCTGTCTTTGTGCGAACTTTTTATTGTGTTTTATAGTGTTTTATAGTGTTTACAGCAAGTGTTCAAATAATCTCCCGCATATTAGAAAAACTGTCACTAAACACCATTTATAAGTCTCCAAATGTCATATTTTGCATATCAACTTAAAGCGGGGAACATAAAACAGACTTACTGACGAAAATTATTCCATATATGTCCCTATTTATTAACAAATTTAACACATATCGGTCTCTCACTAAAACATGTTTTGCCTTTATTCAAACCACGTGATCTTTTTTTGTTTATGACGTTTATGAAGTGAACTGGTGATTCTATTATAGAAAGCAAATTCCGAACTTATATTGTGAGTTTTTGCAAGAATAGAAGTATGTTGTATTTCAAATTAGAATTTATACAAACAGTTAACTTCCAGTAGAAAAAAAACGCATTCAAAATGCAAATGCGGCACACGCCCGAACCGTTGATAAGAATTATTGTTCTGCACAGGCTGCCAGTTTTGGTAATCTTACCTGGTCAAGAGGTGTTAACAATATTACAGAACTGATATACAGCCAAATCTGTCTTGAGGGGCCACCCAAGGGACACCAAAAGTACCGGGTATGATAAGGGCCATTTTTTGGCCCCAATTCAAATTTTCATAAAATTGCGTTCTTTCTATTGCTTATCATCATTGGGCACAAACAGAAATAGTATGTTTCATCTTTGTGGATTCTAAGAATAATACGATTTTTAATATGGCTATGTTGTTTAAAAAAATATGAAAGAAAATGTTGAGAAAATTGAGTTCAATAGCTTTTCCTTTACAAAAATATGACAGCTGCAATAGCTTTTGAAAGCTCTTGATAATAGGCTTTTGATGGAATGCCTATACAAGGGATAGCACTTCTACTCACCTGTACACTGCACAATGCCTGTTCAGATACCCCACCCATTCAAGTTTGCAAGTCCAGACACGCTTACCAAAAAATCCATCAGTTTAAAATAAAATGTGTATTCCTTGTATCCTAACTAAGAAAATGAATACCCACAACATATGTTTATTTTGTCCACGAGCAGAGATATGGGCATTTTTATGTTGAGAAAACCGGGAAGCTGCCAGTTTGGTAACAAAAAGTTAAAAGTACAAATAGAGCCCGGTCTCCGGCACATTTAATATTTTCATTGCATTTTAACATATAAAAACTTCGTCTGTATACAAAATATGAATTGTGCTGGAGGCCAGACTAATATTTTTTGAAAGCCGCAAAGGCTACCAAATTTGTTATTTTCTTCAAAAACCCGCTAGGGGTATGGGTATGTTCACGATAGGAAAAAAACAACAAATACTTTATGCAAGAACTGGTTAATTTATGTTTGTTGTTACATTCCAGATTGGAGTTTTCCTATGTATACATTTTTATTATCGAAATAGAACTTATGAAAATGGATTTTCTGGGGGCAAATATGGTCCTGATCATACCAGGTCCTTTGGCTGCTAAAGACAGGGGGCCCCTAGATATGTACAGGTTCATTTGCACTGTACTTGGGCTCAAGGGAGGCGGAAAAGGTGGCTGCTAAAGCCAGGTGACCCTTTAACAGAGCTGACCCTATAAACAGGTTTGATTGTACCATCATACTGGAGGTGAGATTCTCAGTGTATAAAAATATAGATAAGTTGTTAGATTGTATATCACTTTGCTCACCGAGCTCATAATTCATTAAACATTCATTTGACAAATCCGGAATATTTCAGATACACAGATATGAACCCCACAAACAGATATGTGAACAGATGCTTGCGGGTAGTAAGCATCGCCTGCTTATTATAATACACCCGCCATATCTATGTATCAGTGGAAAAAGTCAGTCTAAGTATGAGGCAGATGCACTGGACTCTGTGGTAGCTTCATAAAGTAAAAATATAGGTAATGATCAAAAATTAATTCAATCAAATCCCACATCCCGCTCTCAAAACCAATAGGGAAAGAAGCACACACACACACACACACGGAAAAATTGACACAAGCTCACGAAAGACTCGCACGGTAAACAGAATGAGCAGCTCTTTCCCAAATAGGTGGTCATTCAGCTACCCTAATCAAAAACAGCATCAATATCTATTTTTATCTATTTCATTTTTAACTTACAAAACAAAACAAACCAAAAGGCAGATGGGGTAGCAAAACAGGTGACCAAACTGCCAAAGAACATAGACAAGCGGACATTGTACAATATAAAATCAAGGAACCACAACAGAAGTACCGCCTTGGAACGGTCAGATTACTAGAGGCTTAAACATGTTTTACTGTGCTCAAACCTCGACCTCTGCCTCTGCAGTGGTTCGAAACATTTAGTCAGCTGTGTGGTCCGCATGAAGGTTACCTAACCTATCAATGAAACATCATCGGAAACAAACAAATCACGTACAAGACCTATGATGAATCAGAGATGAGGACTCGACGAAAATAACGTATTACAACACAGGGAGACCCCTGGGAAGTCAAACAACTGAAAAGTGAATGCAAACGATCCCTGAGGATTGGAATCATAAGAGCATTAAATGAATTTTCGGGGATACTTTTTAGGGCCACCACACGGCACAAACACAAGGGCTCTGATATGCAAAGCAAAAAGGGAAATAATACAATCAAATCCCATATCCCGCTCTAATACCAATAGGGAAAGATGCACACACACACACACACACGGAAAAATTGACATAAGTTCACGAAAGACACACACGGTAATAAAGCCTAGTAACAAGCTTTCCATTGTCAATATAGCGATAACAAGTACGAGGCAGATGAACTGGACTCAGTCTCTGTGGTATTTTGGCTCGATATAACGCCCCGCTCCCCAAACAACAGAGACTGACCAATGGTAAACTTATAACAGATACTAAAGGTCACAGGGAAACGTACTTGGGACTTATTTGCGTCATTTTATTGATCCGGCTGATTTTTCATTGGTTCATGTTGAATAGAATAATTTTCAAGGGAAGCAATTCTATTATTTTCATGTTTGTCTCCCTTCTGACTGGCGGTTAAATCTTAATAATACAAATTTATCTTTTCGGAGCGAACAAAGTTACAGGTCTTCATGGTACAGGAAAGCAAACAGGAAGTCTTACAAGCAGTTTCTCTTTCACGCAGTACAATCCTTAAGCCCAATATTTACGGGCGTTGAAAGAATTAGGCGAACTTCCGGGTAAGTGAGGCTACAAAATTTATGTAAACAAATCGAGGATTGATTTAGCTGCAAGGTAAAACTTATATTTTAGACACTTCCAAGGAGAAACATTGCATGTCCGTGTGTGCAGTCTAAAGTTAATTGATGTGACTTGTCAATGAAGTCGATGAGAGAGTATAAGATCCCACAGTTTTATTGTGTAAACTGTCGAAAAATTTGAGTCGAAGCCGTGGTTGTCGCCTGTCCTGTCAAGTGACGTCAAGATATGACGAATTCCAATTTTCTGTATTCTCTGTGCTCTTTATTCTTAATCCATCATCAGTTTTGTGCAATACACAGTAAACGAACATGAAGTGACGTTATAAAATACAGTGCCGTCAATTTTTTTTTGGTATAAGCGATTTTATGGGCGGTGATGAATGGTGTACGGCATGGTTAACGCGGAGGTTGCTTAGAATGTCTCAGATGTCGGCAGACATTCTAGGCCTAGTTGTTCAAAACATCGTTAGCTAGAGATGCCATTAGTGGTCTATGCTTTGGCAATTATTCGAGTACCTTCCACCGTAAGTATTACTCACTGTTCTACTGGTGATAAATCAAACTCCGATCTGGCCATGATTTCAGTACCTATGATCGTTGGTTTTCAACAGTGACCTTTTGACAATGTTGAATACTAACTTTGATAAAAAAACATCGGACTGATCAAAACTGAAGTACCTATCGCCGTTGGTAGTCCACACTGTCAGTAGGAGAGTGTGGAATAATGACGACGATAAATAAACCTATTTGGCCCAATTTGGTAATCCTATTATTGTTAATATTTCACACTGTCCTACCAGTAATGTGGAATACTAACAACGATACCTACTTCAATTTGGTGCACATTGGAGTATCTATCAATCTTAGTATTTCACACTGCAAGTTGGGTAGTTTAGAATACAAACGATGATTAATACATAGACAGCGGACCGGGTTAGAATCCCGCTCTTTCCTACCGTAAACGGGGTTCCCCACAGCCTTTCATTTTCACAGTCTCATCGTCCTGATATGACTGAAATACTATCGAAAAGGACGTAAAAATCGCAAGCCATCTATCCATCCATCCTCATGGTATTGATATTTCCACAGTTTGGAAAAGAATCACAGAAATAAACAGATGTGGAATGCCCCTTTGTAGAGAAGTTTCTACATTTTGCCACTAATTGACCAAATACATCAATGAAGAAACGTCCCTATAGATAGACACTTCCACATTTGCTAAAAATTGACCAAAATCACCTAATGTCGAAACGCCCCTTTAAGAAATTATTCCATATTATCCCCCTCCCCTCCCCCAGCCCCCCCCCCCCCCCCCCCCCCCACTAAAAAATAATTAAATAAAATGAAATAAAAAATAGAACCTAAAATCAACAAATGTGGAAACTTTAAATACAGACTATTGACAGTGTGGAAAACTTAAGTTGAATTATCATTCGATCTGTCCGAAATTGGAGTGCTTATCATCGTTAGTATTTCACACTGTACTGTTGAAAGATACATCGGTTTGATCCGCACTGGGTTCGCTAACGATATTGTCCACCCTGTCAGAAGGACAGAGTGGAATACAAACAATGATAAATACACCAATTTTGCCCAAATTGGAGTACCTAGTAGGACAGTGTGGAATACTTACAATGATAAATATACAAATTTTGTAAAAATTGGAGTACCTATCATCGTAAGTATTCCACACTGTGGTTAAAAACGATGATAAATACACTCATCTCTAGCCATAATTAGAGTACCTACCATTGTTAGTATTCAAAACTGAATGCAAGTGTCTGTAGAACAGTTTGAAACACAAACGATGATATAAACAACGATTAAAAAAAGAGTACCTTTCATCATTTTTATTCCACACACCCAGAGGATAATGTGGAATACTAACCGATAGGAATACGCCGATGTGTCATAACTGAAGTACCTATCGTTCTTAGTATTCCACACTGGTCTACTGCGCTCGTGGTATTACCTACTTTACAACTACCCTCAGGCTCTGACTTATTACTTAACAGTAACTGCTAGGGCTGATCTATTTCTGAAATATTTTATTGAGTCGAGCTCTCCTAATATCTATGTTGAAGCTGGACAACGTTCTTCACTATCATGCGCTGATAATGGTTATTATCGCATGTTTGGAGGAAAATTATCTCGTTCCTTATTCAATTGAGCTGTATCTAAGGCCTTAAAAGGCCGATTTTTATGTTATAAAATGCAGTTACCCCGCCCAATGTATTTTGTCTATACCAAATGCCGTCATTTTATGAAATAGAGCTACGAAATTTGACACTTCGAAGGACTGATAATGAGATCAGTTTTGGAAAGTGTCCTGGTAATAAACCAATTACCTCAGACAAACGCCATTAGCACGGGGTAACCCTTTATACGACATTGAGATCGGCTTCATAAGACCTGAGATATATATTTATTCTGATTCCAGATGATTTGGGTCAAAAATAATTTTCTTTTGAAACACATGACATTTTCCGTTATAAGCACGTGATGATGACATACGTTGTCCATCCTGTATGTCTAAAAATCCAAAATCCATATGTTAATAATGCATGGCTTCGGGTATTTGCTTATACAAGCAACAAGACCATTAGCCACCCTTAAATAAATATAAAAATAAATTCGAAAATGAGCTGATTCTAAATAAAACATCATTTCGGATCAATTATGTGTTGAAATTTAGAATCCAGTGACAATTGTAAGAGAATGTGACCGGCAACACGAGAAAACCAAACAAGTGGTTGTGCACATAGCGCAGACTCAGATTAGCCTGGGCATCCGCCCAGTCTCATGAGAGTCTTGGCAGTGCGCTTTAAGAGCAGTTAAGGGTCTGAGCTACCTCCGTGCGGACAGCGAAGACTGATCAGACCGCGTGAATGCCTATGTTGATCTGAGTCTGCGCTGGGCGCATACTTTGTTGGTTTTTTCGTGTCGCCGGTCATATGTTGTTTTACACGTGTGAACATTACTTCAATTTTGTTACATTTTAAGAAGAGTAACATGAGAAGCTTTCTGTGGTCAGTTTGCCACTAGGTAAAGCTTAAACAGACCTGGTCTTATATAAAACTTTTCTGTATTCTTTGAACCGTGGCAGTATATCTTGTCATGACGTGAACATGTGTTTTCACTTTATTATTTGACCATGGCATATCTTAATTTTCATATAAAAATGTCATTATCTCTAGTCACAACACTTTAACCGGTGACACGAGTTTCAACGCCGTAAATGTTGGCCTAGCTATAGCCTCACCGTCCAAGATATGCCCTAGCACTGTTTGCCTTTTATTCTTTCTGGGGCATTTTACTGTTTTGGGGGAATTTCCACTATACATACCTAGAAAATATCCAAACTAAGCAAAAGTTACCTTGCTGTTAGACAACGTCCAGCTTTTCAAACTTTTTAATCGAAAATAACGGCACTGGTGTCAGTCGTTCACACCAGACTTGTGACATTTACTAACTTGTAACAGACTCACCGTTTGCACGAGACAAGAGTAATAAATTCTTGTCTATTCTATATGTAGTAAAGACTGCACTTAGTTTAATCTAAAACAATAAATGCGAACGTATATTTTTATGTGATTTTCTGATGCCATGTGGGAATCTCCGGCGAAAAAACGGCCGTACTTCTACCTCACCTTTACGCTTTGGGCTTAAAGATTGTACTGCGTGTCTTTGTCAAAGTGGGGAAAAACAGAGGTATCGTATTAATCCTAATAAACACCCTGCTCTGTTAAACGCCACCCGCCCTGAATCTTCTAAAAAAATAATAATAGATTTTGAGCTGTGACACGACAAAACTAACAAAGTGGTTGTGCGCCCAGCGCAAACTCAGATCAGCCTGGGGCTGATCAGAGTCTTCGCTATCAGCATGAAGGTAGCGTAGACCCTTTGCTACCCATTAAGCACTTAGCAAAGAGTCTGATCAGACTTGTCGGATGCGCAGACTGATCTGAGTCTGCGCTGTGCGCACAACTACTTTGTTGGTTTTCTCATGTCGCGGCTCATATTAAATTGACTTATCAACCTCCATGGTTTCATCAGTTTTAGACAGACGAACAACAGGTATTTTGTTTGCTTCCCTGCAGGGCGTAGCTCCTCTGAATGGGATCTACTACTGAAGGAAAGCAATTGCTCATTTAAGGGCTAACTCCTGTCATCTTGATCTTGTTAATAGGGAAGCAAAAAATGAAGGAAAAAAAAAGAATGAAAGAAAAGAAAAAAGAAAGTAGTAGAATTGCACATATTAAAGTGTATCCATTCACCTTAATACTGCTTCTTTTAAGTAGTTTGGCAGTGTCTCATTTAGTACTCTTTAGGCTCTAAATAACGCCCTCCCGTCGTAAAATGCAACGTCCCCGGGGCGTTTAATATGATTAATGCGGTATATCAAATGACCTAGGTATGTTCACGTAAGCCCATTTATGCCCATTAGAATTGCCCACCTCACATTTTGGACAGGTCTATTTTTAGTATAAGGGGTGACTGATTTTATTTGAATTAAATTTGTTGATCGTGACCAGACGCCACGACCTGCGGCGTCTTATCTAGCTCTACACTGTTTGCAAGTGTCCCCATATTGGGACAGTTGCCAGTGTCCCTTAACTGGGACGGTAGGCATTAGTGGGTTAAGCTGAGACCTCCTACATGTACACTGCTGCGTACAAGTTAGTCACTGTGATCATTTGATATATATATATTTGAAATACACAAGACTTATCAAGCCTGTGCATAGGCAAAGGCAACTTCCAGTTATACCCAATACTAAATTATAAACAAATGGAAACTTATATTCTATGTTTTTTTCTAATTTTAATCTTAAATTGATAATAGATAATAAATAAGGAACACTGCAGATGGGCCGAATCATCTGCACCGGACCACCAATATGAACATTTTGAAGCTTATTTCCATCATTCGGCTAATCGAACTCATTCCCGTTAAAAAGAGCTATGTAAATACATGTATAATTTTGCACTCTATAGTATTGTCTGTAGTTTGTAATTACTCTATTTGGTTTCCTACATGTTTGATGTTTAATTGTCGTTGTCGACTTTACCGCACTAATGGTGCTGTCACTAGGTGCTGTTGTCAGGGTTGTTCAAACATTGCGAGGTTTTTCTTGGTACTGTGCTCATATGGGGTGCCATTTTACCATTATTCCATATTTTCGGATATCCATCATTGGATATCCATAATTCCATTTATGAATATCCAATACTCATCTTTGGATGTCACAAAATAATATTGGATATCCATTATCATTTATTGATATCCATAAATCGATTTATGATAATCCAAAAAAAATCGAATTATGGATATCCAAAAATTGAATTATGGATATCCAAAATAAATGAAATATTTTAGATATCCATAATTCGATTTTTGGATATCCATTATTCCAATTTTGGATATCTATCAATAAATTTTAGGATATTCATATATAAGCGTAATACTTGATATCCATAATTCGATTAAAGGATATCCAATAGTCAAATTACTGATACCCGAAAATCGAATTAAGAATATCAAAAAAATAATTGATATTTTTAGACATCCATAATTCATTTCATGAATATCCCTAATTCCATATTTGTATACCCATATTTCGATTGTTGGACATCAATAGTTCGAAATTTTGATATCCATAAATCAGTATGGCTATCCGATGTTAATATGTGATATCCATAATATTGATATCCAAAAATGAATAATGAATATCCAAAACTGAATTAATAGATTAATGGGTATCCATAAAACGATATACGGATATCCATAAATCGAGTTATGGATATACATTAATCAAATTATGGATATCCTTAATACGATCTTAAGATATCCAAAATCTGTGGTATTTTTGGATATTCATAAATTAAATGACGGATACTTTTAATTCAATTCATGGATATACATTATATGATTTATGGATATCAAGAAATACAGCCGATTTCTGGATATTCAAAAATTGAATTATGGACATCCATTAATCCAATTATGTATATCCATAAATCGAATTTTGAATATCACATATTATGCTCTATTTTTGGATATCCGTAAATCGAATTATGGATATCCATAAATCGATTAATGGATATATCCATAAATACGGAATAGATAGTAAAACGGCGCCCAATATGATGACACATATTCCTATATGAAAAAATAGTAATTAAAGAGTAGCAGAATGGTAATGAATTCACACTTCTACATGTAAAAGTAATTAGCCTGCAAAGATGCGAAATCATATCTTTTTGTTCTTAGAAAAGAATGCGATATACTGCCCGCAGCAGAGACAAAACATGGCGATTGTCTGGTCTAAGCAAAACAGCTCTCAGCTTGCATAGCATTCTATTTGCCAATACAATATTTGAAGCCGTTATCCTGGGAAAATAGTCTTGATTTTCTTTTCACGGGATAAAGTGGTTACAAACCTGGGTGTATGTTTATGTCTGCATCGTTCTGTAACTGACGAGAGGTGCGTGGTCGAGCGGTTAGAGACGCTCAGTCTTGATGCAGAAGGTCGTAGGTTCGAATCACCTTTTGGAAAGCCTGCGGCTCGAAAACTTTCTGTGTCAACCCTGCAGTAAATTGGTACCTGTTTCGAAACAGGGAAGGTTAAGGCAGCGAAAGGAGAGAGAAAGTCTTCGCCTTCCATATGCTGCGCCAAAGTTACGGTGAGTTTCAAACCTGAACTGTCCCTACGGCCACATGGATACTGGAATCCTTTATCATATTTATCTTGTGTGACAGGGACTATCACTGTCATACTGGATAAATATATCCGTTTATCGGAATGTGATGCTAGAAAAGATAAAAAAAAAGCCTTTGCGCGTATTTCAGATACAAAAGTTCTGAATAGTAAGATCCGCATCCGCATGTTTGCAACAACTGGTATGCCAGTCCTTGTAAGATTTTCTGTCAAGAAGCGCAAGCTGAAATTTCGTGTACTCATCTCGTGCAAATTATACCAGCAAAGACAGCATTCAGCATTCCAGGGAAAGATAAATGGATAATGAAGTAGTAATTCGTCGTACCTTTTGAACATCCCTTCTAGGTAAATTAGCCAATCTAAACACTTTTCATTTAGTTAAGTGTATAAACGATAAATGCGACACTTCGGTGCAAACTATATATTAACTGAAATATCATTAGTCACGTATTGTTTGCTCTTTTTAATGGTTTGCTTCTGAGTCCTGAAGACAAGATTTGATCCGCGACATGACAAAACCAACAAAGTGGCATTTGCGCTCAGCATAGGCACCTCCATGTAGACAACAAAGGTCCTGCTCAGACTGGGCGGATGCCCAGGCTGATCTGAATCTTTACATGGCGCACATGCCACTTTGTTGATTTCTAGTGTCGCTGCTCATTTGTAACAATCACGTAGCAATTTGTCACTATATCTGTTACAGCCAGTTTTAGGCGAGTGAGTATACTTTAAAGGGAGCCATTGCCATTCTGTGCTGCCGTCTCGATAAAGGTCACGGAAGTCACAAATGTTGTCAACCATCGAAACAAAGGTGGTAGAGAAAAAAACAGAGTAGTGTATCCGTACACCTTTGTTTAGATTAAGTGCGAGCCCGCTGATCTAGCGGTCGCGGGTTCGAAACCCGCTGGAGACGGAAATCTTTTCAATCGTAAACGGGGTTCTGTTACACAAAGTCTTTCATTATCACTCACTCACCATCCTGATATGACTAACATACTGTTGAAAAGGACGTGAAATCGCAGGTCAGCCATCCATCCATCTTTAAAACCTCTTTGCAACCAGTTTGCCTTTTACAATGGATGTACGATCGTATGTTTTATCATGCATCTGCTGCAAAATTCACCTGATAACAGGGGTATGATAACATAATGTGATATCATGTCACTGCAGCACTGCGCTTGCGCGAATGTTATCAGGCGATGCCTTCAGAGGCGATCTCAGAAGACGATTGGCTACATACTGACGTTGGTCATGATAACAACGTTCGATTGGTTAAATGACGTCACCGATTTACGTCATAACGCATTCGCGACGTCAGCAAATTCCAACAAAACTACGTTTGTTTTTCATTTTCTTGGGGCTTTTTATGCCTTAAAATCTTTAAATAATGCATGATAAATAGAAACCATGTAAGAGTCTTTAGATATCAAGTTTATCAGGCTCGATCAGAAACATGTCGGACTGGCTCGGCAAGCCTCGCCATTCCTACGCTGTTTCTGGTCTCGCCTGATAAACTTGATATCAAAAGACACTAACATGGTATTCTCTATGTATAGTAACAAAATTTTCTATTAACTTTAACACGCTTTCTGGTTCAAACATATTCTGCAAAACTGGCGGTGAACCACATACTGAATATGAAATGTAAATAAATAGGCAATCATCAGGAATTAATACAATCAAATGCCACATCCCGCTCTCAAAACCAATAGGGAAAGCAGTACACACACACACACACACACACACGGAAAAACTGACATAATATCATGAAAGACACGCACGGTTAACCGAACGAGCAGCTCTATCCCAAACAGGTGGTCATTCAGCTACCCTAATTAAAAACAGCATCAACATTTATTTTTTTCTATTTTATTTTTAACTTACAACACAAAACAAAACAAAAGGCAGATTGGGTAGCAAAACAGGTGACCAAACCGCTAAAGAACATAGACAAGCGGAAATAGCACAATGCAACATCAAGGTACCACACAGAAGTACCGCCTTGGAACGGTCAGCAACAGATTACTGATGGGCTTAGACTTAAAAACCTAAAAAAAGAGCCGTCACACGATAAAACCAACAAAGCGGCATGTGCACTTAGCGAAGACTCAGGTCAGTTTGGGCATCCGCCCAGTCTGATCAGAGTCTTCGATGTCCGCACGGAGCTAGCTGAGACCCGTAGCTACCCTTTACGCACACAGCGAAGACTCTGACCAGAGTGGGCATTTCCCCAAGCTGATCTGAGTATTCATTGGGCACGTGCCACTTTGCTGATTTTGTCCTGTCGCGGGTCAGTTATAACGTACAGAGAGAGAGAATTCACATCGGGCAGCACAGTCTTTTCAAAGTCTTTTTCCTGTCCGTTTGGACATTTTATGGATCTGTAATATTAAAGCTAAGACTCTTATTAATCTGTTTGTATACACAAGCTATCAGAATCGTCCCAGTTGGCAGAGTCATAAGGAATCTTTCTATGTGACTAGCTTAAATTCAACGTTTGGTGTTAACGTTAAATCACAGTAAAGTTGACAAGTCTACAATGAAGTCGATACATTTGGTTTTGTTGTACATGCTAGGAGTTTTTGTTAAAAAAGGTATATGTATGCTTTTATGCAATTTTCACCACAAACGTTTCTGACTAAAACATCATGCAGATCTATAATCATTCTTAAATACTTTATAAACTTTAATGAAATTAAGTATTTTGACTGCGAATAATAATGCAATGTGAGAAGTAAAGACATTTGAAAAATTGAAATTATTTGATGTTCAAAAACGTTTTAATTAAAACTGTTTTAATTAAAAGCATTGGACGGACGCTCGGCGCCCCGTTACTGCGGCTATGGATTCGTTCCTCTGAGGTGCGGGGGCAACGTCGACATGAGAATTGAAATACTACTACTAATAATTAAAAGCAATAGTTACTCTGCTGAAACTGATGATTGTCTTCATGATTGTCTTCATTTGTCACTCCTTTTTATCGGATGTGGCTATATATGAGATTTAAAAATACGAAGCAGATAGACATGTTATTTGTTAACTTCTTCATACAGTAGCCAAGGTAGATTTAACTGGAAGATTTGTTCTGTAACAGACAGTAACAGTAAATTTTCAGAACAAACTAAGCTATAAAAGTTTTAGATCTGTCAATATTCATGAAGTTTAGTAATACGGAGCTATGTTGCATAGTAAATCAATTTGAACGTAAGAATTTTTACACGAATTTCAACAACTACTTTCTTCTACTTTGCAAACTTAGTCCGTTTGCAGCAACCGAAGACCTATTGAGAAGGTATCTGTTTGCGCAACTCCTAGAATTTGTCATTAATCATTTTGAAACTTTGCAGGCTTCTTTTAAATGACCTCAGACTATAGGTGAATGTAACTTAAGGATACAGTGTGATAACGTTTGGTCATTTGTTATTCGTTTGAAACTATAAGTCAGTATTTTTGGGCCCAAATACTAATAAAATGTATAGACGGTGAATACTCCTTATAGGGTTTTATACCAACCATTTTGACAATGTGCAGATGTTTTAAATTTGCATGTGTTTTTTGTAGAATCTTCAGATAAATTTTTTGTTGCTTTTTATGCATTTCGAACTTTCAAGCTCAAATACTTACAAATTGAATAAACAATAGGCACCTTCTGTGCGCGGTTGCTCATAGAGTTTTGTATCAATCTTTTTGAGACTTTGCAGGTGATTTTGGTATTATAGTTTGAAAAGGACTTGGTATGATAAAGCCCATATTTGGCAAAAAAAAACTGAATTTTCAAAAGTCCGATTTAGATAAAAAAAATGTATTCATAGGAAAGTTGAAACCTTGAATGTAACAGCAAACACAATATTAACCAGTTCTTGTATAAAATATTTGTGTTTTTCATCTTGAACATATCCACACCCCCAGCGGATTCCGACGAAAATGACGAGTTTGGTAGCCTTTGCAGCTTTCAAAATATATGAGCCCAGCCTCCAGCACATGTATTTTGTGTGCAGACAACATTTTTATATATTTACATGTCATGAAAATATTAAATGTGCTGGAGACCGGGCTCTATGTTTATTTCTAACTTTTTGTTACAAACCTGGCAGCGTTTGGAACATTTTCCCTGTTTTCTCAACATGAAAAAAATCCATATCTCCGCTCGTAGACAAAATAAATATATATTGTGGGTATTCATTTTTTAGTTAGAACACAAGGAATAATTTGGTACACATTTTGTTTTGACCTGCTGGAATATTTTGGTTAGCGTCTCTGGACTTGAAAACTTGAGTGGATGGGGTACCTGAACAGGCATTGTGCTGTGCAAAAGTAATTAGCAGTGTTATCTAGCGTATAAGCTTTTCATCAAAAGCCTATTATCAAGAGTTTTCAAAAGCTATTGAAAATGAATGATTTCTTGAAAGGAAAATATTAAACTCAAATTTACTTGCAATTTTCCTTCATATTATTGAAACAATATAGGCATGTCAGAAATCATGTTATTCTGAGAATAAACATAGTTTAAACATATTATTTCTGTTCATTTCCATACGCACAAATGATAAGCGATAGAAACAATGCCATTTTAACAGACTGTGAATGGGGGCCAAAAACGGCCCTTATCATACCAGGTCCTTTGTATGTGTATTTGTAGCATCTCAAGACCATATTTTATTACTTTTTTTTTCATTTTGAACTTAGTCATTTCTCAGGCTTAGATATTATCTAAGTGCATAAAGAGTGGTTACCTTGTGCGCGCAACTCCTCCTAAGCTTTTGTACATTGCACATATTGTTATTATGCATCCCAATCCTTTTTCAAAAGCCGGGAGACATAAATTAGCCGAACTTGCTTGTAAGCTAATGTACATGTATTAGGTACTGCACTCTAAAGACACAGCTCAGGCTAGCACATCTGTGGACACTCACTGAGTCAAAGTGACCGTCTTGCACCGCATTGATATAGATTTCTAGGATACAGTGATTCAGCTGCAACTGAGTATGAACTGTATGAACTGCTTATAGAGAATCATACGTACATTGTTCTCCTGACGCAGATTTTTTTTCACGTTTTAGTATCCTTGTGTGAGCTTCTGCAAGAATGCACTAACTGCAAGGCAGCTCAGTCGTGTGGTTCTTATCGTGAAATGAAGACCAATGTGACAAAGTGTGAGTGTATAGATATGCTGGAGACGGCAGGTACTTTAATGGTTGAATTCGACACCAATCAAGGAACATGTAAATCATTCAACATGTGTCAAGGAAGACAGGAGGCTATGGGGTTTAACGCATTCATAAAAAGTTGTCGAACAGGTACATGTATTGCTTACACCTATTATGGTATATTTATTAAGCAAGGTGTGTGCTGTGAGGTAAAGGTTTCCTTTAGCTTAGTTAATATTTTACACGAAACATTATAGACTCAGATTAGCTTGCCCATGTTTTAGTCCGATTATTATTTTGTTTTCATTTTTTGTAACAGCGCCTGTCAGATTAAGGATCAGTAAGACAGATTCAGTGTAGTGAAAATCAGAAACTAATAAGCTATGCATGAACACGGTATAGAAAGACTATGGCCCACTTTGAATCGAACTAGAGTACCTATCATAGTAGGATTTTTGGGCATGCGCACTCGCATTACTAATCGAACGCCAAGAGTACAATAGTAGATTGCCTTGGAAACGGAAATAAATACTATGCATTTCATTGCCTTTTCCGTGCTTGTAGAATTTAAAAACGGTAATTTATAGATAAGATGATAATATATACCCTAAAATAATTGTATAAACTAAATTCCGGTATATAAAAGAAACAAATACTTGTAGTATACCCACAAATCTCGCGAGTCTTCAACGGCCGCCATCTTGCTTCTAGAGTAACGGTGTTAAAGACCTCGGTAGATCTTTGGTAAGTTCATGACGTCATCTTTATAGCTACCACCGCACTTTGATTGGAACTTTAGTAAATATAGTAGCTACTATAGTTCGATTCGAAGTGGGCCTATGATGTGGTCTAGCGTATATTATTTCGATGTTACGCTCATGTGATTTTAGCAGCATAACATCCAGTTTCCAAATCTTTTAACTAAGTTTGTTTTCTAATTTCGCATCCAATTTAGCTGAAACTTTGTAAAAGGTATGACTAAGATGTCGAGTATTCCATATCATTTCGAGATTATGTTCCAGTAAATTTTTGTAGAGTTAAATACAATTAATCGAAGGGCTGATAGCCCTGACATTACATGTTCTATCAAACATTTAAAAGTCATGGGGTACAAAAGTATGGTCGGTTGGTCAAAATATTTCAAACTGCAACGGTATTCGATACATATGGTTCAACTCTAATACATAAGATTTTTTGCAAATGAGCCGTTTGGTGCAAATCAGTTCATACACCTGCCAAAATGCTATCTTCTGTATGCATGTAAGGATTTCTATGCTTAAGGCGTGAACATTCTCCATTATTAAAAAGTTATACAGATCACTGACTTTTGCTTTGCATGTTTGCCTACGACAAGTAACTTGCATGACAAATGATTTTTCAAGTGTTTGTGTCTATGTTAAGAGCGTTAAGCATACGTCGACGTTGACGTCATTCTTGAGATTAATTGTAAATTATCCTCAAACTAATAGATGAAATAGTGATTTACTGTATACATTTCACACTTTGTTCACTTACACTACTTACATAACAGACGACACTTGATAGTTTTGATTTTATATATGTGAACTGGACCGCATTTCCAGGTCACGATACTCAATTAAATACTTTAAGATCACAGTGGTACTTTTGACGATTCTTCTTCTTTGGCTTACTGAGTAACGTTCCCCCCCCACCCCGCCGTGACCCACTTCACATATATTGTGTACTTGCCACATACAAGTCTCCTGCATTAAGGAAATAATGTGTCACAGGGGGGAAAGTACTTGTATTGTAATTATAGTGAAGCCTTCCCTTTTGGCCGTTTTGACCGGAAGTGTAACTATGGTTTTGCAAGTTTGAATGCCAGTCAGGCGTAACAAGAAGAAAATCGTTGCTTTGTATTGTTTTTTTGCATGTATTTGGCACGCACTTATGATAACAGCTTTTGGAATGATTGACTGATTTCAATACTTTTATTAACTCAATTAAGAGGTATGAGAAAACCTTGAATTTAGGGCAGGTAAGTTCAGCCTGGATTATCTCCCCATGAATTCGAGTCTGAATCACAAATGTTCTGATTTCATACGGTTTACATATTTGTGGATGCCCTGCTAAGAAATATATATACACTTTGTACTTTTGAAAAATCGAGCCTGTCGTGCCGGTCTAATGGGGAAAATCCTAGCCTTAAGCATAGAAGTCTTTTCTGAATTTCGATACCGATGACTAGTTTTTACTGATTTAAGTACACTCATTGTTTGCGGAATTTCGTATTACCGACGAAATAGTACAAGTGAGTATCCACTGCAGGTTTACAATATTACATGTGTTTTGTTCTATAATTAGGAGTTTCCTTATGGGGCAGCTAATTTGTTTTACTTAAAAAAAAAAGATTTATTGGCGCTGATAGGGGCAGAGCCGCTTGAAGGGGTGAATAGTGTAACCACAATTGGCGGATTGATTTCTTATATGCACTTAGTTTCCCTTAAATTTGCTTGTGACTAGTATCATTAATCGGATATCTTTAATTGAAAAATGTATATAATTAAACATACACGAGGTTCTCATTGAACTTTGTAAACGCCTTGTTTGTAAAAGCAAGAGGATATTACTGTGAAAGTCACTTTTCAAAATACGCTTGTGACAGCTTTGAATGACATATATAGTAATTCATTTATAAAATAAACAAGGACGTTTTTCCTTCCTTTTACTTGTGAATTGATATGATAATATATAATGCGCGGAACTTTTATCAAGGCGGGGTAACTGTGTATTCATTATTACTGTTATTGCACTTGTTAGTCAAAACTTAGACTGCTTTGAATCTCATTAATGTTAGAACCCAGAGTTTAGGTGTCTATATACATTATGTCTATGAAATGTAGGTGGACCTGCATTTGTGTCTTCTCCCATCGGACCTGTACTTTCTAGGTCTAGCTGGATTATAAAAGGCATAATTAGATGGCTGAATTCAGTATTTCTCTAGATATTTAAAAAAGGGTAAGGTGGCTGATTTCATGGTTTCTCTTGATATTGAAGGGTCAACATCTCTAGTAGGTCAGAAAGGTCCAATAACTGATCTGATTGGTTGTTGATTGTTTAAAAAAGAATTTATCAGGTAAATGATTGATAGTGCATAGTGCAGATTATATTTCCTGGTCCTTTTGGATCATTGAGTTCATTTGAGTAATTTTGAAAATAGAGTTCCGCTTTAGCCGGTGCTAGGGGGCATGGCTGGTGTCGCACATTTCATTACTAGTCATGCAAAAACTTAATTAAACCGAGTCTGCTATTTTCTATTCTTTGGTGTGTTTCTTGCTTCCAAAGGATCTTACTTTTAAGAACATATTTATCTTCACTGCAGCTGGTGTTTGTGCCGTGTGGCGGCCGTAAAATGTCTGCCCGTACATCATCATAGCGCTTAAGCCGGTGCAAGGGGGCGTGGCTTGTGTCGCACATTTCATTACCAGTCAAGAAGAGACTCAATTAAACCGAGTCTGCTATTTTATATTCTTTGGTGTGTTCCTTGCTTCCAAAGTATCTTACTTTTCAGAACATATTCCTATCACCTCAGTGACCAGCAGTCTTGGGCCTTTGAGCTAATTATTATCAATAAAACAGTAGCTACACAATGCGGCATCAAACAAGGACTATTTTCAACCTTTGCCAGGAGGCAAATGATCTTTACCTTTACAGGCCCCATTGCTCTAACAGCATGGAATATTTTATCGTGAAGAATCGCCGAAAGCTTCTCACCATAGTTTAGGTGTTGTAAATAACAATGCTTAGCCAACTTTAAAAAAACAACAACACACCATTGAGCTTCACTCAGAAGAGGTTTGAAAAATGATTCGGTTCATTTATCGTTGGCAACTAAAATAAAATCCTTTCGATATCATAAACTTGAATAAAATGATATAAAATACAGTGCACAGGCGTGGGGCACCATTCAATTATACTCCGTGGCTCGACGGGTTACCAAAAAGGAAATTGTCTTTTGTGGAGCGATTTGTCGTTTTCCTCTGCTTTTGCCAGTTATAAGACTCAATATATGCACAACAGCCCACATTTCATCCCCTAACGTATAGGGTTTGTGTTTAGACGCTTTTATCGCTGGTGGAACTATGAAGAGACTTTGAGTTATCTTTTTAATGTCGAAAAAGATGTAATAGGGTTAACATTTTTACTTGAAAAGGTGTTTGCCTATGATGTTGATATTTGGCATACAACTGAAAGTTGAAATGCTCTTCAGTTCAACTTCTGGCCTCATTCCACAGAAATGTGTTTAAGGTATTGCCCCATTTCAACCTCGGCATTATTTCACCTTCTGAACTGCTTCACTTAGGAAGCTAATTTGTGGTATACTACATGTATTTGCTAGGTGAAAGAATGATAAAGACGACGAACTTTGCATTTGATGGTTTCATAGTTAGTGCCCCATGTTTGCTAATACCTATGCAGCTACGAAGCATAAGAATAGCAAGCCTAGGGGTTTTAAATGTTAGTTATGGAAGGTATTGAAAAATAAGCGGTCCCATACTTTTTTTTCTATAGTAAAATGATATAACGGGCTTGCGGAGCACTTGCTCACAATGTTCTTCTTACTCTGTTTTATCAGATGCCAGATGATATATAGTTATGTGACAGGCTGACGTTTGATAGTATATTTCGTGTTTTTGCAGACTGTTTACAGTATACAATTGAGACTAGAATCGACCAGTCGGGAAGTTGCTTTGAAACAAGTCGTACTGCAGTCGGTATCACGCATGCCTGTTTGCAGTTCTGCCTTCACAGAGACGGTTGTATGGCAATAACACATCTTACGTACTCAAGTGGTACAATTATTTGTACTTTCCACAACGGTTGTACCCAGAGCGTGCCTGAGCCTACGAACAACTCAACATTCATAGGGATAACTTGCTCAGGTACAATTGATAGCTATACTAAACAAAAGAAAATACACCGAAGTAATGCATAATACTCGCTGATTTAAATTACGTTAACTTACAATTGATAGCACAATATGCAACAAAATGACATGTAGGCCGAGGAGACTGACATGGGCCACGCTTGTGGTGCTCCTTTATTCGTTTTCACCTAAAATAACTATTAAGTGGCCGTCCTTATTAAACATAAAATGCTTGAACCTGTGTTTGTTTTGTGGATTGACATTTAAAATGTATACTGCTCGCTTCAAATAGAAAGTAAGGCTCTATTCATTTTAACAACATTGAAAGAATTAAAGGTTAGCAGGAAAAATACTATGAATATCTGTCAGACACGTATATATAGAGCAGTAGTAGAGAAATAAAGAAGTACTCACTGGGCGGTCAGGATTCGAACCAACGTCAACTGCGGGAAACTCTCGCTAGCCATTCAGCGACACCGTTTGCTTCTCTAGGCTTCTTTATGATTATCTTTGTTTCCAAAGATATTATCGACACAGTGTTTAAGTGTTAATTCTTGTTCTGTAGCATTGGGGTCACTACTTAAATAATGATTAAAAGTAAACTTATTCTGTTTGATGTATATTTGGTAAAATTTCTAAACTATGCTAAAACTAAGACTGACTAAGTTTCGTGGAACAAAGATAAGCTTGATTTCTTTGCATGATATGTTTAATATGGCTACTGGATGGCTGTGTATTGCTAAGAATCATATTTTGTCTGACCATGTATGTTGGATACAAAAATGACCATCTGTCGCACTTATTTTATAAAGGTATGTTTAAACTGAAAGTTTCTATATCACTGTTGGTTGACGATTTTTCTCGGAGACTGGTTTGTCATAGCGATCATAACAGGGATGCACATTTGTTGCACCAAATGTTGTGAAGGTAAATGTATATTTATCTGTAATAATTATTTTCGCTATTACTATATTTTGGTACTCGGTTCAGGAATTGGTGTAACTTCCATTGGGAATTTACCGTGTCACATCTCACAGACGTCACAGGCGCCTACCACTACTTCGCCAATTTTGACTTTAATCCAGACAACCTTTGCATCGAGCGAGACACCTCTAAGTAGCACAGAGTCTGGAGATTCGATGACGTCAGGTATTTCACAGCAATACAATGTTGCTTGAAACAAAGAATTAGATAACAAAATAAATATAAAAAATAATAGGATGGTTATTTGCAGACTGAAGCGTAGCTAGAGGCAATTACATGCTACGCATATTGATGTTTCACGGTCCTTGAGTAGAAATATAGGGGTTTAGCCCCTCATTATTTCAGTGTGGTACGTTTTTTTGCTATTTGTATTGAGATCACGTCTAATGTATGAAAAATTCTCGCTACAAAAATGCAGGTGAAGGTTGAATTTTTGTCATTTTGACAAAATTTCAATACGCACCTACGTATTTGCGTAACACCAGCTACGCGCTTGATATGTATGTTTGTTCATTAATTTCAAAATTATCATTCTAATGAGCTCCGAAAGAGTTGTATCATATACCGCGGCAACGAACATTTCACGTATTTTACGTTTCAAACTGGCACAGTTGTCCATAGATTGCAAATTCGATATTTATGAAAATAGTTTGGATTTCGTTTTCTGTTACACAATAATTGCTTGTTTTGCAATACCCAGCCATCAGTTTATGTTCTCTTGTGCACGAATACAATTTCGACTATTATAACGAACTTAATTTTCTCTGTTCTGTACTGGTTATTTATTTATTTATTCATTCTTTTTATTTATACATCTAATTTTTCGTTTTCTTCTCTTTAAAGTAATCGGAATCGTAAAACGTGTTAATAAGGTTTTCCAATTCCTCAGTAATTGTGATGAAAAATGGCCACCTGCATTGTCTGACGTAGTTTATTGTAGAGCATGGTACAAGGTCATCTGTGTAAGTAGAAATTCTGTCGTAGGTACTACTTTGCCAATTAACAGCGTATCAATAAACTCTGATACAACAGTTCAGACTATGGGTGTGTTTGACCGGGCTTATCGTGCTTCACAATTCTAAGCGAGAAACACTTTTTCTATAGAAAAATGTGCGTCGCAATCAGAAGCTTGCAGCACTGGGTGTTTCATGCTTAACAATTCTGAGCGTGAAGCACTTTTCAAATTTAAAAAGTGATTTACGTTAGGAATCGAGAAGAATGAAACGCCCAGTCGAATGCGCCCTAAGTGTGTTGAAACTATGTTAACCTTTTCAGTTACCGTACATGCGACGTCTGCACCGTCGGTAACAACGTCAACTAGTGCTGCTCTATCACCAGTATCATCATCAGGTTTGTTTTGTGACATTTTTGAATTTCTGCCTATGACCTGTTGTAAATAGCAATATACGCGGTATGCTCGGAAAGTTCACGGACTGCACTTAGTCTAATAACTTTTGTTATTTTTAAACATAGAGCTTTGAAACTTCAGTCTCGTTAAGAAATATATATATTCATTTTCATTACAAGCGGACATTTGCCTATGTCGATGCATTCTAAAATTGTCGTATCCATAGCAACACGATATACGCTCTTGCGGAGCAACCCTCATTTATTCCTATAATGTTCATATCATAAGCCATGTGTTACGTTATCTTCATATTCTTCTACACCAAGACAATGCCCCAGCGCACACGGCCAAACATACGGAGTTGAATGTTCTCGGGGTCGGCAGATTAGAGCACGCCCCATACAGCCCAGACCTCGCGCCACTTGATTTTGCAATTTTCCCGGCCGCCAAAGCCCAGTTACGCGGAATCCGCTTCGACGATCTCCAGAGCCTTCATCGCCATGTGCAGGCAATTATTTCATCCTTTGATAAATTACGGTTGCAATCTATTTACACATCATGGGTCAGGAGACATGAACGTTGCGTGCAAGCACATGGCCGCTATTTCGAGACGGAATGAAAACTGATGTTGACGTCATTAATTTTAACGTCGGGTTGCTCCGACATACCGTTGGTACATGTTTTTAATTTATCATAATTTTTTTTATTGTTCTATGTACGGCGACGAAATTTTGCAGTGATATACAATCATAGATGAAGTAAATTGTTATAATACAACGAGCCATTCAAAAGAAATCCGTTCAGTCCGGGAAGTTTCCGAACATACCTCGTTTGTCGGATAGTTATACGTATTTTGTGTGAAGATTATAATTTTTAAAACTAACTTCTTCTTTTGAAACGATAAAATGATTATGAAACAACAGACAGGTAGTGCCTGACTGTTATAAATGTACAAATATTTTTATCCCCGTCCCTCCCCCAAATTCTATTATGTTGTCAACTGTTCAATGAGTTTTAACAGAACTGTGAATTATTGTTTCTATGGGATAGGATTCTTCTGGTTTAGAATTTTCACAAGGCTACAAATATATTATTAAGGATATACGATGATATTTCCATGTGTGTGTATGTTATTTCTTCAACGTGTCCTTTCTGAAGAATCTGTTTATATTCCCATTGATTGAGCTATGTGATTACTTTCTTTCCATGCCAAATTAATGTTTATTATACTCGAATCGAGTAAAGATGCAACGGACTTTGCAAGTTTTAACTTTTGAACACGATTAACACACTGTCAGCAACATTGTAAATGATGAAAATGCACTTAAATTGTTTACTCTTGAATAAAATAGTCCAGAGGGAATTAAATTGTGTTAATTTATTTCACAAGTCACTCTTTTTCGAATTTTCGGCCACTTCACCCTTTTCAAGAAACAGATTCAATTTATATAGACAACTACATGTCTGTGCTACCATTTTGGAAACTTGTTATGATACTGAGACATTGATGACGTGACGTCACTTCCAGTACGCCAAATGAATCCTAAGCGCCAAATAACGTCACGTCACAACTGACCAAAAGCCACAAAATTCTCACTTTGATATGGACAACTAGACTCTCATTATTAAGCATAAATAGATAAATAATTGATAAAAAATAATAAATAAATAAATCAGTAAATCAGCAGCTTCACTGCTGGGTCGGTGCAAGAGAGCCTAGGCCTACTAGTTAAGGGCTATAAGGGAATGCATCTGACCATGTGTAACCCTATATGAACCAAAAGAAAAAATATTTTTGTTTATTGATGAATTTATTTATTTATGTATTTATTTATTTATTTCTGCATGCGTTTTGTTCAGGTATCAGGTATATAATTAATTTTAGGAATACATTTGATTAATTTTGTTACTTTCGCTTTTGGTCTCGCTGATATTCTTTAACTACAACATTTCCTAGGTTTAAGCTTCCAGATGGTATTAATTAGATATATCAGATCTGCCAGTTTACCGTTATCTTCCATCATGTCCATAGATCAAGAAGTTACATGAACTGCACTGTAAGGATAGTACAGGTACTGTTGATATTGAAGATTTAAACAAAACACTGCCACTTTAGCCCGACTGACCTATAGTAGAGAAATAAAAATGCACTCACTGGGCAGTCAGGATTCAAACCAACGCCAACTGCGAATACTCTCACTAGCCATACAGAGACACCATTATTTTGCTTAACTATACTTAGCCTTCTTATGCTTCTTCTTGTTCCCGAGGATATTATCAACACAGTTAGTCAGTGCTTCAGTGTTAACTCTCTAGCATTGTGGTAACTACGTAAATACTGAGTAAAAGTAACCTTATTCTATTTGATGTATATTTGGTAAAATTTCTGAATAATTCTAAACTAAAACTGACTAAATTTCGTGGATCAAAGTTAAGCGAATTACTCCTTACAATACGTCGAATAGGGCCATTCGATGGCTGTGTATTGCTAAGAATCATACATTGTCTGACAATGTATGTGGAATACAAAAATAATCTTCAATCGCACTTAATTATAAAAAGATATGTTTAAACTGAAACCAAAGGTTTTATATCACTGTTGGTTGAAAATTTGTCCCGGAGACTGGCTTGTCATAGCGATCCGCTCCACCGGACTTTCAGAGGCGACTTCAAATGGAGTTCCTATCTCTATATGACCTATGTCTTGGTGAGACATTAAATCCGAGCACACTTACCCACTAGGCAAAGCGACATGATCTTAGCTAAGTAAAGCATCTATTCAGCTTGCCGTAGATTCTCAGACATCACTTTTTTATTTCATCTTTTGCCTGCCGTCCGTCTTAGGTCATCGTGGTTACTGAGGTGGCTTCCGGAGAGTTGGAGGGGTAGGGGAATAGATAAGCTTGGGCGTTTGTCAGAAGCACCTGTGGAGGCTCCGTCTTCTTAATTGCTTACCAAATATGTAATTGTGGCTTGGAAAGGGATGTTTCTTTCACGCTCTTCACTAGTTGTCGCAAACTTTTGGGTTAGCGATCCTGAAGAAGTTAAATACAGGGATACACATCTGTTGCACCACTTGTGACGAAGGTACATGTATATTTATTTGTCATTACTACGAGGGTTGATCCAGAAGTAATGTCACTGTAGCTATAAAATCGTGTAGAATGAAGAGAGGGCAAGGAAATTTCGGATCCAAGTACCTTGATCTATCTGCATTATGGTCTGAAAATGTCATAAAAATACAGTGCACAGTCACTGAGATATCGAAATAGACAGAAGGCATGGTAACAAAACGCGCCGCACGTCATTGACGTCGTTGACGCACCAGACGAAGTTTCGATATTATGTGCTGTCCAAGTAGCATATTCGTTGTTCCAGCAAAGTACTAATGTCTGTTCACCCATGTTTATCTCATCTTTTTATATTACTTCAACAGCCCGCCGCTCAAGTTTAAGAATTTACACATTCGAATTGCAGAACATCGATCTTCATACATGGGATCAGAACAAGAGTGACGCTATTGTCTGAAATTGAAGATAAAGGTCTTCCGGTTTTCGGACTATCCTCTGGCGACTCATATTCGCCGTATCGCGCTGAATGCACCTTTACACAAGCCTCATAATAATTCTTATATCACCATATGTCTAACTAAACAGCTCTAGAGTCTCTAATGGTTATATTCCAAATTTGAGGCAAAATCGCATACATATCCGCTGACGCGTCTGTCAGAAAGCAACATTTTTACTCTCGGCAGTATCAAGCATTAGCACTAGTCAGCGAACTTCAAACTGCAGTGACGATATTAAAATTTCAACAGTGGGCGTCGGAAATATATTTCGTCATCGTACCAAAATTTTCATTTGATTTGTTGCGTTAGTTTGATTTTGATTTGTGATTGCCTTTGAAACTTCTGTTCATGTAATTAACGTTATTCTGACGTGCGGCGTGATGGCGTCGGTTGCCTACTCTGCACCTCTGCATATTTGGAACGGAAAAAGATTCGAATTTTATATTTATTCTGTAAATCAGAACTAAATTACAGTGTAGCTTGATATAATTTTTATGATAATGCTACGATGAATAAGCGCGCAATAGACACAGTGACATTACTTCTGGATCAACCCTTGTATTTCGCTATTATTATTTATTTATACTCGGTTCAGGTATTGGTGTAACTTCCATTGAGAATTTACCGCGTCACACCTCACAGACGTCACAGGGGCCTACCACTAACTCGCCAACCCTGACTTTAATCCAGACAACCTTTGCATCGAGCGAGACATCTCTAAGTAGTGCAGAATCATGGGATTTATCGACATCAGGTATTTTACAGCAAAACAATGTTGCTAGCAACAAATAAATAAATAATAAATAAATAAATCAATCAATATATGCATATATAAGCATGTTTATTTGTATAACTTCATTAAGTCCGAAAGAGTTGTATCATACATGAGGTACTTTTAAGGAATGAATTTCTTTTTTTTTCTGGTGTTTATCGAAGTATAAACTACATTGGGTCGCGTGCAAAGCAAGTGAATCCCACAGGGTTTCATGTAAGCTTTGCTTGCGACCCAATGTAGTCCAACTTCGATAAACACCAGAAAAATAAAGTTCATTGCCTATCTTTACATTCTTTTCTCTCTATCATTTGACCACATAATTGCGTTAGGGCTACAGCTGAAGCAGAAAAAAACATTTATACAATGTTTTTTCGAATAATAGTAGAACAGCGTCAATGACGTCATAACGTCGCCTACGTCCAATCAGATTGGAAAGAGTCATGGTTTATCTGACGTCACTTAACCTCATGTAACGTTGCGTGAACCGAGGTAGTTATTGAATTATCAACTACATTACGTTCTAATGGCTTAACATAGGGCTTTTCAATAAATGCACTGAGAATGTATATATTGTTTAATAGTGACTGAGTGATAGTATATAAAGATCATGGTATCGTTGGATGCTATTTGCTCCAAAGGCGTGTTCACTGGCAAGTCATGCATGAGGTAAACATAACAGATAGATTTTAGCCAGCTAACCACTTTCAAATTGTTTGTTTTACTTCGTCAACCAGGTTGCTTCGCCAACTAGACCGCGGCAACGAACATACACTGGCGCTCACGTATTTGTACACATTCAAAACGCGTCGGGGACGCAGTTGATGCGCGCGGGATACGCGGTAATTATGGACGCGAATATTTTAGTAGCCAATGAAAATTCGTTCTCAGTTTTGCGTATACCGCGAAGCGACGCGTGCAACGCGCATTTTATGCAAATTTCATGGACCCAATCAAAATTGCGCACATGATACGGGTATTGACGTAGTCCTTTGCGTCTCAACGCGCGCGTACGGGAACCAATCAAAATCGCGTATTGAATGCGCATTTTAGTGAGGTCAACTTTAAGTAAATCATGTGAAAGAAAGAGCCATTAGTCTACAGCAAGCTTGATGTCGAATGCTCATTTGGTCTTACTTGAACCATAACGGGAAAGAAAGAAAAAAAAAAAAAGAAGCCTAGAAACTCGAGCGGCAACTCAAAACTAAATGCGACTGGGACAGTCCCATGACACTTCGCCATTGAAGTGGAAATAAATCGCACTCTTCAGCCATAAATTCCTTTCGTATCAGAAATTAAAATCGTGGAACTGAAATTAATATGGCCTTTATGGAAAATAAGTGCCAGGCGGCAGTCACTTTGAATCTTAAAGAATTCAAGTCAGGGTGGGGGGGATAAAAACCTCTGATCAGTGACCTATAAATAGCAGTGATCTGGAGGGCTGATTGGTGTTTTACGAGAGAATGTTTGGGAGAGGAGTGGTAGGTCACTGCTCTGATCAACATGACTTGGAAACGGCTGTCTCCAGGCTAGGACACTGCGGGCAGGGCTGCCTTCACTACAGTAACCAGTCCGCCCTATGCCCCCACTGCAATGATGCAGAAGATCTCAACCATATCTTCTTTGACTGTGTGGCCCCATAACAATCAAAGGCGAGACCATAGAATCCACCATATTCAAGTTAGGCTATCACACAATAGACCTGAGACTGCTCCTGTCTCCCCCAAAGAAGCATGCAAATACAATACAGAAGGCAGTCTTTGAATACCTAGACAAAACCAATATCATTGCCAGGATATAGATAGATTCCAATACAATAGGGAAAACAATCCCCCTATTTTTCTCTAATTCGAGCCCCTGTTGCTAACCACCTACCAAACCCATTTCCCAAAATCCCTGGATCCACATTTATACCCTACTAAGTGCAATGCTCATGACAAAAACTCCCATTACCCAGTAAAAGCCCCAGAACCCATCTGTACGACTACAATCTGACTTTCCCTACGGTCGTATAAATAACTTTTGTCTATTGACAATAAAGGCTAAAATTAATGTGTATCCAACCTCCTTAACCTCACACCCAGGCTAAGTTACCCGGAAACTAAATGAACCATAATAAGGTTGAGCACATTTGCTCCCTAGAAACAGCCAAAAGAAACTGCCCTCTTTTCCCGTCAATCCGCAATAAGAAATAAGCTATAGTCCTCTGGTCCATTAATAATACTCTCCATTTCTTCCCCACCCCCAAATTAATGTGTATCCAACCTCCTTAATCTCACACCCAGGCTTAGTTATCTGGAAACTAAATAAACCATTATAAGGTTCAACTCATTTGCTCCCTAGAAACAGCCAAAAGAAACCGCCGTCCTTTTTGAACAACCCGCAATAAGAAATAAGCTACTGTCCCCGTGTCTATTAATAATATTCTCCATTTCCCCTCCAAAAATAATGTGTATCCAACCTCCTTAATCTCATACCCAGGCTTAGTTACCTGGAAACCAACTGTACCATTATAAGGTTCATCACATTTGCTCCCTAGAAATAGCCAAAAGAAACCGCCGTCCTTTTTGAACAACCCGCAATAAGAAATAAGCTACTGTCCCCGTGTCTATTAATGATATTCTCCATTTCCCCTCCAAAAAATAATGTGTATCCAACCTCCTTAGTCTCATACCCAGGCTTAGTTACCTGGAAACCAACTGTACCATTATAAGGTTCATCACATTTGCTCCCTAGAAACAGCAAAAAGAAACTGCTCTCTCCTCCCAACAATCCACAATAAGAAATTAGCTACAGTCCTGTTGTTGACTAATAATATTCTCCATTTCCCAAAATATTAGAACACTAAAAAAACTCCCATGAAAATACAGGACCCTAAAACTTTAAATATGCAATATATTTTGGAACCAACTAAACCAAGATAAGGTTTAGAACAAATGCTACTGTCCTAGGTCCCAATAGGAATTTTTACCCCACCTACCTCCCTCCCAACAGAATTAAGCTACGGTCTTCTCTGAGAGCAACAGTCGCAATTCATGATGTAACCCAGGCAGTCTCAATTACTCATGAGGGCCACAAAAACATGAGACAACTGCATTCCAGATCACCCTCCATCTCTTATCCCCCACTGCCCATTGCATTTGTTAATAAGGGAATTTGCTCCCCACCTAAGAATTTGCTCCCCATTCCCCCCTAGACCTGCCCTGGGCCCAGCCAGGACAGGGGCCTTGTTCCGACAGAACTAGCAAAGTGAAGTCTGATGGAGGCCTGCAGTTCGGGGAAGATGCATTATAGCTTGAAGTGTGCCTCTCATGCCATGCGTTTCAAGAAGCCCTGAATTGTATTGCTAAAGCCAACCCACAGTGGGTCGCGAGGGCTGTGTGCATGGGAAGCGATTTATGTGGATCTGCGCACAAGTCCATTTGGGTTCTATCCCATTGCTACTTAATGTTTCTGGAAGTTTTTGCTCCCCACCAAAGATTTTGCTTCTCCCTTTTTCTGAGACGTCACCTGCCCAGGACCCCGCACAGGTCCAGTTCGGTGCAACCTCACTAACACATGAATCTGGGCAGTCTTTTGCACCCGCCCCCCTCCCCACCAAAGAAATTGCATCCCATCCAAGAATTTGCTCCTTGTTCCCTCCTCCTCCTCCCCCTTTTTTCTCCATAGAACTGCCTTGGACCTAGCCAGGACAGGGGGGGGGGGGCTTGTTCCAGCTTGGGTCTAACTTCGGTTAGAAAACCAAGTTCTTCTTGTAGAGAGTCAGGTGTTTTTTCTTGCCGGGGTTCTCGGTTTTCAGTCACCTTGATGATCATTTATCTCTGGCCCCATATGCTGAAAATTTTTGCAGCATTAAATTGCTTTCTGGAAATCAAGGTTTATCTTGGAATGTACGTTACTATTCTGCCTTCAGCCAAAACTACATGCTACAAACATGTTTAATGCAAGTTACTTCGTAGTAAAATAATGTTTTTGATTGGGTGCAAGTTACTTTGCAGTAAAGTAAATGCAGCCTGCTCAAATGTTAACATGACCTAAACATGCCCGAGGTCAGTTCAAAAATAAATTTTAATGCGGCTTTGCTTCGGTTTGCTGTTTAGACAGGACTTTTAATCCGAAGTAAAAGTTAATTCGGATTCGATCCAAGGTACTCTGTAGGATTAGTTTAATTACTCCGAATAAGTTTTTAATTCGAATAAGATTTGCTAGTCTAAACAGTTAATTCAAAGCAAATTCTGATTCGATTCGGATTAAAACTCTAGTCTAAACAGGATTATTGAAGGTATAGAAAATTCAGGCATGCAAATGTTTTTACATTGTTTCAAAGGCAAGGATAATTGCTTATTTGTGGCCTTGGTTGTGGAGAAAACTGGAGTACCCGAAGAATACCACCAACCTTCCTGCAGAGACTGTCCGAGTGATTCTGCTTCCTGCCGAGGATCTCGGAAGGAAACAGAGTCACGTTGACAGTCTCGGTAGGAAGCCAATTTTCGAGGACAGAAGTCTCTGCAGGAAGCAAGAGATCGCGGACTGTCTCGGCTGAAGCCAAATATGATGTGAAGTCCGCCGAGACTGTCCGCGAGTTCTTGCTTCCTGCAGAGACTTCTGTACATGATAATTGGCTTCCTGCTGAGAGGCTCGACAGGAAGCAGAATCACACGAACAGTCTCTGCAGGAAGTCATTTATCATGTACAGAAGTCTCGGCAGGAAGCAAGAACTCGCGGACAGTCTCGGCGGAAGCCAAATATGATGTACAGTCTCTGCAGGAAGCGAAAATTAGAGGAATCGATTATACCCTGTGTAATTGTTTATTCTCAATATAATAGTCTGGGTCCAAATTTCACTGGTCTGTTTAATTCTTTGCGAGGGTTACCGTGTGTGTTCTGGCCCAGATAAGTTGTGACTTTCTGTTGTTGTTTTTTTGTGTGTTTGTTTTCTGGGCTTAGAAGTTAAGAAAAATAGAAGTTATGTATAGTTTCTAAGCCTAGAAGTTCTATTATAGAGTTAGTCTAAATAGTAGTTAATGAGTCCCATTGAATTCATAAATCGAGACGTTACGAGTTGTTATGTAAAATTGACCCAGATAATGTGGGACTACTTTATGGTTCCCGTCTTCTGCGCATCGATTCGGTCAGATTCCCGGTAGAGGGATCGAGACAATATTTAATTAACTTAGTCACTTATATTGTTTTAAGCTATCTTTAAACTATTTTAATTAGGCCAACGTACAATCTGCGGTTGTACGCGTATTGAACAAGTCATGAATATTCATGTTATCATCGTTTGCGTCTCCCGCGTCGAGACGCGTCAGGGCGCGTCTAGACGCGTCTGATGCGCGGTTCTAGGTGATACGCACGCAGCACGCGCATGCAACGCGGTACGAACGCGTTTTTGGTGTACAAATACGTGAGCGCCAGTGTACCACGTATTTTACGTTATAAACTGGCTCTGTTGTTCATTAATTGCTATTTATGAAAATAGAAGGAACGCTGAAGTTTGGAGTTTATTTTCTGTTACACAAGGACTTGTTTAGCAATACACAGCCATCAGTTTATATCCTCTAGTGCACGAATACAATTTCGAATATAATAACGAAATTTAATTTTCTCTGTTCCGCTGTGTTCTATTTGTTTACTTATTTAGATATTTATTTGTTCATTTATTCTTTTTCTGCTGTTAAAAATGCTCAGAATCGTACAAACGTGTCGACAAGGTTTTACAATTTAGTCAGTAATTTTGATGAACAATGGCCATATGTATTGTCTGACGTCGTTTGTTATAGAAATGATACAAGGTCAATTGCATTATTAAGTAGAAATTCAGTTGTTGATGCTTACTACTTTGCCAATTAACAGCGTATCAATAAACTCTGATACAACAGTTCAGACTATTGGCGTGTTTGACAGGGCTTATCGTGCTTCACAATTCTTAGCGCGAAGGACTTTTTCTATAGGAAAAAGGCTTCGCGATCAGAATCGTACAACACTTAGTGTTTCATGTTTCAAAGTCTTAGAGTGAAGCACTTTTAAAATTTAAGAAAAAGAATTTACGCTAACAATCGTGAATTATGACACGCCCAATCTAATGCGCCCTAAGTGTGCTGAAACTGTGTTGACAATGCCAGTTAGCATACATGCGACGTCCTCACCGTCTGTAACAACGTCAGCTACAGTTGCCTTAAGACCAGTAGCAACATCAGGTGTGCATAGTGAGATTTTACATTTCTGTTCAACACCTGTCCACTGTTGTAAATAGCAATATATGGCTGATAGTTGTGTGTACTTTGTGTGAAGATTATACATTTACATTTTGAAATCTAACTTAAACACATATTTTGACACCCGCCCCCTTCTCCAAGTTCTCTTATGTTGTCAACTGTTAAATGAGTTTTAACAGAACTGTGAAGTGTTAGGTTTTTATCGGGATAAGATAATTACGTTTGAGAATTTTCACAAGGCTATAAAGAAATCATTACTGACATACAATGGAATATGCTAATCCTAATCTGCTGGTGTACATATTCCGCATCTGCAGTTTCCATGTTTGTGTATGTTTACTTATTTCTTCCACGTGTCCTGTCTTAGAATCTATTTGTACTCTCATTGATTAAGTTATGTGATTTCTTTCTTTCCATGCTAAATTAATGTTTATTCTATTCGGACTTTATCTCAAGTAAAGATGCAACGGCCTGTTCTTGTTTTAACTTTTGAATATGATTAACACCCTGTCAGCAACAATTGCATATGATTTTAATGGACTTAAAAAAATGTATTACATGTAAGTGGCCTATAACTGAATATATAGTTTTATTTGTTTCAAGGTATTGCTTCTGCTTCGATGACTACAACTGTGCCAAAGACTATTCCTTCTGTGTCCTTGTCGTCATACACAACAAACATTACCCTTGTCATGATTTCAACAGTGTCATCTCCAGGTGGAACCATTAAAGCTACTGCAAACACCTCGCTGCATGGCAAGGACGATTTCTTTTCTAAACCTTCCAATATTGCCGCAGTTTCAGCCGCCGGTGGTGTTGCAGTTGTTGGAGGTCTTTCTGCAAGTGCTTGCCTCATGATGAAGAAATTAAAATTGACTAAAACCAATATTAACTGAGACTAGAATTTATTTGGTAATGATCGCTTTGAAAACGTATGCACTGGTTTGTGGTCAACAAACAAGATTTAAAACTGAACAAGTAAATTCGGTGAATATATATCTCCCGCAGATGTTGCCCTGATTTGTTTATGGTAAATTTTAAGTTTCATAGAATTTCATTCAGTGATTACTTAGTTAAGTCTGAAATTGTGGATTTTAAATCATATCTAGGTCAATAACTCTGCCATAAATGAGGCATGAGTAAGGCCATTTTAAAACAGTTTGCCATAGCATCACCGCACTATAAGAAGAGTGTTAGCCGGTACCTTACGTTAGTCTATGTTGTGGGTTTTAAATCAATTCAAGGGCAATAAATCAAGCACTATTGATGCCATAACGACAAAACTAAATGTTCACTGACGTGTCATGACAATATGTAATTGTTTTAAGTTTCATGAAATTCCATTCATTGGGTACGAGGTTATTACTCCGCATGTTGATTTTAAACCAATTAGAGGGCAATAACTCATTGCTTACTGAAGCCATTCTGACAAAACATATACTGCTCCCATGTCTTATGGTGATACATGTTTAGTATAAGTTTTATAGAATTAAAGTCATTGATTACTTAGTAACGGCTGAATTTGTCAATCTTAAATTTATTCAAGGGCAACAACTCATGCACTACTAATTCCTTTCTAATGAACCTCTATGCACAAAATAATGTTACCATGATAACATATAGTTTAATTTTCATAAAGTTCCAGGAATTGGCAACTTATATAGGGCTTATTATGTTAATTTGAAATCAATTCAAGGGCAATAAATCCTGCACTACTGAAGCCAGTCTGACGAAACTTAATATGCATCTGCGCGTATTAGTGATATATTTCTATTTTCAGTTCCATGAAATTCTGTTTTTTTTTTAATTACTTAGTTATGGTTCCAAATGAATGGATGGACGGAAGGACATGGAGAAAACAATTCCCCGCCTTTGGCGGAGGATAATTTTTTGAACTTATCTATCATTAAACTGTGGCCTATGAGGAGTTCGTTTATAAATTTACAGGTACTGAGATATTTTTAAGTGCAAAGATAGGAATAAATAGCCAGACGTGGCTGCATTTGAAAAGATGCAACTTTTTTAATATGACGTTCTCAGAAATTAGTTAAACAGAACTACTAACATTTGACATGTTTTCCTATAATGGCAAAGAGGACACCTCTTAGCCAAATTTGGTATAGAATATCATTATGGTGATCCATTTAACTGTATGCATTTTCAGCTCACCTAAGCCGAAGGCTCACAAAGTGAGCTTATAGTATAGGCTTGGTCCGTCGTCCGTCGTACGTTGTACGTTGTCTGTCGTACGTTCGGACTTTTGGTTTAAACATATTTTATTTTCAAAATGCACATAACAACATACAAATAACACAATTACTCAGAGCAATAGGATCAGAACGAAAGCTGATAGCTTATATAGCTCTTCTCTCTTTAAGCATTAATATCTGCTAGAGTATGTTGCCAATCTTGATCAAATTTTATTTCTAGCATTGCTGGGAGTACGGAATTGATTGCATATAGTTTTGGGACAGATTGCTTTAAAACTGTGGTTATCATGGCAACAAAAATGTCCTATTGACTCATAATGGGGAACATGTTGTCAGGGCGATTCAGTTTTGCTCGCAACTTCTTGTTAGTTGCAGGTATCTAGGATGGCTAAAACATCTCAGACCAGTTCGAATTTGGGCCATGTGTGCAATTTAGAGGGCACAGTTTTAATCCAATCTTCATGAAACTTAGTAAGAATTTATATCTCTATGACATCTAGGAAAAATTTGAAACTGGGTTATGTCTGGTCAAAAATAAGGTCACTAGGTCAAATCTTAAAAAAATGTTGTGTGCCCTCTTAGGGCACACTTTTGATCCAGTCTTCATGAAACTTTGTCAGAATATTTTTCTCTTTGAATCTAGAAGGAGTTAGATAGTGTATCATGGCAGGTCAGAAACTAGGCCACGAGGTCAAATGTTAGAAAAATCCTGTGTACACTCTAGAGGGCACTGTTTTGATCTAACTTTCATGGAACTTCGTCAAAATATTTATCTATGAAATCTAGAGCAAGATTGAAAGTAGGTAATGTCCGGTCAAAAAGTAGGTTACTAGGTAAGATCTTAACAAACCTTGTGTACACTCTAGAGGGCACAATATTGATCCAATATTCATGAAACTTTGTCAGAGTGTTTATCACTATGAAATTTAGAAAAAATGGATAATGGGTCATGTTGGGTCAAAGAGTAGGCCACTAGGTCAAATTTTAGAAAAAAATATGTACACTCTAGAGGGCACATCTTCGATCCAATCTTCATGAACGTTTGTCAAAATGTGTACCTGTATGAAATCTAGTAAAATTTTGAAACGGGGTCATGCCTGGCGAAAATGTTGGTCACTAGGTCAGATCTTAGAAAAACCTTTGTACACCTTTGCGGGCACAGTTTTGGTCCAATCTTCATGAAACTTTGTCAGAACGTTTATCGCTATGAAAGTTTGGAGGCGATATATGTTGGGTCATGTCAGGTTAGAAGCTAGATCACTAGGACAAATATTTGCAAAACCTTGTGTACACTCTAGAGGGCTCATTTTTAATCCAATCTTCAAGAAACATCGTCAGAATGTTTATCTCTATAAAATGTAGGACTAAATATTATCTCTATGAAATGTAGGACGAGATGAAAACGGGGTCATGTCTGGAGGTAGTTTAGTAGGTCAAATCTTAGATAAACCTTGTGTACACTCTAGAGGGCAAAGTGAAGTGACAAAATGTGTCTGTTCACAGTAAGATCTCAGGTGAGCTACAGGACCATTAGTCCTCCTGTGTTTATTTGGTACATAAAGTAAAGAGACACTGCTATTTCTCAACAGTTCGTACAGGCCATTTTAAGATACGTTCGCAAGTAACATTTTCATGTTTGCATGTGTGTGTGTGGGTGGGGGAGGGAGTTCTGGGGGATGTGTGTTTGGGTGTGTGGTTGGCTTGGAAGGGTCATCACACAATAAATCCATAACCACGAGTTGTCCGACTTCGATAGTTACCCAAGCAGATGAGGTTGTGAGGAAAGTATTAGCAAAGTAGACAGAGAAAGGCGTCTTTTATTCATTAATTTATTTCTTTATTAAAATAAGTGAGTTTTGTGAGAGTTTAAATTCAAGTAAATATCTTCACACGCCCCGCGAATGCTTAAAACCTCGACTATTGAAATATGGCGATGATTTTCTTGCCTATAAAGGGAAATATACCCAGTTTGGTTCAACTGATAAATTTCCAACACTAGCCAGGTACGTGCAACCCTGTGTTCGTAGAGAATAGCCAAAGGGGCAATTGGCATGTATGTTGTGCGTGTGTGTGTGGAGGGGCGGGGGGGGGGGGAGGGGGGAGCGTGTAGGAGGAGTGGAGGAAGAGCAAGCGGGTAGTGTTAAGAAGGATCACAAAATGTTTATACCGCTACATGGGATATTAAATCGATGCCATTTATATCATACTCAACAAAAAATATCTCTATCTAACGTTGGCACATATAAAATATTTGAATGAAGAATATAGTTTCAAACGGTGACTAGTAAAGGTATAAATGAATATAAAGGTATGACAAAGGAGTGCAGAAAATGGACCCGGAAGAGGATACCATTCTTAATGTTGAAGGCTGTTGCTAGACTCTAAAGGTTAAAAAATGTTTCAAGTCAAAGCTACAAAACTATTCCCAAATACGTTAAAACACCTGTCGAAACGTGAATGAAGCTATCTTTAATGTATCACCTCAAATGATCATAGCCTATCAATGGAGCTAGAGTTACAGCCACACAACAAAAACATTTTAAGTCATTTAAGTTGCGTGGGTAACCCTCTAATGTGTTCTGCCATTTTTACAAAGGGAAAATGTTACTGATGACTCTCTATTTGCTTCCCTGGACAAGTCAACCAGTCACGAAAAGGTATTGAGAAGTGAAACGAAAAGGAGAATAAATGAGAAACGTAGGCGACAAAACGGAAGCACACTTTTGCGATAATAGATTCTAGCAATCCATCATGAGTGTCCATGTTAGATATGGAAATCACACCTGAGGTGTCGGACTTTCTTTCAGGAACGAGGCTTGCCGAGTCCCTGGTTGAAATACCGACCCCAAGGTTGAGATTTATCTATCTGGCATGGACTGGCTCATGATGGACTATTTTCCTCCCACTTTAAGCGCATTTTAAACCCCAAGTCAGACTAAGCTTCAAAACTGGAAAATTTAACTTTTTAACCAGTGATTTGATGTAAATTTGGAACAGTTCAGTGTGTTTATCGGGTCATAAAATGGGTGTAAACACAGTTTGCACTTTGAAAATAGACGGAAACACGACTTGTTAACTATTTTATCTGCCAGAGAGCAAACACATAATGCATCTAAGCCTCTCATGTCGCGCGCGACAAGTTGTTAGCGACGTTTCATAACCAAATTTGGTGACGTCATTAAAACTTGATGTCGTCATAAACCCATGATCTTCTATCACACCTGGTCCTCGTTGCTTGCATGTCCGTTTTGTTCATTTACAAATGAAATATTAGTCAGAAATTGAGAAAAGTCCTGTTGCTAATATAAGAAAGATGTTGCTTATGTAAAATTGAAGTTTCTTATAAGCTGAAAGCCCAT
Source organism: Ctena decussata (assembly GCA_963989385.1). Classification (NCBI taxonomy): domain Eukaryota; kingdom Metazoa; phylum Mollusca; class Bivalvia; order Lucinida; family Lucinidae; genus Ctena; species Ctena decussata. The sequence continues at coordinate 22,056,638 of OZ022510.1, read as the reverse complement.
CTTGCATATGCGAAAGTAGGGAAAATACTCAGTCTAACGAATTGGAACTGCAATACAAGAACCTTCCTGGAATAGCTATTTTACCGACAGGGTAACAATTGCACGGCAAACAACAATCATGTAGTTATAGCGGTAAAAAGCTAATGTCAAAAGTCAGTAATTTCGTACTAAATAGAAATAGTAGCTTTATCAAAGGTCTTAAAAGCCAAGTCCGTATGTCAGTGTAAAGCACAGTTACACATGTAGTTACGTCCATTGTCTCATTAACCTAATGTTATCCTTTTGTGAAGTTAAGCCAATTACCAGGACACTTCAGAAAACTGACCTCAAGGTCAGTTTTCTGAAGTGTCATGGTAAATGGCTTCATTTTATTAAACAATGACAGTTCTTTCAGACAAATGAAATCAGTACAGGGTAACTGCTTTTAAGACATTGCAATCCACCTTCTAAGACCTGAAAAAAACATTTTCTTACCTGGCCCGAGATTTTTATCTTTTGAAACATAAGATATTGATGGTCATTAACACGTGATCGTGACTTAAGTTGTCCACTTTGACTTATTTCATTTCAACAACTTCATTATGCCAACGCCGCAGAATTTTGCCATTGTTTTCGAACTTACACGTCAAAGGAAAACGGCGCCTAAAACGTCAGGTTGTGACTATGAGGGTTGCTATTATAAGTAAAAATTGTGCTTTGTTTTGGACGCTTGTATACCATTCGACAGAAAAGTTAAAACAGTTTCAATATTTTAATTTACACAAATTACATATCTTTAGACATTTTCCGATATCTTTTAAAATTGCCGGAGAATGAGCGATAAGTTTGTTGGAAGAGAGAGACAGAGAGAGAGAAAGAGAGACTTAGAAAAACTGAATATAATTAACTTGTATTTGGAAAGTTACATTTATCTATAATCATTGATCAGGTGAGTGACGTATGTTATGGAAGCAAAGAACACATCCGTTTCTTATCGGGCCAGATCATCTACCATAGCCCCGACAGAACGTCTGAAAGGAGCTGTCTCATGCAGCAAATATCTGCAAAATGCCGAATTACTCAAAAGTGTGGAAGCCTTATATCCCTTAGATTCACTTCTCAGTTGACAAGATCAACTGTTGCATGTACTATAGCCATATTAAACTCATAAATTGAGCCGCGACACGAGAAAACCAACAAAGTGGTTGTGCGCCCAGCGCAGACTCAGATCAGCCTGGGCACTCGCCCAGTCTGATAAGACCCTTTGATATGCGCTTAAAGGGTGCCCAGGCTGATCTGAGTTTGCGCTGGGCGCACAACCACGTTGTTGGTTTTCTCGTGTCGCGGCTCAACTGTGTTAATATTTATTACATTGAAATGTATTTGTGCTTGTTTAGACTACATACTGTCCGGTTATGATATTCAGAATGTAAACAGACTGAACCATTATTTTGCGATAGGTGAAACCGTAGCGTATCATAAAATGTCCAGTCTGTTAAATAAACAAGGTATTAAATTGACTGCCTTCTATCAGGCAATGTGGTGTAGTGTAGAGGTACCGTGGCGACATTGCAGATAGAAGATTGCATGTTCGAATCCGGGTCAGTTTGAAGTCATCATTTTTTTCTATCTGTTATTTAAAATGAAACTTTATAATTTGATGCCTGCAGTTCTCCAGTCTTGGATTTTAATCTTTCATCTGCCTCTTATTTTAATTTTGATCTGTTTTATGTTTCTTTCCAAACATGCTACATTTATGGTTGGTTGGTTGGCTGTTTTAGGTTAAACGGCTCCTTGAGACAGTATTTCATTATATCGAGTCGTTCAGGAGAGAATGATAAAGAACAAGAGATCTGATAATGGAGAGAAAATGTCCAAACCAGCCCGATCCGCACCTACTGCAAGTACAGTAGGCCCTTGCCCTAGTATAACCAAATCTATAGGACGCCCCGGCACTGAAAGTTACCCATCGCCCGACCATGACAACCCCTATCATATTCATTCAACATCTGCTCGTTTTGTTTAATATATCTGATACAACTGGTTTGTACCTTTAATTTTGCCAAAAGCAGTAGGGGCCTTAGCCACCATGCGCTGAAACACACATACACAGAAAATAATAATAATAAAAAAGTTAATAATAAAAAAAAAGAAAGAAAGGAAAAATAATGTCAAGGTTCGAACCTTCGCTATCTTGTCTGCCACACCAAAAAATCCTACACTTGGCACCTCTATTTAACCACTAGGCCACAACTGCTAGTAACCTAGATGGTTGTAAATAATAACTATGTCGCTTATATGGAACCTTAACATCCCCGTCTTGAAAAATAGGCATAATCCAAAATAGTAAATAAACAGTGACGTCACTGTCACAATAGCCTAACTGGACAGTACTCTCGAGTATATGATAAGGCTCCTGATAAACTAGGGCCAGAGTCATATTTGTTTAGTTTCTTCTTCCAAGACACATGAAGTGATTTTGATCTTTCTATATGAATGACATACACAAAAGTATTAGACTTTTATCTCTATTTTGAAATAGTTCAAATTATGTGATTACTCTTATTCAAGTGCTCATATTATCTGTTGCATGAGAAAGTAATATCAAAAGGCATATTTGTCGCGGACGCATACTAAGATCAGTCTACATTTCTTGTTTGTTTTATTAGAACTTGCTTTGGTACCCGCCTCGGGATTTACCATATACTTAGGTGTCGGAAAAGAATAGATTTTACATGCAGATTCGTAAACTATGATATTTGCATATGAAAACATAAGCCAGATGAAATGACATTCTTTGGAACAAAAACAATCTACTTTATGAAGATATGCAAAGAATCAAGGTCAACTATCAGCCGGTTTGAGGTGAATGAGTAGACTTTTAAGGGAGCCACTTTTATTTTTGGCTGCCTTCTCGATGGAGGTCACGGAAGTCACAAATGTTGTCTCCCTTCGAAAAAAGATAGTGGAGAACCCAGTGTAGAGTATCCATTTACCCTTTATTTTTTAAATTAAGCGCTTGCCTGCTGACCTAGCAGTCCCGGGTTCGACACCCGCTTGAGACAGAACTCTTTTCAATCGTAAACGGGGTTCTGTTACACAGAGCATTTCATTATCACCAACATACCATCTTGATATGACTGAAATACTTTTGAAGAGGACGTAAAGTCGCAAGTCAGCCATCAATCCATCTTTAAAACCTCTTTGTTGCCAGTTTACCTGTTACAATGGATATATGTTGTATAGAAACAAAATCTTCTATTAACTTTAACACGCTTTCTGATCTAATCCTATGCTGCAAAACTGGCGGTGAACCACATACTGAATATGAAAACCTAAAAAGATGAGCCGTCACACGACAAAACCAACAAAGTAGCATGTGCACTTAGCGAAGACTCAGATCAGTCTGGGCATCCGCCCAGTCTGACCAGAGTCTTCGATGTCCGCACGGAGCTAGTTTAGACCAGTAGCTACCCCTTAGGCACACAGAGAGGACTCTGATCAGAGTGGGCATTTCACCAAGCTGATCTGAGTATTGGTAGGGCGCACATGACACTTGTTGATTTTGTCATGTTCCGGGTCAAGTGTTAACGTACATAGAAAGAGGGGATTCACATCGGACAAATTTGAAATTTTGTGAATCTGTATTTAAAGCTAAGCCTCTTATCAGTCTTATCAGTCTGCTTTTATACGCAAGCTATCAGAATCTTTCCAGTTGGTATATGTCATAAGGAATCTTTTTATGTGAGTAGATTAAAATTCAACGTATGGTGTTAACGTTAAATCACAGTGAAGTTGACAAGTCTACAATGAAGTCGACATATTTGGTTGTGTTGTACATGCTAGGAGTTATCATCAGAAGAGGTATAATACGCTTTTATGCAATTTTTTACAACATACTTTCCGCCTTGCAAACAACGGTAAACATCATGTACATTTAAATGTATAAAAAAATATCACTGCGAATAATAATTCAATGTGATATGTAAAGGCATTCTTCAAGTATTTTTTAATTAAAAGCAAAGCGGAAAACAAAATTCTTTGTTGTATAGTTTTACTCTTCTGAACCTGATGAGTATCTACATATACTCAAAAAAAATATCAAGGGATCAAACTTAAAAATTACCCTGCGATTTCTGGAACTTTTCAAACATTTGGTAAAATAAAACATTTCTACCTTCCATTTCATTCATTTTGCAAGTTTTGTAGACATGAAGTTTGAAACTATAGCCTCTATCTCGACCATGTCCGGACTTCAATTTACAATACCCTCAAAATCAAAGCGGTCAGAAGTCCATTAAATAATTACATTTCGGCAATTCATGATTGTTTGGCAAAATTGTTCGATAGTCATCAAATTTGATCATTTTTAAGGTCAGCAAGCTGTTACAAGTTTAAAACTCATAGCAATTTTATAAGGTATGCCGTACCAAACTGACACACTACCAATTCTTCGTGGAAATCCAAACCATTTTCATTTCAGGGGTAGTTTTACTTATAGCCTGGGCATGGTCAAGACAAAGGCTATAGGTTCAAACTTCATGTGTATAAAACTTGCAAAATGAATAAAAACAAAGGCAGCAATGAATTATTTTACCAAATGTTCGGAGTGTTCCAGAAATTGCAGGGTAAACGTTTGACCCTTTAATTTATGTTTTCGAGTATATATCACTCTGTTTTTATCGAACGTGGATATGTTATGTAGCAGATGGACACTTTCTTCGTTCAGTAGCCAAGGTAGACTTAACTGGAAGATTTGTTCGGCAATGGACAGTAACGTTGAAATTTCAGAACAAAATAAACTGTAAAACTTCTAGGTCTGTTAATATTCATGAAGTTTGGTGATATGGAACTGTATTGTAAATCAGTTTTAATGTAGGAATTTCTACACGAATTTAAACAGTTCTTCATAAAACTGATGATAACAGGTAAAAAAATAAGCAGTTTACAAGGACACTTCGAAAAATATGCCAATCTTATACTGATTGTACCTTGGACAAATTCTGAACATAATCATTTTTTTGGTACTGTTCTAGATTCTCGATGCATAAACCAACAATTTTACTGTTGTATTTTCCCAACACAGTATATTTGCTACCTTTCTTTTGATACTAGATACTTGATATTTAGTCTTAAAAACAAACCAAAGACATTACATAAAGTCACTGTAGTAACTGTTATAGGTCAGCACTTTTTCATGTATGAATCAAATCAAATGACAAACAATAAGTAGTTGGTCTAGTAACTTGTACATGTAGTAAGGAAACTGCCTCATCAGCTTTGTGCATGTTTTTTTCATGTAGAAATGCCTAGTTGGACTGGTTATCTACAAAACATGTACATGTTGTAACAGTGTTTATTAAAATGATTTGGATTTTAAGAGCATGCAATGAGAAACACTGTTGAAAAGAGAATGCGAATTGATATTTAAAGTGTTTTTTTTTTTACTAAATGTTACGTTTAACATTTGCTTGTTGAGCACTTTTGTTTTTGTTAAGATTATAGGGACATTTTACGTTACGAAGGAAAATGTTCTTGCTAAACTAAACTTTTAGATGAAATCGAGAAATAATTACATTATTGCAAAGCTTGTATTGAATTGTCTATTTATGTTCCTGACGATTATGTCTCAGATAAGCAGGACTTTTGGAGTAAAATATCAGAAACATGAAATTGAAATTACTGTACTAGTGATATTAGGAGAGGAGTAACCTGCTATGCAGCAAGCTAGAGCTGGGCTCGAGAAATATTTCCTTTTAAGATTGTCATAATTCCCGTAATGCTGCGTTTGCTTTTTCTTGTGTAACAAACACTTTTCAATAGTTCTTTAAATGGATGCTAAAGCACGGAACCTTGTGTTCTTTTTATTGACAAACATTTAGTTTTTCAATTATTTTTTTTCAAGTTGAAATATCAGCAGTAGGATTTGTTTCAATGGTTCAATCAATGTGTATTTGTAAATGAAAAAGGACAGAATATATTAATTCAGGACTATGCTGATGAGGGATTTATTGGCCAAGCTCATTTGCCTATTTTTACTATAATGTTTTGCAGCATGATAAGAGAAGGAAGGGGAACAAAACCAACGGGTAACGTTTATAACCATTTTGTCGACAATTCACTGATACATCCCACCGAATGTGTAGTTATATGGCATTTTGAATAAGCCTTAAACAAATAATAAAGGTAATTTATAAATTTACTTATAAAGGATTAAAATAAAATGTTATTTTTATAATCTCACCTTAAACAGCCTATTTTGTTGCAATCATTTTGGTGTAAATCATTTATAAAGTCCTACTGTTCATCAACAGCATCCTTTGCCAGACATAACAAATAAAGATGATACAATATTTTGGCTATATCCAAACAAATAATGAAGCAATATATATATTGAAAGTTGTTTGAATGTTATCAGTTTTTCATAACAGTTTATGCACTGAAAAAAGCATAACGGAATAAGCAACGGGCATGAAAATATAACCTGCGCAGAAAAAATGGTAAAATGATGGTGGTAAATAAAGCTCGGGAACAGATGGATGATGGAAAACTAAGTTTTTTTCTAAGCTTTAAAGTTTAAAGCCTCAAATCTAAAAGATTTGCTATTGGTTGGGTTATGTCAGTAAAAAGCTGCAGTGATAATGACGAGGGTTATACAAACAGCAAACGTTGATTACAGCTCAGAAGATACACGGTAAACGTTTTACTAAAGCTAAATGCACACCAATATATGTACTTGCTGAATCTGATTTAAATGCTTGTTTTAGTTATGTTGCTATAGTGGTACATTTGTAAAGGAGTAAGAGCAAACTACTTCATCTTTAAAGATCCCCGTGTGTCTTGTTAAGATGTTTGAACTATTCAAGATCTAATATTTGAATTGAGTTCTTAAGTATTTAATGAAGTACAGAAAGGTAGATTGTGGGCCGCAAATGACCCTTTATACACAGTTTTACACATCTTATCTGGGACCATTGAAACAAAGTTAAATTATACAATACAGTTATGTTACTCAATGTTACTGCTAGACTTTGATTTAAAATCCAACTAACTCAGATTATTATAATCTGAGGACACATAAAATTCATAGATCGATATAGAGACGTCTGTGTTGAGCTACTTAAGATTAAGTATGATCACAATGAAAAAACACTATCGACAGCTTGAACTTTTATTTGTGTCTAATAATCATTCGTCAAATTTGTATGAATTCTTACAAAATAAATTTCATTCTCGATTTAGCTGACTTGCAAGAGCTACATAACACTTATTTAAACCGAGTCAATCAGTTCTGTCGGTAAGGCATGATTTGAAAATGCATGACAGTATATGTTCAGTGAGAATCTTAACTATAAACTTCAAATCCCGTGTTATTAAGATCCTAGTTGTTTAATTGTATTTGTGGCGTTGTTATCTACGTTACACATCTTATATCATTGCTTTTACTTTTAAAATATCATACTGCTTTATGTATTAAAATAAATGCAATATATAACAGGACTGAATAATGTTTTTGCCTCTCATAACTCGGTTAGTTGGTAGGTTGGTTTTGGTTTAACGACTCTTTGAGACCATAATTCAGTTTATATTGAACTGTCTCTAAGAGTGAGGGAGAAAGAAAAAGAATGATAGACGAGAGAAAATATATGCAAACAACTCCAAGCTGCACCTACTGGAAGCATGGTAGGCCATTGTCCTACTACAATCCAAATTTATAGGACATACAGGCATTATATTCACCCAGCTTCATCGCCCGACCCGACCAACCCTTAAAAGGGGGGGGGGGGGTATCAATAAGGTGGGTTTTCTGCATCCTACCAAAGTTTTCTTTTTTTAACTGATGGTATACTCCAATGTGTCTAGTTTATTGAACCATATGTGACTTTGGTCTGAAAGCCCTACTTACTGAGCTATGGGTCCACAGAAGTGGGTGGGGTAATCCAACACGGTTTTAGCCTGTCTTGTAAAAACATTCTCATTTGGTAGAAGAGTAGAACAGACAGACAGGATTAACATATTAAGTCCTTCTTTGACATTGGAAACAAGGTCAAGGTCAGATTTTGATGACCTTGACCTTGTTCCCAAGGTCACAGAAGGACTTTTATGTGACACATACACAGATGCAGATGCCAATGAGTTCCACACTGAAGCCAAATATGTATTCCCCCACCTTTAGTGGCGGCGGCATGGGGCATAATATCGCAGTTAAAATAGCAATTTGACCAAAGTTTCGTAATTCTAGGTCAAAATTGAATGAAAACCAATTTCAAAGCAAGTTTATGTGTTCAGTCGACCATGAAACTAGGTCATTGTGAAATTCTGGTCACATCATCAAAATGTCCTGGTCAAGGTGCTTCCTTGACATGAGTTTGATGATACTTGGTCCCTTTATTTAACAATAATGCCCAGAAATATTGAAAATTGAGAACAAAAATATCAAAAAAATTCTGAATGTCAAAGGAAGTCTTTTTCGACAACATATGTTCAATCAAATCAAATTAAATGATATGAAAATATATGTTAGATGTTCTGTTAATCATTTTATCAAATCCTGTCTGTCTGTTGTACTCTTCTAGCAAATGAGAATGTTTTTACAAGACGGGCTAAAACTACGTTGAATTACCCCACCCACTTCTGTGGACCCATAGCTCAGTAAGTAGGGCTTTCCGACCAAAGTCACATATGGTTCAATAAACTAGACACATTGGAGTATCCCATCAGTTAAAAAAAGAAAACTTTGGTAGGATGCAGAAAACCCACCTTATTGAGACCCCCCCCCCCCCCTTTGTGAGCTAGACATGTAATATAGCTAGGCATGTGATATATTATACAAATAAAATGAAACAATTTAGAGGACTGATGTTACTATTCTGTAAACAAAACAGGCTTTCTTTACTGTCGGAACAATGTAATTGCAAGACAGTGTTTTCTTTTTAAGTTTTTTTTCATCATGAGGAGCGACACCATCTGTACCTATAAAACTGATGATTATTGATCAGTGTCATGTCTACGCCCAGTAGAATAGATAGCTCACAAATGCTGAAATAGCAAACAAAATTAAGTCCACCATGTGATTATAACATACGTTGTCCACTTTCAAGTTGACCATAGGTTGTATTTTCGGGTTTAGTGGTTGTTTTGCTGACTACTGCAAAACAGGCATAATAAATTATTGTGTTTCACCGGATCCCATCCAATGCAAGGATGTATTTTCTGATGTAGTAGTAAGTGATTGTCCTGCTTAACTACTCCAACGGTTCCCATTCCAATAGCAGGTTGTAGCGTCTGATGTAGTAGTGAGTGACTGTCCTGCTTACTACTGCTAAAATGCCTAAATGCTTTGCCGGTTTATATCCAATAAATTTTTTTAGTGTCCAGTGTTATTGATTGTCTTGCTGACTACTGGAAGATAGTCTAAAGGTTTTTTTCCGGGAGTGTCTGGTATAGGGATTGTCCCCCTGACTACTGCAAAAGGGCCAAAAATGTTTCGTCAGTACCCATTCAATGCTGCTTGGCGTGTTTCTTTCTTATTATACATATACATGTAAGTGCATGAAAAAAATAAACGAAATTGGCTGGAGTTTAATAATTAAGTATTGATTTTGATGGCAGTGGCATTTTGAAAGGTAGTAAACGTGCAGGATGTGGGTTGTATGTTTGACTCCGGGAAGGTCTGTTCTAAGGGCATTAGTTTAAACTTATTTCATTCCGCGAGTAAGAAACAATACACGTTTACATTTCAAAGGACAAAACCAGCATATGGAGAACTACATAAACTGTTGTGCCGTACGTTCCTTTTAGGGTATATTTAACGATTTACTATAATTTCAGTGATCAGTGAAATCAACATCCCGACAGACCCAAGTTTAGACAGAGATCAGTGGGTGGATAGGGGTCAGTTTTACAAGAGGAAGTACATGTACAAGGCTTTGCATAAAATTTATATGACTAGCTACACGTAGTATCATTGGAAAGGTCTTCACAGTGTTCGCTTTGCAAGCAGGGCATTTTAATTTGGTTCTGCATTTTTTACTCTTAAAACTGTCATCGCCGACATAGAAAAAATCGATAAAGCGATGTCCCGTCCAAAATCAGTGTGCTTATTAAGGTACGATATGACCAAAATCTATTGCAAATTTCCACTGTCTTGACCTACGTACGGCGTATTATGTTTTGTTGAGCATTGCTTATTTTTATCAAGCAACGAATGCATTTTTTGTAAATATGAGTTGTCCTTATATGAGCCATCTTATTAGCATTTTTCATTTTTGTAAATAAGAATTGTTTTACCTGATCTTATAAGTAAGCTAAATGGAAATCATTTCTCTCTTGACATTGAAATGCAACAGTCATATAAGAATAGGTAAAAATGTGTACCCCAGCACACACATGTACTTGCTTTTATAATTTCCTTCTTTTGGAGGGGACAAGTAACACAACACATGTTGTTCTATTTTTACACCCATTATTGACCCATCGGGTTGGGAGACTCGATCATCGAGGCCCGGGCATGGATGTAGAAGCGTCTTATTTCCTTCCAACAATTCAATGACTTGCCCACAGCCTATGATAATATGAAATAAATAGGCGCTACCTATAAAACGAGCACTGCTGGCAACTTTTTCTCATAACTAACATGTAGGCAATTACAGGTATGTCGATTCAGATAGTGCAGAAATGTTAGCGGTCTTGCAATTTTCGACGTTTTGAAACCACCAAACTGAAGAAAAAAATATTTATGTAATATCTTCAAGTGGGATACACTGTTAGTACAAAATCAAAAATCAAAAGTAATTTCCCTTACAGCCCTTAAGTATTTACTTCTCCTGTTCTTTCCTATGAGACATCTTACCATATGGCTAAAGATTGGAATATTCTAAACCTATTTCATTCTTATCTTAGAATGCATTCTGTAAATGGATATTGCTGTTTAGTGTTATATGTGCCGGTACTAACATGCAGTCCTCTAGGACTTGAACCTAGTATCTTAAAAACAGACAGCACCAACTGCAGGACTGTTACATAAGACTGACACAAACCCCAGATAGTGACTGATTGCCTGATTATCAAATGTGAATATCAAATTTAATCAGTGCCTACCTCTCCAAATTTTTAAGTAACTGTTAATATCTGCTGTTGTAATGAAATTGTATAAAAAATAATGCTGTCTAACCTGTCTCAAGGGTAACTCTGTTAAGGGTCACCTATCACATGTAGCTACTTTTTTGTGCCCCAGGGGACAATGAACCTCTATTAAGTGTACACCTGTCTGCCATGACTCTGCGGCCAGTTTTTGTGAGGCCCCTTCATGACCCCTCAAGACAGATTTGACTACATGTTGTATGAACACTGGGCCACTTAATCAGACTTTAACTGCATTTTTCATTGAGACTGATCATGAACCATCATGTTGCAACTTTACTGAGCATGAACTGGGCAAAAAGTATTAGTATGTATGTTTTTCTGACTTGATATGAAATTAAGGCATTGCCTTCTAAGTGACACCAAATCCTCGAAGTATATGAATTTACTGTTGTAAATGTACTTGATATCATTTAAAGATGGAAATTGTATGTTTAGCTTTCTTTTGTCAGAAATTCGACAATCAACTGATAGGCTTGTTTTTCATATGGATTGTACAGCCAGTCAAGATTATTTCAGTCATTTTCAACTAAATCAGTTGTACAAATTTGTTGCCAAAATGTGTGATCTCCTAGAAAATCACATGATCACCTGCAAATATAAGATCTCAAAAACTTTCAAGCAAATGTTAACTTACGAAGAGACGGACAGACAAACGGACATCGGACAAAAGATATATACCCCTCCTCATACTTCGTTTGCTGGGGGTATAATTATTGCCTTGCTAATATAATTATATAATGTAAAGTCTGATTTGATAGTTGTTATCTCACCCCTGTAGATTTGAGACTTGCAAGTGCTTAAGACAAGCAATAGGTCTTATCAATGACAAAACAAATTGCAAATAAAAGCTTACCTCCATGATGCTCATATATCTATATCCAGAATCTCCACAACCACAACCCCCCATCAGCCAAAGTAGTAAGCCAAAGAATCTCATACGTCAAGCAACAGTCCCTTAATCTAACTTATCTGCTATACTCCAGGGAACAACAAACACTGGAGGGGCACCGGTGTTTAAATTTGAAACCAAAGAAAATCGACATGAGCTGTGTTGTCTTGTCTGCAAAAGAAGTATTGCAGAATTATGAATATATTACTGACTTATTTGCAATAATGAAAACTTAGTTTCATGGGCACAGTTGAAAACATTTTAATGAATGAACATGCAGGCGTGATCTCCACTCCATTCCATGGCTTTGTGATGACCTCTTACAGGAAAGAATTTGCTTCCTCTGAGGGAGCAAATTCTTTCCTGTAAGACAACCATTTCAGGTACTGGGATGAAATTGTAACCAATAGAATGTAGATTATCTAAACCATTCCACTCCAGGTTTATCTATGGCACTTTCATGTTGCATCACAATAGAACTAATATAATAATAAAGACTGTCATTGAGTGTCATAAAGAATGAACTTGTTCCAGACATCAGAGAAATTTGTTTCAGAAGTGACTCTCATGGACAATCCTACCTTCAATGTTTTAAATAGGAATCAAAGTTTTACCGAATCTAATGCATATTCAAGAAATGCTTGTAACAGTTTTGAAGTTTATTATAGCAAGGGCATTTACTAGGATAAATATGGTATATTGGTACGTAGAACTGTTTGAAATGGCTTTGTGTAATTCCTTAGAACTCTTGTACTACATAACTCTTGTACTACATGGCGGTCTCCTGCCGGTGATTCACTTTTTCATCTGCAGAACATATTAAAATCCGAGCAAATATAAGATATAAGATTAATGGGTCCGGATAAATAATACATAAAACTTCAAATTAAACTACAGTAGGTCTCTCTGTTACAAAACACTATCCTTAAGTTTCCTAGCTAGTTTGAGGGGTTGGGGGTGGGGGGTGGGGGGTTGGTATCTGACAACTAATTTTGAGTATGTGACATTCCAGCTGACAAACAATTTTGAGTACCCTCTGGACATTCCTGACATTTTTTGTACCGTGTGAATCCTAATAAATGCCCTGCTCTAATAAACGCCCTTGCTTCTAACCTGTCGTCACCCTTCTGTATGTCTCTTCTTCATGACCCAGAAATGACATCTTACAAATTGTGAAAATACAGACAAATTAATTTTTTAGATTGTAGCATTTGCTCAGCTGTCCTCGAAGTCAAGAAGGTCACCCATTCTGGTACTAACCGCTATCTCCTTTGCTTAATTTCTTGAAAGAGCCAACCACCCTACCTGAATCTCCATAAAGATGCTGCCAGCTTCTACAGCTAGGCTGTAAAAGTTGAATATATATATGTACCACACTGATTTTTTTTCTCTACATAAGTGGTGCCCATAAAAAGTACCAGTCCCAATTCAAAATGTATCTTTTTTTTTCCCAACTGCAAGTTGAACAAGGCATTGCAGGCGATACAAATCCCCTCACACAAGACTACTTGCTCGAGATATTGTCATGCCCTACATTTGTATGAAGTTATTTTAAAATCCATGGAGAAATGTAGGCGCTAGAGCGATGACAAAGTTTTTCTAAAAATAGCTACAGTGACCTTGACCTTTTAAGCGCAGCATCCTGAAAGTCGAACTTGCTCGAGATATTGTCTTGCCCTATATTTGTGTGAAGTTATTTTAAAATCCATTGAGAAATATAGGCACTAGATCGCTGACAAAGTTTTTCTAAAAATAGCCACAGTGACCTTGACCTTGGGCGCAGCACCCTGAAAGTCAAAGTTGCTCGAGATATTGTCATGCCCTACATTTGTGTCAAGTTATTTTAAAATCCGTTGAGAAATGTAGGCGCTAGAGCGATGACAAAGTTTTTCTAAAAATAGCCACAGTGACCTTGACCTTGGGCGCAGAACCCTCAAAAGTTGAACTTGCTCGAGATAATGTCATGCCCTACATTTGCGTGAAGTTACTTCAAAATCCGTTGAGAAATGTAGGTGCTAGAGTGATGACAAAGTTTTTCTAAAAACAGCCACAGTGACCTTGACCTTAGGCGAAGCACCCTGAAAGTCGAACTTGCTGGAGATATTGTCATGCCCTACATTTGTGTAAAGTTATTTCAAAATCCTTTGAGAAATGTAGGCGCTAGAGCGATGACAAAGTTTTTCTAAAAATAGCCACAGTGACCCTGACCTTGGGCGCAGCACCCGGAAAGTGGAACTTGCTCGAGATATTGTCATGCCCTACATTTGTGTAAAGTTATTTCCAAATCCGTTGAGAAATGTAGGCGCTAGAGCGATGACAAAGTTTTTCTAAAAATAGCCACAGTGACCTTGACCTCTGGCGCAGCACCCTGAAAGTCGAACTTGCTTGAGATATTGTCATGCCCTACATTTGTGTCAAGTTATTTTAAAATCCATTGAGAAATGTAGGCGCTAGAGCGCTGACAAAGTTTTTCTAAAAATAGCCACAGTGACCTTGACCTTGGGCGCAGCACCCTAAAAGTGGAACTTGCTCGAGATATTGTCATGCCCTACACTTGTGTGAAGTTATTTCAAAATCCGTTGAGAAATGTAAGTGCTAGAGCGATGACAAAAGGTGAACATACGTACGTACTTACGTATGGGACAAAACCTATATCCCCTCACCCCGTCCAATCGAAACGCCGGAAAAGTGGTACAAACGCCGGATATGCGGTAGTTTCACGCCGAATTGTGGTCTTTTTGTCAGAATCGCCGCCATTAAATTTGACAGCGGGTTATAAAAGTCGGATGAATTAATAGTTAAAATCGGTTAATGAGTATAACGAGTTAGCCTGTCTGGATCTACATTGATTTTTCTAACTATCGAGACATCATTTAGTTTAGAAATTACATTTGTTTGTCGTAACATTCAAAGTAATTTTTGTTTTATATGTTCGGCCTTGGCTTAGACCTTATTCACGTCCTCAAGTTTCGTACTTTTTTAATTTTCATTGAAAAGGGTCACAATGAGTTGGCAAAAGTAGAATTTTAAACATCCTCAAATCATTATCGGGAACCGAGTGATGCATTTTCCACCGAGGAAACGGAATTGGAGGCACAGTCACAAAAATTGAAAGTAACGCCGGATAAAATGGTATCAGTTTCTTTTGAAACTGCTTATTTTTTCCATTAGACAAATAAATGTGTATACAATCAGCACATCTTTATAGTCTGGTCACTCATCCCTGCTCGCATGAAAAATCTACTAATCCCAGTGAGAGGCGAAGACTGATCTGTGCTGATGGGTGGATGAATTGATGGATGAATTATTTGGGGATATACGGTCTTTTATCATATCGGGTCAACAGGGTTACTAAGCAAAGAAGGGGCGCAAAGGCTAGAGAAGAACAGAATTGAATCCTAGTTCGGAGGAAATTTAAATCAAAGGTGTTAACCCATTGCCCAAAACGTCCTGACTCTGAAAATGCAGATGTGCATATGTTGTAAGACCTATTGTTTCGTGACAAGGCATCTAATGACAAAACCAAATGGGCCACGGATGCTATCCACGGCACCTGCAACTGATACTATTCGAAAATAGTTCCACTGGACAAAAACCAATCAATGTGGTGACGTTGAATCAACGTTGAATCAGTGCTGATCATGTTCAACGATGTGTTCTGCTGGGGTGAAATATATCCATTCACAAATGCATATATATTGTGTATGAAGGAAAAAACTCAAGTAAACAAACTTTATTCATAACGTCTTTTATCCTAAATATTGGGATAATATCCGGGAACCAATTATTTTATTTAATATGTATTTACCTAAATATTGGGACACCAACTGGGCACAAAACGTTAAATCAACATTGAACTGGCGTCATGACTGACCCAGCGTTGTTTTCATGTTTAAATGTTCTGTGCCTGCTGGGACACATAAATTCAGTATCCTAAAAGTCGAACAAATTAGATTTTACCATCAACAAAACAGTGTAGATCCTGATCAGGCTAATGCTTTGATCTTGGTCGACACTGTTTTCTCGGGTACTTCTATCGTCATGACGTTGAATCGATGTTGATTTAACGTTGTTTCGCTTTTGTGTGCCTAGTGTGAATACTTTGGGTCAAAGGGCAACACCAAGAAACCCCTGACACAGCAGTCTTATCGAAAATGAAACAAACACGACTTGCCTGTATAACCGTTACTACACATCCGTATCCATGCGATTTGAAAAAAGGCATATAGTTAGGTTATATACATGTATATATGAATATTGAATATATTTACAAATAACAAAATAACATGTAAATTAATACATAAATCTATAAAAATGAGAAAGCAACTATGTGTACGTGGCTGGGTTCCAATGAAAATGAAAGTATACCAGCACATAAGCAGTGGGCTCCAGTTAGGCAGCCTACTAATTCTGGGTTCCAGAAACATAGTGTCACAAGGGCCAACTCGTACAGCTCACATAGTCTGACAGCAAAATACAGCAGCCTCCTTCTATACTTACAAGGGAAATTATTCTTACATTGTGTCCCATGTAATAGATGGCAACAAATTTGTACCTAGAAATTTGCATTTGCTCTCTGTTAGAAAAGGAGTCATTCTCTTACCAAGTTTAGTTTTTTATACCACCGTTAAGACATTTTGCTTGCATTATTGATAAAAACATTCAGAATCGAACATAGCATTAAATGTAATAATGACAACTTTTGATTTGGCGTTCATTTTTCACAATTTCATAGGCAGGTTTACAGTCTTAGAGCAGCAGCTACTAAAATGGTCTGAGGAACGTCAATACTACTACATCTTACACCTGGACATATGCTGATTGTGTACTTATTTGTCTGATGGAAAAAATAAGCTACTTTCCAAAGAAACTGATACCAGTTTATCCGGCGTTACTTTTAATTTTAAAGACTGTGCTTCCAGTTCGGTTTCCTCGATGGAAAATGCATCACTCGGTTCCCGAAAATGGTATGAGGATGTTTAAAATTTTACTTTAGCCAACTCATTGTGACCCTTTTCTTTTTTTTTTTTTTTTTTTCGTACTTTTTTAATTTTCATTGAAAAGGGTCACAACTCATTGTGACCCTTTTCAATGAAAATTAAAAAAGTACGAAACTTGAGGACGTGAATAAGGTCTAAGCGAAAGGCCGAACATATGAGACAAAAATCACTTTGAATGTTACGACAAACAAACGTAGTTTCTAAACTAAATGAAGTCTCGACAGCTAGTAAAATCTATGTAGATCCAGATAGGCTAATTCGTTATACTCATTTACCGTTTTTAACTATTAATTCATCCGACTTTTGTAACCCGCTGTCAAATTCTGACCAAAAGACCACAATTCGGCGTGAAAATACCGCATATCCGGCGTTCGTACCATTTTTCCGGCGTTTCGATTGGACGGGGTGTCACCACTTCGTGGTGTGAGGGGATAAAAATTCCCAATTGCAGAAAAAATTGTTCTAGGGACCATCTTACAGCATACATTTACTTGCTTGCTTAGAGAAATAGCAGATATATAGCAATAATTGAACGTAAATAGTAACTAAATACTATATATTCAGTATCATGTCCCCTATCCCACCACTTGAGACTTAATAAAAGGTTTCCAAAATTCCAAATTATAGGAAAATACGATGGGCTTTTTCCCAATTCCGTGGGCACCAGCACCATTCCCAAAATACTGAAAAAATCACTGTACCAACTACCAAAACACATTTACACTATGTCCTGCTCTGGTAATGCACCTTAATATCACAGTCCAATTCCTGCAGACTTCTGACATCAATACACTGAAGGGATCGGTCTATCAATGGAACCCATAGTTCTACAATGAAGAACATAATTGGCCCTATTCATATTTTTCGTTGTTATTGGACATTTTTTTTCTTTTAAGTTGGCTGTATTACGTTCTACCGATGCCAAAATATCAAGCATAGCAAATCAATTTAATAAACATGGGGTTACAATGGAGTTACACTGTTATGCTTACCACTGCGATTCAGCAATTACTACCAGCATTCAGACTATTTATATTGTTCCGTTCGCATCTGTATAGTCAGTGAAAAAAAAGCACTCATCCAGAAGTTTCATTACTGCCATTCTGTTGATCTCGAAAGCACATGAGCGTTGAATTGTAGAGTAAGGTATACGCAATCCCCATCGTAACCGTTGATTAGTCAATCCCCATTGTAACCGTTGATTAGTCAAACATATTTAGTTATTATTGCCTGTTTTCTTTTTTCTATCTTTTTTGACAGCTCAATGATACTTTCAATGAAAATGTGATATTTTTGGACTTTCGCTGTATCTGAACGATACATATTTCTTTAGTTCATGAAATGAAAAAGAGAATTTCTTGAGAAAATTATTTACTTTCATTTTTCAAAACTACCGAGTCCTAAGAAAATGCCCTGTCAGACAATTGCATGAAATTTACTGAAGACTCAGATCAGCCTGCACATCCATCAGGTCTAATCGGCATGTTTTCTGTGAATATGGATCTATG
Source organism: Ctena decussata (assembly GCA_963989385.1). Classification (NCBI taxonomy): domain Eukaryota; kingdom Metazoa; phylum Mollusca; class Bivalvia; order Lucinida; family Lucinidae; genus Ctena; species Ctena decussata. Next base: position 22,038,117 of record OZ022510.1, on the reverse strand, counting down.
GAGCCTGGGCAAAGAGACTGCATGCAGGTGCAGCAAGACTGAAGCTTTACTGGTTGCATTGGTCAATATGCACGTTTTCATGTGACGCAGCCCAATGATTATATGATTGAGCTGGGGTGGAGGGGGTATGGCGGGACCAGGAAAAAATGAAGAAACAAGTCTTCTGACTGATTTTGATGCAACAGTAGGGCGGTGCATCAATGTCGATATGACATTGTTTAGAATTTGATGTCTGTGCATAGATAGAGGAGGCGAGAATAGATGAGAAAAGAAAATGACACACAGAGGCACATGTACACAAACTTTTTTTCCATTGTAACAACAGTATGACGGCTAGCCCAGAATACATACGGCCTAGTTGCAAAAATAAATCTGTATTTTACATTCACCTGGTATCGTGTCATCATCAAATTGGTTTCCCAATATTCCATTCGGATCACTTTAGCACTTGTTAAGTACCTGCAACGGGCTGTTGCCAACGAATATAAAAAAAGTAAGATTTAGAAAGTTTTTTAGAACTTTTTGTCAGTCAAATGATGGTGGTTAACACATTTTTGTATCACTTTTTAAATGCTGTCAGTATTTAGTAATTTCCTTGGTCATCACAGGAAAACCAAGTTTAAGCCGCTTGGATTCACGGTCGGCATTTGGTTCTACCACGTCCATTTTTAGCGGAAAGTGAGCGAGTGAACTCGGATTTAACGTCCCACCAACAGGGTCATATGGAGACTGGACCTTGGTTTAAAGTCTCATCCGAAAGACCAGAGAAGCAGGGGATCAATTTGTCGGCCCCTATATTGGTAGTCTGGCGTGTTATCCACTACACTACAGCCGCTCCTTTTAGCGAAGAGACGGCAATGTGGCAGCCATAATAATAATACCTCGACACTGATTTTAAGGGACTGGGGAACCCAAACTTTGCAGGTCGTGAAAACTAGTGACAATGGCAAATTTCCCTGATTTTCAACGATTGGCGTTGTTTTGTCACAGCGCGTATGTAGAATAGCTGGATTTTACCTTTCTTTGTGGCTCTGGGCACTGGAAGGCCCAACATCGAAGGCTGATACGGATAGAAACTATTCAGCAGCAACATGTGTTCAACTTCAGGTCAACATTTTTCTGTTTCTATTTGCACTGTCATCGTTACAGGACTAGTTGCACCCTCTTTTCAAGGTTCACCGCATATCAGAAAATACCAGGTTTATCGGATTAGTGATTTTAATTTTACCAGGAAAGAGCAGGGGTAGTCTAGTATCATGTTATGAATGTAATGACAGTGATGCACACTTAGAAACTCAAGCGCCAGTGGGTTGCCACTGTTAATTTTAACAGAACTTTCTTTTTCTCTCTTTTCGAGAGACCAATGCATTGCGTTTCTTTTTTCACCGTCTATTTTGCTGTACCTTGCTCTTTAGCCAGTTGTGACCATTGTGGAACGGAGAGCTGCAATATGGCATGAGCCATGACATGGACCGCTTGTGCGCGAAATCTCATGATGTTGTGAAGATTGAGGTTTCCAGACGCTCAATAAACCACTGAACTGGCCTAGTTGTGTCATGATATTGGTCGATTTGGTGGCCGTTTCAAGTCTTGAACGTGGGCATATAATATACAGGTTTATACCTTGATTCCGAGGCGGTTTGTTGGTTGGTTTCAAAATGAAACTTTCTGCCGCCTTGTTTACAATTCACACCAGCGACTTCTTGAGAGGGCTCTGATTGGCTGTATCACTCATGTGACAATCAGCGTTCGCAAATGACAGACTGCATCGCGAGTTATTGCGAGCTAAAAGCATATCCCAAATGTTTAAATGTAAACCAGTCGTTAAATCCTGTGGAGAAGACACTGGTTCCCCATTTTTGCACTAATTTCAATTGCACGACTGCAAAACTCAGAACCCAGTAAGGTGGTCGTCGCAAATTCGATTCCATAGATTTATACTTTATGGTATTTGCGATACCCAGATACGAGCTCTGCTCGATGGCTGCTTCGCAGCCATCTCGCAGTGCTCGTTATAAACGACCAGACTCAAAGAGACAAAGTAATTGAGCCTATCTCTATCTACAAGGACCCCTTGAATCCACCTGTTTTACTAAGCTGAGAAGGGCTCGCTCGGGTATTACCGGTTAGACTTGACTCATATTCGATTTCTATCCTGGCCGTTCACTTCTTCTTTACCCAATAATGCTGTTTTCATTGGTTTTGTTGAATCTATAACCGATCCTCTGTGAGGAAGTTGAGATTGCAGTAGCAGCACTGAACAAGGGGAAGTGTGCTGGAGTTGATAATGTACCGGCAGAACGTGTTCCAGCTGGCGGGGAGACCATGAATGATGTTTTAACAAACCTCACATTTCTAACAAGATCTGGAGAACGGTAGAATGGCTTACCCTATTTACTCAGTCACTGATTATTACAGCCCATAAAAAAGATGACCTACAGCTCTGCCAGAACTACAGAACCATCAGCCTCACCAGTCATTCGAAAAAAGTTATTTTGAAAGTCATCTTGAACCCAAAGATAATTGCTGAATATCAGGCTTAATTTGGAGCCAGAAGAAGCACCGCAGAACACATCATCAAACTTAGAATTCTGTGTAAAAAGTACCTCCAGCAACAGCAAACCGTCTTCATAAATTAAAAAAAAAGCCTTGGACATGCGCTATGGGCCACCTTGCGGAAGTACAATATCAGTGCAAAACTAATTTAAACCTTTGAGCAGCTCTACAAGTGCAGTCCAGATGAATGGCAGCACGGGAGAATGGTTCACAAGAACAGTTTGAGATAGGCAAGGATGGCTCCTGTCACCCACCCTCTTGAGCATAATATATAAGATGGAGATAGTTCTAAGAAGACCAAACTTATGACAAACATAGCCATTGGCATCCAGAGGGAGATCAAAAAAGCCAAAAAAGACAGAAGCTGGGTACCGTAATGAGCTTCAGATACCTTGAAGCATGTTTCAGATGATGGCTTGAAACTTGAGGTTCTCTCAAGGATTGAACAAGCCACTGCAGCTTTAACAAAGCTAAAGCCAATTCGGAGAGATAACCATCTCTTGGATCAAAGGTGGAAATGATGCGCTCCCTTGTCATTTCCGTATTTCTGTATACCTGTGAATCGTAGACCTTGAATGCAGAAATAGAAAAAAGAATCAGGTCTTTGAAATGAGACACTACCGAAGGTTACTGAACATTTAGTACAAGGAACACATAATCAATAAGGAGGTTCGCAGAAAGATCCAGGCAGCCATTGGAGAATAAGATGAGCTCCTGACTATGGTCAAGAAATGGAAACTAAGGTGCTTATGCCACGTATCAAGGTCATCTGGTTTAGCAAAGACGATTCTACAGAACACAGTGAAAGGAAAAAGAAAAAGAGGTAGGCAGAATTGGTAAGGCAATATTAAAGAGTGGACAGAGATGGACTTTGCCAGTGTAACTAGAAAGGCTGAAAATACGACTGAAAACACGACAATGCAAAAAGGGATTTTTGCGAAGTCATCCATGCTGCCCCAACGACCTTGGAAGGTTAATGGATAAAATAGAATAGAACAGAGGTAGTCCACGTATGTATTAGCGGTAGGTATGTAAGTTTTTGAAACCTAAACGCTGTTGGTTAAAAGAAGTGGGTAAAATAGAATTGACCATTGGACTATTATCTCCATTGACTACTAACAATCGCGTACCTGGTAATGAGAACTTTCAGATACACACCGTTTCTAGGAGCCCCGGTAGCTCAGTAGGTTTAGGGCTGGCCTGCTGATCTAGCCATCCCTGGTTCGAGCCTAGCTACTGGGCCGCCAGAGGTGAGAATCTTTCAAACCGTAAACGGCGTTCCATTTCACACAGCATTTCATTATCACCCCCGTCGTCCTGATATGACTGAAACGATGCTAAAAAACACCAGTCATTCACCTATCCATACAGTTTCTGCTTTAGCAAGTGATTGGTTGTTGTGTATACAATAAAGAGGGAATGTAAATGGCTGCCATTGCGGTTTTAAGCATTCGTTTATGACCATTTAGTCAAATCTGACAAGCAGTTACATTATATGCAGCAGATACCACTGACGAGGTCCTGATTGCAAACCGGCTACTAAACTTCATAAGACACTGTCGCAGACCTTTCTAGGATTCTTTGTAAAGAAGCCAACTCGTTTGATTTAGACAGCCCGAATCAGTTTGTTTTCAGATAGACTACGCTATTGTAGACAGATAAATTGTACAAAAAAGTTGTTGGGTATTTTATAAACCGGATAGACCGGATCTTATGGTGAGATTTCTGAATAAAGGTGCTGTCACGCCTAACCACATAGCATAAAAGGACATTAAACGGATAGAAAAATTGTGACGAAAAGTAACCCGGTAATAAATATCGTCTCCGTTATTGCGCGAGGTGCTTGCGATTGGTGTATGGAGCGCATAAAACGGACTATGACCGCAGTACTACTGGACATGTACTGTACGATCAACGGTCAATAAACGGTGATCACCGTACAAGAGCATGCATTGCATTCGAAACCGACAAAACATTCTTCGAATGTTAAATAAACGTTTCGGTCCGGGTCACCTCTGGTCGCCTGTCTGTTACAAATCCGTCGTATATCAAGATCAACTTGACACCAACGGACGCGAAATTGACAGGTGCATGACCAGAAACGCCCGAGTTTCAATCAAAACGCATGTCAGTGCATATCTACCGAACACCGAGAAAACGTTTTTGTCCGATGGAGTCCGTTCCACGTTTTGAGCATGTACTCAGTTTTGAACATGCACAAAACTTTGTACCGGATTGAATGGACGTCGCCTAACAAGAAGCGCAGTTGCTGAATGTGAACAAGAAACGAATCTGACGGGTACGAACGGATTGAAAATTTTGTTTTCCATCGGACGTCCGTTAACGCTATCCGGTAAGGTGTAACAACACCTTAAGGTTTGGTCAAAATATGATATATCCAACGACTGGTTAGTCAGTATTTTGTCCCCGAAGCGAGGGGATATAGTATTCGGCTTTCCGTGGTTTCGTAGTTCCATGGTTCCGCACCCTGCCCGCCCCCACTGACATAAGGTACTTTGTGTGCGCAACGTCTCCTACAATTTTAGTTAAATCATTGTTAAACTTTGCATTTTTTCATGGTCTGTAAATAAGCACATGGATTACGGGTTATGCTCAAAAACGTTTTACTGCCTTGTTCGCTTTGTTAACTTAGTCATGTGAACATTTTTTTAGCATCAGAAGACCTTTTCAGTAAATACCTTGTGAGCTCAACTCCTCCTACAGTTTTTCATGAATCATTCTGAAACTTTATAGCCACCTTCTATATTGATTGTAGATGTGTATGTGGCTAGAGTATATAGTCGAATAATATTTAACTACTTCCTTCGACTTTGCAAAACTTCGTCATTTTGCAGCATCAGAAGAACCATTGAGAAGGTATCTTGTGTGCACAACTCCTAGAGTTTTTCACAAATCATTGAAAAACATTTCAGGCTTCTTTTAAATGACCTCAGACTCTAGGTGACTGTGACTTTAGGGTTACAGTGTGATATCTTTTGGTCACTTGTTTTGCGTTTCAAACTTAGCAGTTTTTGGGCCCAAATACTAATAAAAATGTATAGACAGTGGGTACATTGTGTGCACAACTCCTCATAGGGGTGTGTGCCAAGTATTTCAAACTGTGTAGGTGTTTTTATATTGTCTGAAAATTTGCATGCTTTTGTAGAGTCTCCAGATGAACGTTTGTTGCTTTTAACGCATTTCGAAACTTTCAAGCTCAAATACTAACACATTGTATAAATTAATAGGTACCTTGTGTTCGCAGCTGCTCATAGAGTTTGGTATCAATCGTTTTGAGACTTTGCAAGTGTTTTTGACGTGGTTTGAAAATTTACATGTGTTTTGGTAGAATCTACAGAACATTTCATTACTTTTTCATTTTGAACTTCAGGCTTGAATATTATCTAAGTGCATATAAACAGTGGTTACCTTGTGTGCGCAGCTCCTCACAATTTTTGTACATTGTACATGTCGTGATTATGCATCCCAATCTTTTTCAAAAACTGGGAGCCATAAATTATCTGTGTTTGCTTGTAGAATCATGTACAAGGCCGTAATAGGCCTCTAAAGACCAAGCTCAGGCTAGCGCATCTGTGGACACTAGTCAAAATGACCGTCTTGCACCGCATTAATATAGATTTCTAGGATACAGAAATGCAGCTGCATGTGAGTATGAACTGCTCATACACAATCATACATACATCGTTCTCCTGATGCAGATTTTTTTTCACGTTTTAGTATCTTTGTGTGAGCTTCTGCAAGAATGCACTAACTGCAAGGCAGCTCAGTCGTGTGGTTCTTATCGTGAAATGAAGACAAATGTGACAAAGTGTGAGTGTATAGATATTCTGGAGACGGCAGGTACTGTAATGGTTGAATATGACACCAATCAAGGAACATGTAAATCATTCAACATGTGTCAAGGAAGAGAGGAGGCTATGGGGTATAACGCATTCATAAAAAGCTGTCGAACAGGTACGTGTATTGCTTACACCTTTTATGGTGTATTCATTAACAGGTATGTGCTGTGAGGTAAAGCTTTCCTTTAGCTTAGTTACATGTACATATTTTACACGAAATATTATAGACTCAGATTAGCTTGCCCATTTTCTTAGTCCGATCCATTTTCTTTTTTCTTTTCATTTTTATAACAGCAAGTGTATGATTAAGGTGGTGATTTATGGTAAATGTAAAAACCTGCATAAAATCATAAAAAGTAACGTATCTCCCTGAAAGTTAGCAGACTTCTTATTTTCATTGTTCTTTACAGTTTAGAATACAAAATAGACGTACATGCTGCTTAAAAAAGTGTTTTTATAAGAAAAGATCAAAGGGTAATTTTCTGCGAATAAATCTGCAAAAATAAGATCGTTATGGAAAATTTACGTAGTGCTGAAGGTGCATTATTGCATAATGAAGAGCGTCCTAGCAATTATTTATTCCAACTCTTTCTCAAATTGTAATGTAAACCAGATGAAAACGGTAGCTTTTTCTCAATGTTCAACCATGTACAAAGTAAATGTACACTGGACGCATTTATTAAATATAGGGTAGGCAAGCATACCTATGTTAACACCTACAATATAAATAATACATTACTGACATGATCAGTGGTGTGTAGATGAAATTGTTCAACCTTGGTAAAATAGTATCACCTGTCTCACCTGTATGTTTTGACAAAAAAATTTGGACACAGACTGCATCTTTTTTCATCTGCTCAGCCTGATAATGTGTGAAAGAGTTTGAAAAAATAATTGCTAGGACGCTCTCCATTATGCAACAAGGTACTCTAAGCACTAAGTATATTTTCAATAATGATATTATTTTTTCAGATTTATTCGCAGAAAATTACCCTTTGATCTTCTCTTATAAAAACACTTTTTAACATTAACAAATGCTGCATTTTGGGATTCTAAATTATGAGAAACAACATAAAGAAGGCATCTGCTAAGTTTTGGAAAGATCAGTGTTATTTTGAGTATTTTATGCAGATTTTTGTCTTTGTCCCAAATCAGCGATTATCACCACCTTAAGGATCAGAAAGACAGAATCAGTGTAGTGGTAAAAATCAGAGACTAATAAGCTGTATGGTAAGACTATGATGTGGTCCAGCACATATTAATTTCGAGATTACGCTCTAGTGATTTTAGCAGTATAGCATCCCCTTACTTAATATATTTCTGATTTCTGATTCAATATAGCTAGTATGACTAAGAAGTTGAGTAACGCATATCATTTCGAGATTATGTTCCAGTGAACTTTAGCTGAGTTACGTGCAATAAATCAAAGGGCTGATAGCCCTGAAATGACGTATTCTATCAAAACATTTAAAAGTCACGGTACAAATGTATGGCCGGTTGGTCAAAATATTTCAAACTGCAGCAGTATTCGATGTACATGTATATGGTTCAACTCTAATATAAAGTTTTTGTAAATGATCGTTTTAGTACAAATCAATTTATACACCTGCCACAAGGCTTTCGTAGCAGTTTCTTATGGGCAGCTAATTTATTTTACTTGAAAAAATATATATATTTGCGCGTATAGGGGCAGAGCCGCTTAAAGGGGTGAATACGGTAATCACAGTTGGCAGATTGATTTCTTATATATGCACTTAGTTTCGGTTACATTTGCTTGTCGCTAGTATCATTATTCGGATATCTATAATTGAAAAAATGTGTATAATTGGTTCTCATTTAACTTTGTAAATGCCTGGTTTGTAAAATTGGAAGAATATAACTGTGAAAGTCATTTTCCAAAATACGCTTGTGACAGCTTTCAATGACAGATATAATTGTTCATTAATAAAATAAACAATGGCTTTTTTTGTTTTCCTTTGTTTACTTGTGATTTCTTATATGCACTTAGTTTCTGTTACATTTGCTTGTCGCTAGTATCATTATTCGGATATCTATAATTGAAAAAATGTGTATATTAATTGGTTCTCATTTAACTTTGTAAACGCCTGGTATGTAAAAGCGGAAGAATATAACTGTGGAAGTCACTTTCCAAAATACGCTTAAGACAGCTTTCAATGACAGATATAATTGTTCATTAATAAAATAAACAATAGCGTTTTTTGTTTTCCTTTCTTTTGCATGTGAATTGATATACTAATAATATATATATAACGCGCGAATTTTTTTACCAAGGCAGGGTAACTGTGTATTCATTATTTACAGTTATTGCCCCTGTTAGTCAATACTTAGACTGCTTTGAATCTCATGAATGTTAGAAACGAGAGTTGTGATGCTTTATATACATGATGTCTATGAAATAGAGAGGGCCTGCATTTTGTGTTTTCTCCCATCGGACCTGTACTTTCAAGGTCTAGAATTAGATGGCTGATTTCAGTATTCCTCTAGATATTTAAAAAGGGTCAGGTGGCTGATGTCCTTGTTTCCCTACATATTGAAGGCCGAACATTTATAGTAGGTCATAAATGTCCAAAAACTGGTCTGATTGGTAGTTGATGTGTGGAAGAATGCATAAGGGAAATGATTGATAATTCCTATCGCCTCAGTGACCAAGAGCCTTGGGCCTTTAAATTGTTTATCATCAATAAAACAGTAGCTACACAACAACTGTATACCCACTTGCGGCCTCCAAAAAAGGACTATTTTCGACCTTTGCCAGGAGGCAAATGATCTTGGCCTTTAAAGGCCCCTTTGCTCTATCAGCATGAAATATTTTATCGTGAGGTATCGCTGCAAACTTCTCACCATAGTATCGTCGTTGTAAATAACAATGCTAAGCCAACTTTGAGGGCCGGATTTGGATTTTGATTGTTTCAGTTCCTGGTCTTTGCATACTTTTTACTTTTAAACAAATAACACATCATTGAGTTTCGCATAGAAGAGGTTTGAAACATGATTTAGATCATTAATCGTTTGCAACAAAAATGACCTCCTTTCGATATCATAAACTTGAATAAAATGATATAAAATACAGTGCAAAGGCGTGGAGCACTATTCAATTTCCCGCTTTTGTTTAAACTCCATTGCGTGACGGGGTACCAAAAGGGAAATTGTTTTTTGCCAGTTATATGACTGAATGTATGCTCAACAGCCCACATTTTATCACCAAACGTAAAGGATTTGTGTTCAGACGTTTTTATCACGGGTAGGACTATGGAGACTTTGAGTTATCTTGTATAGTTTTTATTGTCGAAAATAAAATGCAATAATGTTAACTATTTTACTTGAAAATGTGTTTGATAGTACAGTTCGTATTTTGCAGACTGTTCCAAGTATACAATAGAGACAAGAATCCACCAGTCGGGAAGTTGCTATGAAATAAGTCGTACATTAGTCGGTATCACGCATGCTTGTTTGCAGTTCTGCCTTCACAGAGACGGTTGTATGGCAATAACACATCTTATGTACTCCAGTGGTACAATTATTTGTATTTTCCACAATTGTACCCAGAGTGTGCCTGAGCCTACGAACAACTCAACGTTCATAGGGATAACTTGCTCAGGTATAACTGGTAGCTATATTTAACAAAAGAAAATATACCGAAGTAGTGCATAATACTCGCTGATTTAAACAACGTTTACAATTGGTAGCACAGAATGCAACAAAACGACATGTAGGCAACTGACATGGATCTCGCTTGTGGTGCTCTTGTTATCCATTTTTACCCAAAATAACTATTAAGTAGCCATCTTCATTTAACATAAAGTGTTCTTGAATTGGTGTTTATTTTGCGTATTGACATTTAAGAATTGACATTTAAACTGATCATGTCAAATAGAAAGTAAGGCTGATTTTATCATAACAAAATTAAAATGAATTAGCAGGAGAAATAGTATCTTTTTGTCAGACCCGTATATATAGTAGAGAAATAAAGAAGTACTCACTAGGCGGTCAGGAAACTCTCGCTAGCCATTCAGCGACACCAGCTTTATGCTAGCCATACAGAGACGCCATTAGCTGAACTACGCTTCTTTTTGTTCCCGAGGATATGATCAATATATTAAGTTAGTATTTCAGTGTTGATTCTGGTTCTCTAGCATCGGGGTCACTACTTAAATACTGATCAAAATTAAGCTTATTCCATTTGATGTATATTTGGTAAAATTTCTAAATTATTCTAAAACTAAGACTGTCGGAATGCGCATGCGTCGTGTAACAACTAACAGCTGATTTCCGAGCTCCTCTTCAACTCCAAAAAAACAGGGTTCTTGTTGTATTATTTTCATGGAAACTTGTTTGTTTACTTATTTATTATGAGTGAGTCTAAACCCCATTCATAACTTTCGTTTTTTTCGCCTTGATTAGAGTTTCATCTTTTCTTTGTCCTGTGTACATGATGACCTTGACCTTGTTATAAACTGGGCGGCCATTTTTGTGATTTGTTTACAACTTCATGTCAGGATGTTTACAGGTATTTTGACAGTTTGTTGCCTGTATTCCTTGTACACAACTGTTGTACATGCGACCGACTCGCAATTAGAAGACACTTCACACATTGAGCAACACTGTGTAGGCCAGTACGTACTCACACCATGCAAAAGTGTAATCTTTGCCAGCGTAGACAGAAACACACGGTGGAGAGTACCAGTGAGAACCAAAAGTACAGGGTTGACTCTAGCGTATATGTCCCTGTTACTTGTTACAATTTCGACTGAGATTGAGTTAAATCCAGGACCTGTATCTTTTCCCTGCGGATCTTGTGGCCTTGATGTCCTGGACGATGATCCTGCTATCTCGTGTGATGGTTGTCAGCAGTGGTTTCACATCCACTGTCAAGACATTAGCTTGGATACATACCAGACCCTTCGGACTGATGATGTGTCATGTTTGAAATGCAATGAGCCAAATTATCCCTCTATAAGCAGTTCATTAATTTCTTCTTTTCAGTCCGAAAACAGTTTTAGCCTCTTAAGTTCTGAAAATGACAATATTTCACAAAGCCAAAGCCCTCCTCCGTCCAGACCTCATCAGTCAAAACCGTCACACTCTAAGATTTCAAATTTAAATAATTATATTAAACATTAACTTCCAATCAGTAAAAAATAAAAAAGCAGAACTTTGCGCTTTACTAAGTACAGAAAAGTCTGATTTTGTTGTTGGTACTGAGACCTGGTTAACACCGGACATTGCAAACAGCGAAATTTTTCCTAAAAATCTGGGTTATAGCACTTTCAGAGAAGACCGTACTACTGGGACTGGCGGAGGGGTATTCATTTTGGTAAGAGGTGAGATTTTAGTCTCTGAACTGAAACAATTTAGAACAGATTGCGAGATAGTCTGGGTGAGGGTTGATATCGCAGGTTCGAAGCCTCTTTTTATTACATCGTACTATAGGCCTAAAGAAAATGACGACTATAGCCTGGCAGAGCTTAGGAAGTCCCTAGCAATGGTAAGTCAGGAAAATGGCAGTATCTGGGTTTTGGGCGATATGAACTTTCCCAAACTGTCTTGGGATGAGGATGACGTCCCCACTGTCAGGCCTGGATGTAGTTGTCCTCGCCTGTATGAGGACTTCATAGAGATCCTTAATGACTTTAGTCTGTCTCAGGTGGTCAGAGAACCTACAAGGAATGATAATATCCTGGATCTTTTCCTAACTTCAAACAGCACTCTTGTCAACTCAGTTGAAATACTCGCAGGCCGCTCAGATCATGACATTGTCAAATCTGACGTCAACGTTAGACCTGAAGTGAGCAAACAAAAGCCAAGAAAAACACACCTTTACAGGAAAGCAGACTGGGAGCCATTCCGTACCTTTATGACCTCTTTCAGGTCCACATTCTTACCAAATTTGGAAAACAAAACCGTTGACCAAGCCTGGAGTGAGTTCAAAAATGTGATACATGAAGGCAGAAATAAATCTATCCCTTTTAAATTGTCAGGTCAAAAAATCATCTTCCTTGGATTACTAATAGTATTCGGCGAGAAATCAGGAAAAGGGATAAACTGTATCAGAAAGCCAAAAAATCTAAGTCTGTGGAAAGCAGGAAGAAGTTTCTTTAATCCAAACATGCTGCGAAATACAAAATTAAAACCTCACATGATAATTACTTTGAGGAAATTTTAGGCCTAAACAATTCATCAGATGACACCACGGATACTGGTAAGTCTGAAAAATTCCAAACAAGACTCCCAGGGCATCGGTCCTCTTACAGAAGGTGAGTCCATATTAAGCTCTAATGTTGACAAGGCCAACTCACTTAACCGGCAATTTAAATCAGTGTTTTCCTCCAGATCTGCACTGGATCTTGTCAAGCTGTCTCGGGGTGCCCTGCTTAGTGGTGTCCAGTCTAGCTTAAACTTGTCTTTCAGTGCAAAGTAACAGCAATGCCAGATATTGATATTCAAGTCAGTGGTGCCCTCAAACTCTTGACAGGTTTAAATCCCTTCTCAGGCAGCTGGCCCGGATGCCATAAAGCCTGTAGTTCTTAAAGAATTGGCCAATGCAATAGCTCCTATCGTTGCAGCTATTTTCAAACTATCATTTAACACCGGTACTGTACCACTTGACTGGAAGCAGGCACTAGTCACTCCACTCTTTAAGAAAGGAGATAGAGGTAACCCGGCCAACTACCGGCCTATCTCTCTGACTTGTATTTTATGCAAATCAATGGAGCATATTATTGCTTCAAACTTAACCAGACACCTTGAAACCCACAACATCCTGTACGATTTGCAACATGGCTTTCGGGAGCGCAGGTCCTGTGAAACTCAGTTGGTTCAGCTTGTTGAAGACCTTACTAGATCCCTGACAGAGGGCAAGCAGACAGATCTTATTCTGCTTGATTTTAGTAAGGCGTTTGACAAGGTGAACCATCTGAAGTTGCTCCATAAATTGCTAATACACGGGGTTAATGGTAAAACTCTCCACTGGATCCAGTCCTTCCTTGTTGGTAGAAGCCAGAGAGTCGTCTTGGAAGGTGAGTGTTCAGATGAGTTTCCAGTTTCATCAGGTGTACCACAGGGGTCTGTCTTAGGTCCAATTCTAATTTTATTATATATCAATGACCTGCCTGATAATGTGCAGTCCCAAGTACGCCTGCTTGCAGACGACACTGCGGTATACCTGACCATATACCACCCTGAAGACACATCTTTCCTCCAGAAGGACCTCGATAAACTCCATCAATGGGAACATCAGTGGGACATGTAGTTCAATCCTAGTAAGTGCCAAGTTTTGCACATTACAAGGACAAGAACTCCTACAAAGACCCCATACATAATGCACAACCAGGTTTTGGAAAGTGTCTCTTCTGCCAGGTATCTTGGTGTCGACTTGTCCACCAATCTCAACTTAACAACCACATTAATAGATCTTGTTCAAATGCCAATAAATCACTCGGCTTTATCAAACGTAACGTTAAAACAAAACATCCTGGTGTCCGCGAAGCGGCATACAAAACCATAGTGCGCCCTCAGTTGGAATATGCTTCTACAGTGTGGAGTCCATATACTCAAACAAATATTCACAAAATAGAAATGATACAGCGTAGAGCTACCCGCTGGACTCTAAATAATTCACCCTACGACAGTGTCGCTGCTATACAGTCTAGTCTTGGCTGGAGGTCTCTGGAGCAGAGAAGAGCAGACGCTCGTCTTTGCACGTTATACAAAATTATTCACAATATTGTTGCTGTACCTCTCCCATCGTATTTTACACATCCTACAAGAATGACACGTCACAGCCACTCCCTTGCGCTACTTCAAATTCACACTCAGGTAAATTTTTATAAGTATTCGTTCTTCCCCCTGGCTGTTGTGCAATGGAATCGACTACCAGCTGACGTTGTTATGCTGCCTACACTGACTCAGTTCAGTGTGGCAGTTAGGTCTCTAGACCACCAGATGCCATAAATACAACAGACCTGTTTTTAACCTAATTTTAATATCTCACTTCTATTAACTGTTTTAACCCTTTCATCTTTCTTTACCTCAGTTTAACACTTTTTAGTCTCATCTATTCATCTCACTTTTTTTTCTTCACGGCGCGCAATCATCCTGCACGTAATCCTCGCGAGGGGGTGTTGCAGTACAACTAGATAGATAGACTAAGTTCCGTGGAACAAAATTAAGTTTTATTTCTCTGCACGATACGTCGAATGGGGCTATTCGATGGCTGTGCATGGCTAAGATTCATAATTTGTCTGACAATGTATGTTGAATACAAAAATGATCTTCTGTCGGACTTGATTTTAAACAGGTATGATTAAACTGAAACCAAAGGTTCTATATCACTGTTGGTTGAAAATTTGTCCCGGAGACTCGTCATAGCGACCTGCTCAACCGGTCTCTCAGAGGCGACTTTAAATGGAGTTCCTATCTCTATATGACCTATGTCTCAGTGGGACATTAAATCCGAGCGCTCTTACTCACTAGGCATAGCGACATGAATCTTAGATAAGTTGAGCCTCTTTTCAGCTTGTCGAAGATTCTTGGTTCGTTTTTTGCCTGCCGTCCATCTTAGGCCATCATTGTAACTGAGGTGGCTTCGGGAGAGTTGAAGGGGTGGGGGAATAGATACGCTTGCACTTTGTCAGAAGTACCTGTGGCGGCTCCGTCTTACGGATGACTTACTAAACAGGTAATTGGACTTGGACAGGAATGTTTCTTTCATGCCAAGACCTGCCCGTCACATTTTGTTGCAAACGTTTGGGTTAAGCGACTCTAAAGAAGCTAAATACAGGGACGCACACATATGAAAAAAACTGTTGCCCCAAATGGGGTGAATGAACATTTATATTTATTTGTTATTATGTACTTGCTAAATTTATTTTTTATACTCGATTCAGATAGTGGTGTAGCTTCCAATGGGAATTTACCGTGTCACATCTCACAGACGTCACAGGCGCCTACCACTACCTCGCCAATTCTGACAACCTCTGCATCGAGAGAGAAACTTCTAAGTAGTGCAGAGTCATGGGATTTATCGACATCAGGTATTTCACAGCAAACAAATGTTGCTTGAAACAAATAATTAGAAAACAAATTAAGTAAATAAATATATGCATATATAAGCATGTTTATTTGTATAACTTTATTAATGTCAAAATTATTATTTAAATGAGCTCTGAAAGAGTTGTATCATACTTGAAGTACCCCTTAAAAATGAATTTCATTTTTTTCTGATTTTATCGAAGTATAAACTACATTAAGTTGCTTTCAAAGGAAGTGAATCCCAAAGGGTTTCATGTAAACTTTGCTAACGACCTAATGTAGTTCATTCTTCCATAAACACCAGAAAAATCAAGTTCATTTCTTATAATTACATTCTTTTCTGTCTATTAATTGACTACAAATTTGCGTTAGGACTAGAGTTGAGAAGCAGAAAAACATTTATACGCAGGTTTTCGACTAACAGTGGAACAGCGTCAACGACGTCATAGCGTCGCATATGTCCATTGAGATTGGACAGAGTCATGGATTATTTTGACGTCACTTCACATGATGTAACGTCGCGTGAACCGATGTAGTTCTTGAGGTATAAACTATATTACGTTATAATGGCTTAACATAGGGCTTTCAATAAATGCACTGAAAATGTATAGATTGTTTAATAGTGACTGAGTGATAGTATATAAAGATCATAGTATCAATGGATGTTGTTTGCTCTAAAAGCTTGTTCACTGCCAATTTATGCTTGAGGTAAACATAACATAGAGATTTCAGCCAGCTAAACACGTTGGTTGTTTGACTTAGTCAATCAGGTTTCTTAGCCAACTAGACCGCGGCAACGAACATTCCACGTATTTTAAGTTATAAACTGGCTCAGTTGTCAATAGACTGCAAATTCGCTATTTGTGAAAACAGAAGGAACGTTGAAGTTTGGATTTTGTTTTCTGTTACACACTGACTTGTTTAGCAATACACTGCCATCGGTTTTTGTTCTCAAGTGCACGAATATAATTTCGGCTATTATAACGAAATACATTTACATTTTCAAATCTAACTTTTTCATCGAAAAAAAGTATTGACTATGAACCAACAGACAGGTAGTACCTATTACTGTTATAAATGTACACATATTTTGACCCCCGCCCCCTCCCCCAAGTTTTATTATGTTATCAACTGTTCAATGAGTTTCAACAGAACTGTGAATTGTTGGGTTTTATTGGGATAAGATTCTTATGTTTTAGAATTTTCACAAGGCTACAAAGATATAATTAGGGACATAAATTAAAATTGTTGGTGTAGATATTCCACATTCTGCAGTTTCCATGTTTGTGTGTACACTGTATGTTTACTTATTTCTTCCACGTGTCCTGGCTATATAATCTGTTTGTATTCCCAATGATTAAATTATGTGATTTCTGTCTTTCCATGCTAAACTAATGTTAATTCTATTCGGACTAAATTTCAAGTAAAGATGCAACGGCCTGTGCTAGATTTAACTTTTGAACAGGATCAACATACTGTCAACAATAATAGCATATGATTTTAATGGTCTTAAGGTAGACGAATACTGAATGGAAATATTAGCGGGGCATTCAAACCATTATACCAGCTAAGTCACCAAAGAGCTATAAAACATTTGGATAAGAAAAAAACAATTTTCACCGTTTTGTTTTCCTCAAAAACAATATTTTGTATTTCTACATACTTTTTTACAAATTTCCCATTAAAATTCATATCTCTAGCACATGAACGCACTTTCATTCCAGCAAATCAGTAGTATAGGATATTTGAAACAAACTGATAACAAAAAATTGCAGTTTTCTTGTTAATAAGTATAGTTTTACATTCATTAAAACATGCAAGAAAATTGAATTTCATGAAAAAAGTCATGAAAAATAGATTCAATCGATGGGGCGTGCTTATGCATATTATTTTAGTAAAACTTACATCGTATGTTAAAGAATAAAACAAAAAAAAAAAAAAAAAAAAAAAACATTTCGCCGTTTTGTTTCCTAGAAAAACAATGTTTAAGTTCAAAATATCCCCAAAACAGACTGTCCAAATTCTGTACCTGCTGCAAGCACAGCCGGTCCTTGCCCTACTTTTTATTTTCCTGTTATTCGGTTCTACCATAGAGTAATGTCGACAAAAATGCGCAGATGGAATGGAAACTGTGAAGATCTTGATCATTCTGGTTCCTAAGGAACAGTCTGATCTCTGTTTCCACTGTTTGTACAGACTTACATATATGTGCCCGAAAACTTATGATCTTTACGGTAGACATTGATAGTGTGTATTATAACTGTATATACTCCACTGTTAATCAATTTGATGAACAATAACTCTGTTGTGTTTTTAAACAAGTAAGAACATAGTTCTTCCGTATATGTCCACCTTAATTAAGTGGTCTATAATTGAATGTTTAGTTTTAATGATTTGTAGGTTCTGCTTCTTATTCGATGACAAAAACTGTACCAAAGACTATTCATCCTGTGTCCTTGTCTACACACACAACAAACGTTACCCTTGTCATGACTTCAACCGTGTCATATCCAGGTGGAACTATTCTAACTACAGGAAATACCTCGCTGCATGGCAGGAGCGATTTCTTTTCTAAACCCTCCAATATTGCAGCAGTTTCAGCCGCCGGTGGTATTGCAGCTGTTGGTGGTCTTCTTGCAAGTGCTTGCCTCTTGTCGAAGAAATCAAAACTGACCAAACGAAATATTAATTGAGACTAAAATATAGTTGGTAATGATCGCTTTGATATTGTATGCACTGCATTGTGGGCGGTAAAACTGTTTTTCCCAAAACTGAACAAACCTGTGACTTATTTATTACATTAAATAGAGGCTTATGAGTTCGTTCGTATATTATAAGTACTGAAATATATTTGATGCAAAGACAGGAATTTAAAGCCAGAGGTGGAGGCGTCGAAATCGATTTGACTGTTTTAATAAGACGCTCTCAGAAATATGTCAACCAGAACCTAACTACTAAAATTTGGTATGTTTTCTTATGATGGCAAAGGGCACGTCTCTTAGTCAAATTTGGTAACATAAGTGTTTGGACATCATGAATATCATAACGGGGATCCATTTAACTATGTGTATCAATAATAATAAAGCCTTGGTCACAGATGCGTAACCATTACGTGGCTTAACGTACTTAGAAACAAGCTAATTGAACGTACTTTAACATGCCTTAATGTACCTTAAAGTACTTACTGTCATAACTTGCCATACATTCTGATACCAGTGACAACTTCTACGTTATAGTTCGTTGCAGTATGCTACCCACTTTGCCAGAGTACGTTATAGAGCGGCCAAATTTCTTTTTTATTTATTATGTGTATTTAGTAAAAAAACACTGCTAATTATCCACAGTTCCTTTGATCCTTTGATGAGACGTTTGCAAGTAAAACTAATGTGTAAGTGTGTGTGTGTAGGGGGGGGGGGAGGGGGGAGGTGGAGGGGCAGGGTTGTCCTTGGGGATATGGGTGTACTCTAGGGTCACTACACAATTAATCCATAACCACGAGTTGTCCGACTTCAACAGTAGCGCAAACAGCTGAGGTTGAGAAACGATTTGCAAAGTAGACAGTGAAAGGCATTTTCCTATCATTAAATCCATTTCTATATACTAAATAAAATGTTGAAGAGTTCTTCCAAGAGCAGAGAATACATTCAGAAGAAGGAACATGGGCCAGACTAGGTAGTTTCGGCTAAAAAGCCTCATCAGTGACCCAAACAATATCTGGTGAAGAAACCAGATATACATAAAGTATACGTAATTCAGTTTTATGAGTTAAAATACAAATCTTAACTTTCATACGCCCTGCGAGTGCAAAACTTCTCGAACAATGAAATTTGGCGATGGTTCCTTGTTCATATAGGGAAATATACCAAATTTGGTTCAAAAGATATATATCCAAAACTATCAAGGTACTTGTAACCTTATGTTTGCAGGGTTTAGCCAAAGGGGCGTTTGGCATGTGCATTTTTTTTTTGTGTGTGTGCGTGTGTGTGTGAAGTGGGGGAATCGGAGGGAGGATTTGAGCAACGTGGGAAGTTTAAGAAGGATCCAGATGTTTTATAATGCTATATAAAATAATATCATTCTAGCATACTAGCTGGACGTCATCTATTTCACACAAACCACTACCCCATCCCCTCCTAAAACAAAGAAGAAAAAATCTGTTTAAAGTGTTTGCACATGTAAAATATATGAATGAAGCTGTTTCAAATGGAGACTAGTAAACGTATGGTTAAAAATTAAGGAAATGAGCCGCGAAATGCCAAAGGGGTGCTTAGCATAAATGCAAAAGGCAGAGGCTCTTACCAGCCGGCGCATCTGCGCACTTGGACTAGAGCCTTTCGGATTTGCACGCATCAAATCTCGACATGGAAGAATTTACCAATCGACATCGACTGTTGGATTCTGTTGCTAGACTCGACAGCCTTGGTCACAGATGCGTAACATAACATAGCTTAACATACTTAGGAATAAGCTACTTGAATGTACTTTAATGTACCTTAATGTACCTCAAAGTAATTACTGTAACAGTTGTAACTTTCCATACATTCTGATACAAGCGAAGACTTCTACGTTATAGTTCGTTGCAGTATGCTACCCACTTTGCCAGAGTACGTTGTAGAGCGGCCAAGTTAACTAAAATGGGGAAAAAAAGTACTATAAAGTACGTAGACGTACGTCACAGGAAGCTAGCTACTGAAATACATTCAAGTCCGTTGAAGTACGTAACAGTACGTTCCAAAATTTTCTCCCTGCCGCAGTTATATTTTAAACATGTAGAAAAAGATAATTCTCCATAGGTTTTTACAAGTTATCCAAAACTTAGATAGGGCAGGCCTCTGCAGTAAGTACGCTAAAGTACATTAAGACGCGTTAAAGTACGTTCAGGTAGGTTAAGCTACGTTGGTTAGCGCATGTGTGACAAAGGCTTAAGGATTCGCCAACTGATTTGAGTCGTGACTGTTTGCAAATATGTTAAGCCCCCGTTTCGCGTGACACGGCTCATTAACCCATTGCATTCTAGGTATTTTTGTCGTCTGCTGAAATTGTCGTCTGCATCAAAAATCAAGAATATTTTGACAATATTGGTCTAACTCTTGTAGAAATGATGTCTAGGCAGCAAACAGTTTGGATCAAGTTCAGTCAGGCCACACGTTTTTGTGGCCTGATCTGGATCCAAACTGTTTGCCCAGATACCCCTAAATGGGTATTCCCGAATGGAATGGGTTAATGATGATGAAGATACCTAAGATGTATCACATTCCTGATCATAGCCTACCAATGGCACTAGAGCTAAAGCCACAAGATAAAACGCTTCAAAGGTACTTAAGGTTTGTACGGACTTTTACATGTTTTCTGCCATTTTTACAAAAGGAAACATTTTTGTTGCTTCCTGTTGCTTCCCTGGACAACGATGCATTTCCAAAACAGGATTTATTCTTAAAGGAAATAATTCTAAGAGAACAAAATTTTTTAATGCTTTCTTTAAGAGATGGCCCTTATTAAGATGTGAGGTAAAAATAAAATGGCAAATGAATGCGAAACAACGGAAAACTTCTGCGATAACCGAAACTCGTGTTCTAACAAACTGGTACAGCAACAGTGTAGAACCTTCTTGGAATGGTCAGTAGAAAAACTGGGTAGCAATTTCAAGGTAGACATCGCGATCACATGGTTATAACGGTAAATAATTCGTGTTTCAAAAGAAAATAATCTCCAACCAAATAAGAAAATCGGCTTTAACTAAGGTTTTAAAAGTCCGATCTTTATATCGAAAAGCGCAGTTACCCCGCACAAACGCCCTTTTTGAATACCAAATGCTATGATTTCATGAACTGGGCCATTTAATAAGACACTTCGATAAAACTGACCTCATGGTGAGTTTCCGAAATGTCCTGGTAAACGGCACCACTTCATAACCAATGACAGTTGCTACAGACAAATGACAACAGTGCGGGGAAACTGATTTTTACGACATTAAAAATCTACTTTCTACGATCTGAGATTTATGTTTTTACCTCGTCCGAGATTATTGTGTTTTGAAAGATATTTACCGTTATCAGCACGTGATCGTGACATTCGTTGTCTACCTTGAATTATTTCGGTTCCACGACATTATTATACCAAAACCGCAAAATTTTACAATGTCGTTGTTTTCAACGTAAACGTCATTTGACACCGGTGTTCAGTATAACGTCAGGTTGAGGCTATGGGGGGGGCGGGGGGGACAGCCAGAAAGAACTACTCAATACCGTATCAAGTGTTTGAAAAAAAAATTAAAGTCATTTACCCATCACTTATTTATTCATCATACATCGGCTGAAAGACACCTGCAACAGCAAACCAATGAGCACAGTCGTCTTGCATTTAACCAGATCAACTCCCATAGCCCGGGAAGGACGCCAGCCACAGACATCAGGAAGGGGCTGCCTGGTGAACATATCTCCAGTTACAAAGGCGCATTGAGGAAAATTCAGAGAATATTATCTCTCAGTTCACAACAGCAAAAACATAAGTTATAGCCCTCATTAGAACCGTTTTGACGAGATCGTTCTAATGAAGGGCCACAACATATGTTTTATGGAGAAATATGGGAAATTATCCCTGTTATCTCCTTTTGTTTGGAGCACTGATGATGCAGCAAATGTCTGCAATAGGCCTCATTATAAAACGTGTGGAAGCCAATCATCTCCTAGATTCATTTCTCGGCTGAGAAGATAAACTGATATTAGTACATGAAACACCTAACATAAATGTGAAAATTATTTCATTGAAGTGTATCTCTGGGATTGTTACAAATATATTAGCCGCGACACGAGAAAACCAACAATGATATTATTCATCCAGTGCACACTTGCGCATTCACTCGGTCTGATCAAACGCTTTGCCAAGCGCTTAAACGATAGCTAAGGATCTCAGCTACCTCCATGCGGACAGCGAAGACTCTGATCAGACTGGGCGGATGCCCAGGCTGATCTGAGGCTGCGCTGGGCGCACAACCATTTTGTTGGTTTTCTCGTGTCGCAGCTCAAAAATCTTTTTGAATATCTGATAAGGCTGTTGACAATCTAGGGTCAGTTTGATATTGCTTTAACTTATTTCAAGATATTTGTTAACCACTTCTTTTAAGGTTTAGAAGTTAAGTGACTTTGATCTTTCTAGATAAACGACATACATAAAGTATTTTGCCCCTGTCCCTTTATATTGTTTAGATCTCTAGTATACGTTTTCATCCAGGTGCCCCGTTTTATCTACTGTATGGGACAGTTAAATAAGAAGGGCTCTTTGACAAGGACACCGTTTACTCAGATCAGTCTACACGGTACGCTTAATAATAATTTAGTATCACACAAAAGTGATGGTCATATCTCGGCAGGAATCAAAGTCTATAAGGCATTAATGCTTTTGCGAAATATCTAGCGAGACCTGCGTACAGACTGATCCCATTCTTGATATCTTATGCGTGTCCTGAGAAACATTTGAGCCGCGACACGAGAAAACCAACAATGTGGTCGTGCGCCCAGCGCAGACTCAGACCAGGCTGGGTATTTGCCCAGTCTGATCACACTCTTTGCTAAGCGCTTAAAGGGTAGCCAAGGGACTATACTACCGTCATGCGGACAGCGAAGACTCTGATCAGACTGGGTGGATGCCCAGGCTGATCTGAGTCTGCGCTGGACGCTCGACCACATTGTTTGTTTTGTCGTGTCGCGGCTCATTTTACTTGCCACCAGTCAGATGACGCAGTTGTAAACCAATCGGAATTTAACGGAGACTTAGTACTCGTATAAGCTAGTGTGATTCTCAAAATTGAGCCGCGACACGAGAAAACCAACAAAGTGGTTATGCGCCCAGCGCAGACTCAGGTCAGCCTGGGCACCTGCCCAGTTTGATCAGACTCTTTGCTAAGCGCTTAAAGGGTCGCTAAGGGGCTCAGCTACCTCCATGCGGACAGCAAAGACTCTGATCAGACTGGGCTTCCGCCCAGCCTGATCTGAGTCTGTGCTGGGCGCACAATTACATTGCTGGTTTTGTCGAGTCGCGGCTCATATGTCCGGCTGGAGGTGTAACAGAAATGGTGGATGACATGAATGCAATAGTAATTTTGTTAATACAGACATATGTTTTTGAGAGCGTTTTTCAACCAGGTATGTTCTAAATCATCTGGACAATTAGAGAATACTTTGAAACGAAATCTGGCTAACTTTAACACGTTGCTGCCTAGTAAAGAGATTCAGATCGAAGAAAGATAATTTGCTTTCGAGACTCAAGTAAGTGTACATGAGACCTGAGTAATTGAGAATCGCAGGTCGTTAAGAACGGCATGGTAAACGCTCTAATGTAATTCTGCGTCAGCACGACAATGCGTGACTTTACAAATATATGCATTTCCGTTTTAAACTTTAGAATCGCTAAACTCAAAATTTTGAAATAAAAATGTGATAGATAGGCATGTGATGACAATTACTCTTGCAATGACTGCAAACAGAACAGCAAAGCAGAACAGTTTTAAAATCATCAACACACGTTTTGATTTGTATTGAAACTCATATATTTACATGTAACCACTCGAACATAAATTAATTTATCACATGACGTCGCTGTTATTCAGTGGATAACATCAAGTCATAAAATCGTATGACCACATTTGTAATAACACTTTGGCGCGTTTGTTAAAAAACGTCTTGATAAATTTCTCAGCTAAAATGGTTTTTTAACTTTAAACTTGTTATTAACTTTGCGAGCATTTCCTTTAAATATTATTAATTCTGATCAGCTGGGCCCGTTGCTTTTGTGTTATTTCTTTCCATACACACTGTGTACACCAGAGGCTATTTATCTTTCTCTTGGGGAGGCCACAGTAAATAATTTGGAATTTCTGTTCTGGTTCCGCAGTCATGTAATATGTCCTTATGTCCGCTTGTCTGTGATATCGTAGCATTATGGTTACCCGTATACACCCCGGGTAGGCGGCAATCGAAAACGCTCATGCAGTCGACGAACGCAGATCAAAAACTGTTAGAACAGTGTTTTCGATTGCAAATTGTTCTTGTGAGTGTGATGTTTTCAGTTGGGTGGCTGATGACTATCTGGTTTCGAGGTTATAAAACTCGCTCGGAAGCAGCCAACCAGTGTGCTAAATTTAACATGTCAACCGTAACACAAATATATTATAAAGATGCAATTTCGCATCACAAGTTATTTGATTGTCTTGCATGTTCATTTATTATCAGGTGTGTGTGTGTGGGGGGGGGGGGGGGGGAGGGGGGGTTACATTTAGGGGGGTCGGATTTTTTTGTGATGTACTTGGGTGTCAAAAATCAAAAGGCCCCGGAGCAGGGGGGTCATATAATTTATTAGGCATATGGGGGGGGGGGGTCAGAATTCTTCCATCGCAGTCTTCATTTTTTCAAATGTCTCAGCTTGTGGGGGCTTCACCCCCCAGACCCCATTACTCCTAAAATTTCAGACTATTTTCTTTCCAACTAAAGACTTAAAGGCATTTATGGAAATAACAAACAAAACTTGGGGGCAGCTTCATATCAATCTTTTCATTGATTTGCTTGAAAAACAGATTGAAGGTGTCTGTAATATCATCTCAAGTAGATGATTTTCTTCTCAATTAAATTTTATGCCTGTGTCTCCTGGTGCTTTTCATCAGTAAAACTACTGTGGCTTCTGGGGGCTGCGCCCCCATACCCCTACCAGCCAGAGGCCCAATAAATATTATTAGCATTTGTAATTATTTAGCATTCGACAACAGATTTTCTGGATCGCCATAAGCAGAAGAAAGTGCAAAAGGCAGACAAAGTTTTAAACAGACCATGAATTAATTAACCTGTTAGAACAAGAAAATTTTCTTTGTGTTTCATACAGGTTTGGATTGAGGTCAGACTGACATAAAATATGTAATATGGTGTGTGTAGGTGTGAAGGGTAGCTAGGAATGGGGGATGGGGGGGGGGCATAAAAAATTTGTCAGCTATCTGGGGGGTCGGAAAAATAATTCTGGTGAGACTGGCTGAGGTTCGGAAAAAGTTTGGTGAAGCGTATGAAAATGTACCCGTCCCCCCTCCCCCCCCCCCCAGCCACCTGATAATAAATGACTCGTCCCTAACCCTCAAAAACGTGCATTGCCTTCCTTTTCAAATGTTGTATGATTTAGTGTTGTCATTGTTTTCTGTTAAAAGTTTTCTGTTTTAAGCTCCGGTGCTTTAGGAAGGTTTGGTCTGAGATGTGTTTTCTTCTTCAGAAACGTTTTTTCTGTAATAAGCAGCTTCCATGCGATGCGACGACTAAAATATGTTTTCTACTTAGGATCCGCATGTACCAAATTACTGCAAGAATGTACTAATTGCAAGGCAGCCGATGCCTGTCCTCCTTACGGCTCAGTGAAAGCATTGGTGTCCAAATGTGATTGCATTGGAATGCTCGAGTCTGCAGGAAGTTTAATGGTGGAATATGAACCTACAAATGAGACATGTAAATCCTTCAACCTGTGTCAACGACGAGAGGAGGCCGAAGGGTATCATACATTCATAGATAGCTGTAGATCAGGTAAAAATTGAGCCGCGACATGAGAAAACCAAGAACGTGGATGTGCACCCAGTGCAGACACATATCAGCCTGGGCATCTGCCCAGTCTGCTCAGGCTCTTTGATTAGCGCTTAAAAGGTAGCTAAGGGTCTAATCTACCGCCATGCGGACAGCAAAGACTCCGATCAGACTGGGCGGACGCCCAGGCTGATCTGAGTCTTCGCTGGGCGCACAACCACTTTGATGGTTTCTTTGTGTCGCGGCTTAAATGTAGTTGCTTATACCTATCAAGAAACCTGAATGACCGCTGACAGTTTCATGGCTCGTTTACTTTCGAATTGTTGATTGTGCACGCTATAAAGTTGTTTAATATAAAACAGTTTTACCGAGTAACTTAAAACAAAATTTCTCATAAAGCCCACATTTTGTTAACACTTTTGAGAAGTTTGAACACATGTCTGGCTTAACATACGATGAATATATATAAGATTCAAAGCTATAAACGACTATTTTGAACAATATTACAGTTATTTATGTCTTTGAATTCACAGTTCAGTATACTGCAGTGCTAATAGTTCAGCTCAGATGTACAGGTGCGTTGCATTAATTTTATACCTATGCATTTTTTCATAAGTCTTAGCATACCACAAAGTGCATTCTAGCTTCGGCTGAGAGTCATTGTCGAAAAAGCTTACACTTACCATGGGAATAAATGAAGGGACACTGCTTAGGATTCCAGAAAAGTGTGCTGTATAGAATATTGCAGAGAAGCGTGATTTTGCTACCTATCAAAGTTATCTTAACTATATGGGCAAGTGCTGAAATGCCTCCGCGTAGTTTAAGTCTTTTTCGCAGTGTACAGGAATCTGGTAATGGTAGCCCGAGATCGATATTCTAATATTTAAACATGTTATATTCAATCAAACCCCGGATAAATTTCTTTTCTGCAAGAAAATATTGACCCGGAAAAAGAGCAAGGCGGGAGCGCCTATGAGACAATTAGCGTAGGTGCTTAGCTAGAAACAGTTAAGCTTGCTTTAGACATCACATAGACATAATACCGCTACTATCCGATCTGCGAGCTGTTTCGCAAAACTACTTTAAATGCCATTTCGCTTGCGGTCAGGCACTGATGACTTGAAATTTAACATGACAGAAGAGAGGGGTAGGGTAATTTACTTTTGTGTAAGAAAGTTTAAATTTTTATTCGATTGAATTTTTCATCACCTGTCTTAACTATTTAACAAGAATGAACAGTTTTCTTTCAATCATCCTAACTTTGTAAGTGCGAAGATATGAGGGCAGTGTTTGCTAGCAGGTACATTGCTTGGATAAAACATAGGAAAAACTAGACGCTTGATATAATTCTATGCAAGGCTGCTACATTTCTTAAAACTAATTTCTGTGATTTGTTAAAATATTAGCAGGAAGAAAAATGATAAATTCAAGAAGGGTTAAAAGCCAGCACCTCAGTTTCAAACCCTGTAATACAACAAAGAGGGGTTTAATAAAACGTATGTAACACTTGCATCTAGGTATACTGTGTCGACCCCGCTCTTCTGTCTTGTTTCCCATTTGTCAGTGTAAAAATACAGTACAAAATTGTTCTTTCTATAGCTCACAAATAGGATAGAACGGGCATTCTTAGACTATTAAGTCTATGTATATAGCAAGACTGACGGTTTTAACAACATGACCTATACTGATTGGCTCAAAAGACGGTTCCGTCTGTCGCTTTTTCAGGGTAAATTTTATCCTGAAGAAAAGAAATTTATCCTGGGTTTCCTTAAATATAACATGTTAAATATTTCTAATTGAAATGTCGATCTTGGTTTTTCATTATACCGCGAAAAAGACTTTTCTGGAATCCTAAGCAATGTCCATTTATTCATTCCCATGGTAAGTATAAGAATTTTATAGAACAAAGACTTTCAGCCGAAGCTAGAATGCACTTTGGGGTATGCTAAGACTTATGAAAAATTTGCATAGGTATAAATTTAATGCAACGCACCTGTATATATGTTTAGGAGAATCCAACGTAAAATGTCTTGTTCAAAGGTTGTTATGATAACTGTAATAATAAATATTTCCAATGACTTATTTGTATTTAAAGACTGCCGACGATATACAATACACACGAGGAGACATCAGCTAGGAAGTTGCTTTGAAATATATAAAACTTCTGTGTCTAGCGAGTCGGGCTGCTTACAGATTTGCCTTCACCGTGACGGTTGTATGGGAATAACATATCAACGATATCTTGGAAATACAGGCGTCTGTACGTTCCACAATTGCAGCTCTAGCGTGCATGAGCCTACTCAGCATAATACATCATTCATCGGGATAAATTGCACATCGAAAACTGGTAAATACAGTAACAAATATAAATTCATTTATAACCTAATGCAAAAGTGGAAAATAAAACAAAAATTCGGCTGTTATCTTTAACATTAATATATGACAAAGTATTATGTTTCCACTTAGGATCTGTGCATTTTAAGTTGTGTATTGTACTTTTCATTTGAATATTTAGGTTGTATCTTTGAATATTTATATTCTTGGTGTTTTTACTGAAAATACCTATAGTAACCACTGCATCGTAATGTATTGCACATTCCAAAAATTACACTGAGTCACGCGACGTCACATAACTTTAAATGACGTCAAACTAAACATGGCTGTCTAGAATCTGATTTGAAGGCGGCGACGTCATGACATCATTTAAGCTGTTCCACTGTCAGCTGGAAAACTGCATGTAAATGTTTTACTGCCTTAATTTTAGCGCTTATTTAAGATTCGTTCACCAAGGTTTTGATTAATAAGTATTGAACTTAAATTTTCTGATGCTTATCGAAGTGTAAACTGCATTGGATCGCTAATAACGTTCAAATGAACCCCTAGGGTTCATTCACTTTGAACGCAACCCAATGTAGTTTCCATTTTGATAAAACTCAGAAAAAAAATCTTTCCTTTAATAGAAACAGATCATGCTTAATTGGGTTATAGAATTAAAGTCATTTCATTATACTGATATAGTACACGTCCAAGACAATTTTAGTCTTCCCTATGTTAAACAGAACATCCAGTTAGAGTCTTTAGTGTCCGCTCGTGATATACTATGACCGTCAAGTCATTGAGCTGCACTCAAACTTTTTTGTAAGATACTTTAGCCTAATTAAATGAATGTGTTGGAAAACATTAAAACGCCATACCTTATCCAGTCGATGATTTAAACTCCTCCTAGTACTTAACGACGGCATTTTTATTTTTCCAATGTACATTTTTGGAACAACTATTTCTCTTTGTAATATTTTGCACAGGTTCTGATGGAAGTTCAACCGAAAGCTTACCCTGTCACGTTTCACACACGTTAGAGAGGCTCACCACTATGGCTCATACAACTGTGATTCCGAATAAAAGACCGATCACTCTGACTTCTGCCCTGCCAACCCTTGAATCAAGCACACCATCTATAACTAGCGAAGTGACTCGGAATTTTACTGGACTAGGTTTGTTGACGTACAAAGTGGAACAAAATTTGATATGAATTGCGCTGGCGTACATATCAGCAGAAAAAAGTGGTATTATGTTATCAAACAGTTTTCCGTTAAGGGTTACTTTTTTTGGTGCATTGCCTATATATTTCAATGTCGACGCTTAGATGTCGATGGCTTGATTCTATATTTTAAATAACATAAACGTATCCATACCAGATGTAATGCGACAGACGCTTAATTGTATTTAACTTCTGCAGTGTCGCTAAACCACAAACGTGTGAAAGAAAAGAGGTGATGGGACTAATAATGGTATCTCGGGCTCAGAGAAAAAGATGATTATAAGACTAGGATGGTAGTTGATAACGTGATTTTGTTTTAATATTCGGCACGAAAACAATTGACTGAATCATTGTAATTGACAAGAAAAATAGTTGGCTATTTCTCTTTCAAATTTTAAGTTCATATACCCGTGCGTCACTTTTCAGCCCTTATCTTCCAAATCTAAAGAACCAAGAATTCACGCATTGGCCAAGAAGTCTAACAGAAAAAAAATCAGTCAGGAAATATCTAAACTAATATGGCGGTATAATCTGCGCAGACGTGAATTGAAATCTTGCCCAATGGACGAATCTATATATGTGGTTCTAACAAATGTCGTTAGAATCGAAGAGATTTGGATGTAATGTTGTACATAGCTCAACGAGTGTTAGATATTTACCAGAGAAATAAGCCGCGACATGACAAAACCAACAAAGTGATTGTGCGCCCAGCACAGACTCAGATCAGCCCGGGCATCCGCCCAGTCTGATGAAAGTCTTTGCTGTCCGCATGGAGGTAGCTTAGACCCTTAGCTACCCTTTACACGCTTAGCAAAAAGTCAGAGCGGGCTAGGCGGTTGGTTTTCATGTGTCGCGGCTCAAATATTAGGCTATTAAACTTGACATAAACCAAGATTCACTGACAGCATTACCGTTTGCTCGGGCAATAATAATAATAATAAAAAATCAAACATCTGAATTTTCCATTCTGTCATAAATTATTAAACATTACTTCTTTTATGCCCCTGTCATTTTTTATATTATAGTATTAATATAGTATTACCGCTGTCCGTACGTACAAAAATGGTCTCCGTTCGATATCTTTTGAAGAAATTAGTGTATTGGGTTCATATTTAAAACACAGGTATATAATTATCAAATACAGGTCAAGTTTAATTTAGGGAAAAATCCGTCAATTATCATGGGCGTCATTGCCCTATATCGACTTTATTTTTAAGATGTTGTTTTGATTGAGACAGTATTTCAGTCTATATCGGGCCGTCTCCCGGAGGGAGGGAGAAAGAAAAGAGAAATGAAAGATGAGAGATAAATGTCCAAACAACCCCGCCAGCACCTATTGTGAACACAGTAGGTCCTTGCCCTATAATATTCCAAACCATTAGGATGCCCCGGGACTGGAAGTTATACACATCACCATCGCACCACCCGTACACCCCCGATCAGTGTATTGGATTCATATTTTATACACAGGTATATAATCATAAAATACAGGTCAAACTCAATTTTGGGGTAGAGTCCGTCAACTATTTTGGGAATTATGGCCCTTTTTTCATTTTGTACGAAAAAATAATTTCCGTTCACTATCTTTTGAAAAGATTAGTCTATTGGATTCATACATTATACACAGTTATATAATCATAAAATATAGGTCAAGTTCGATTTCGGGTAAAATTCGTCAATTATTAAGGGAGTTATGACCCTTTTTCGACTTCATTTTGTACGAAAAACTGGTTAAAATTCAATTTAGGGTAAACTCAGGTCAAGTTCGATTTCGGGTAAAATCGTCAATTATTAAGGGATTTGGGCCATTTTTTGACTTCATTTCGTATCAAAAAGTGGATTCCGTTTTTTTTTTTTGTTTTTTTTTTTGTTTTTTTTTTTGAAAAGTTACTTATTTCCGGGTTATTTCTTTCGGAAAGTTGCATCGCAAACAATAAACCATACACATGTACTACACAAGTCTCCTCTGTGAACCTAGTTGTCCTACAAGTGCCAGTACCTTAAACAAGGCGCCATCGTACTAGGCGGGAGCATCCGTGTCCAACGGACACATTTCTAGTCTTATACTGAGGCAGCATTAAATTTTGCAAAATAAATAAGATGTTTGTATAAAAAATACCTTTTTTTGCGGCGCCCTTTATTTTGTTGATATTATATTTCTATATCAAACAGTCAAACATTTATAATAATAAAGACAAAAATAAAATGAAATTAGATGAGGTGCATACAGGTGAGAACCTATTGTTGTGTAGTATAGGCAGCGATAATACAAATATGAGTTTCTTTAGTTAAACTGGCTTCTTGTTTTTTCTACTGGTATGCATAGTCCCTTAAGTAAAAACGCGTTTTAAATGTGTATTCAGTCATGTCATATACAGATCTTACAACAGTGGTAAAGCACATTATAACCAGCACATTAAACTTTTGTAACTTCATTTGATTGTTTCTCATTGATGTTCAGTATCAAGAAAAAAAAATTCTCGAAATTGTCACGGTTAGTTTTTGTGTTCCAAATTTGGCCGTACATTAACTTGTAACTGTGTCATCACTGAATAGCGGTTTCTTTGTTTCATAGTGTCCTCGAAACATATCAGCTAAAAACTAATTTATTTTAACGCTGATTTAAGCATTATTTATTAAACCTACTGTAAAATAGAAGCTGAATGCGCAAAAGCGTTGGGCTGAAACCTGCTTTTATTTATGTATATGCTGGAATATCATAATAACTGACCTCTTATTTATTGTATGTTGCAGGTTCCGGATTCATTACGATGAGGAAAACAAGTTCACAAGCGAATTCCCTGCTCATGTCTTTGAAGTCACACTCGACAAAGATTACCGCTACAGTTAACGTAATGGTTTCATCTCCTGCAGCAAACAATATTTTCTCTGCAAACGAAACTTTGCATGGTGTCGGTGGTTTCTTTTCTAAACCATCGAATATTGTCGCAATCTCGATGGCAGCATGTGTTTCAGCTATTGGGATGTGTATAGTAGTAGTTTGCTGCATGATAAAGAAAGCGAAAGTCAAAAACACACTATTATCGCAGAAATAATACATCTTTGATTTATAGATATTTACATAACAGTTTATAGGTTTTCAGTCACCTGATAACCATTTTTTCACGCCGACAACTGAACAATGCACATGATAATAATCATACAAAATATACTGATTCCTACAATTTGACTACCTCACAAATATCTATTGTTATAGAGTGCTCTGACTCGTACAATTATTGTGCATAAGGCGGTAGAATGTTTGCAGAATGTACTTGCAAAAAATGTAAATGTAGGTTCCTTCGAAAACAGATTTTCAAAAGTGTCGCCAAAAATTGCAGCATCTCTAAATGAATTCTGTAATTGTTGGTGTAAGCGAGATCATGTTGAGTGTAATGCTTTAAAGAATTGGATATTAAATATTTTCAAAATCATAGATCACCGTATTTCTTTTATTTTCAAAATACTAACATGTTACCACGTAAAATTAGTTTTCGTTTTCTGAAATTAGGCATCCAGGAATTTCGTAGGAAGCATGTCTTGGTTCCAACAGACAAAGCTGCAAACAACGTTGTTGTTGTTTAACGGTTGCCCTGCGTTAATACTTTGAAGCAGGAGCTGAGTGGCACTAAGGCTTATGAGGAGACTTCCGCAAAAGAGTTCTGTTATCAATGACCACATTTGTCATACAGCCACTTAATTCGCTATAAGTGTTCATAAAGACCAAGAGCGACTTCCTACATTCTGGTGGCTACCTTAACTTCATGGACGACCGTACATGTATAAGAGAAGATTTATTGCGAATTCTAGCTCTTGCCTGACAACGGAACTTTCTAAATTGCTAATTTCTTGTCTTATTGCCATCAAAAATACATGTTTTTAAATACTGTGAAATGGTCCATGAAAGTCTTTATCAATTGAAAATTCATGTGAGGTATGAAATAAGCTGGAATTGCGATTTTTTTTTTTGTCAAGTTTGTCAACATACGATTGTTCGACATTATATACCTTCTTGCTAAGGATAAACTAGTGGATTTAACCGAGAGAGTTTTCCAAAGGGAAAGCTCTCTTATAATGCATATAATGACAGGCGTTTTTTTTTTTCTTCTCGTCTGAGGCGGTCAGAAATTACAATTTATGTTCTTGTCAGAAAGTGTGTGAAAAATAACTGGGCATGAGGTACACATAACTCAATTTAGCTGTGAAACCTGCTTACAGATTTTTTAATTGATTGATTCACGTGATAAAGAATTTCAGACTAATATGATTATTTTTTGTGATTATTTTACAGGTTAAGGGAATTGTTTTTGTTACAGAAATCGCAAAAATTAGCGACCTTAAAATACATAAAATTTAGATGTCTAGAAGTCGACATAGTTCCGTATTATTTCATTATATTGAAATATGGTAGATATCGTACGCTTATATTATTCATGTATTTCAAACCTGAAATTTGAGATTTGCCTGAAAACAATAACTGCTGCTACTTTTCAAATGATTGAAATTTCTAATGGAGTATATATGTCGCCTTCATTCCTACTAATACTAGATCAACAACCACATCTTAAATTTTTGCTGCACATCATGGGTGCACTATGTGCGATTTTTAAAGTGTCTTTATTGTACATTTGTTTTTTAATGTTTCATATGTTTTCTTTGTTACCTTATTTATATGTTTTTCTTTCTGTTGTTGCACTTCTTAATTCTGTTTTTTTCTTGAATTAAACTTGATGTAAAAGTAGAACTCAGCCTCTCTACTTTTTTGATAAGAGATTTGTCTTAAAATCTCAAGTCGTAGAGTTCCTTCTAGAGCGGATAACACATTTAAGAAAGAACATGGGCCATACTTTGACCGACATTTCGGCTATACAAGCCTCATCAGTGATCCTGACAACATCTGGCGACGAAATCCAGAGATCAACATACTGTTATTTCTACATTTTAATAGCACAGTCGATTCAAAGACTGGTAAGTATCGAAAAGGGTCCAAATGATTAAAACGCGATGGGCTAGAATGAGAGTCTAAAATTATCAAACTTTATTGATTTCTCAGAATACATATTCTGATTACAAAGGACAAAGTAAAATATAATCTGCACTAAGAATGATGCACGGGAAGACGTTTTACGGCCGCCACATGCTTCAAACTCCTTAAGTTGCTCGTTTTGTGGCAATATAATAAGGCACATTGGCTGGATGGTGGAGCGGAAATTGCTGTATAGTAATTGAGTTACCATTTGCAAAACACTACGATCCAGTGCAATGCCTGAAGTTTTTGTCTCTGTATCTTGCTCTTGCTGAATAAGATTTTATTGTATTGTTGCCATTTCTAAATGCTGCATGCTTTTGTACTTATCATGTTTACTTCGTCATTGTCTGTTTAGTCATGGTAAGTTAAGGCACATTGACTAGACGGTGGGGTGGAGCTTGTTGTTTAGCAAATGAGCTGCCACCTACAAAACGCCACTAGTACAACGTCTTAGATCTCTGAGATTTTCTGCTCTTGCCCTTACTAAAAGATAATTAGATGTCTGAGTTTAAATGATCTTGTCCTTGCTAAACAGATTAATATGTAAGTTACTCAATTCCCCTATGGGCTTTTACAATGTGCTAATATTGTGTGCTATTCTTTGTCTTCAAGGCTAGAGAGCTATTAGTATGCTTGGTTATATAAATGCATGTTTGAGTGTGTATTTTAGTGTTTATGATGCATAATTATCTATTTTATTGTTATACCTCCTAGTGGTTAGATCTGACATGGTTTTTCGCATGATGTGCAGACACTCTGGTCTGATAACATGCAGACATCCAGACCAGATGCAATGTGATCATCTTACTTTTTGACTGTTCATTCCTACAGCTCATTTTACCATTATTAATCCTATACCTTTGTTTTAGCGGTGACCCCTAAATCTTATCAAGAGCTTGTATTTAATGTAACTCGCAGACTTAATTCTTTTCTTAGCAATTTAAGTAAGCTTTTAACATTATTATTGCCAAGTGTATTAATCTAAGACTTACAGTTCTGAACCAAGTTGCTCAAAACGTCGTCAATTAACGAGACGTTACTAAAACGTATTGTACAAAAACAGAAAAAACGCTATATTTTTTTTTATTTTTTTACTTTTAGTTCCACTGTTTATCTATTTATTTATTTTTGGGAGCAAAAAATAAATATGAAAATCAAAATAAAATAAAACAAACTAATAACGGGAAGCTTTCAAAATGCAGATCCCTTTCTATATTCTCAAAAACGTAAAAACTATTTGACTATCAACGTCGTCAGGCTACAGATCTTTGGAGCAAATTGGCCCAAAGTTTCTGTTTTGTTAATGCACAACTCTTTAAGATGAACATGAAAACGAAACAAATACGTCGTATACGTATATTTGTCCAATATTTTATAGCATTTCCAGCAATCACTTCACTCTTTGTTATTGAATTATTTGATATACCTGAAATGTTCTGTTATTGGTGACGTATCTTGTCCTTAATTCTGTGGTGAAACTGAACTATGTCTAAATTTTTAGGTTAATTGTCGACTTTTGCATTTGATTAGGTGTTAAAATCCGCCCTGTTACCCATATTTATCATCAATTGCCTAAACTTAAAGTTAATCGTCATTTAATTTCTAATAAATGTTGTTATTTGACAGTCATACTAACATCCGTAAATGTCTGAATAAATATTTGAATAAAATATTGCATCTATGCACGTGAATACAAAATTCCCTGCTTCATGCTTTGGACCTAATAAATATAAATATTGGTGTGAATAGTTAATTTGTGACAAACGTCAGTCCCATCCCTTGAACGGTGTCACTTAAAAGGGAACCTTAGGCATTGAAAGTGAAACAAAAACTCAATTCAGCCATGCATATGCGCATATCCAAAAAGACTTTAGAGTTTTTAGTATTTTTTCGAATATAGTGACACAGTTGTTATGAACATGGAATAATCTGAGCCGATTTAGCAGTTGGGCTTCGCGGCTGTTCGTGCTTATTTTGATAAAATGCTATTTTCACGTAACGTTTTATCTATATTTTCAGCTTTCAATGTAAATCTAATGTAAATCTAATTTTATTTATTTATTTTCATATTTGCTTTCGTAATTTAAATCAATCTAGGTACAGCATGTCACTCTTATTTACTCTATAATTGAATCTTCGCATTTTATTTGTTAAATCGAAAAAAAAAAAAAAAAAAAAAAAAAAAACAGATTTTGCAAAGTAATCATTTTTTTATTTATTTGTCATATTTGCTTCGTAATTTGAATCAGTCCAATGTAAGTTTGTCAGTCCTTATTAATCTACGAATATACCTGTTTGACCAAAAACACTTCTTGAAGATTCAATCCTCGCCTTAGGTTCTGCAATTGTGCATAAGAACACAAGCACACAACTTTTTATATACATCGGTATTCTTTTTTCCCTCTGTATTACAAGCAAACATACACAAACGCAGAAATGAACTAAAACTGATTCCCTGACTTGGGACGATCATTAAACAAATTGTCTTGGGGAAACCGGTTTCGATGCATCGGCCCTCGCCCAGGACTGAAAAAGAACACTAAGACTAAATTGTTGTCTCAGAAATGAAAATAACCTGCCACAGAAATAAGACAAGCGGTAAGAGGTCCAGAAATCTACCCAGAACTTGACTCTTGCGTACTTATTTAGTCGTTGAACTGACAATTTTATACTATTATATTAAAATTCACTGTGCAAGGGACACAATATCGTCGCAGAGTGTATTCAGGTGAGCAATCAGGTGTCTCCTTTTGCGTTCAATATAAAAAATATGTGCATTCTATATTTACTGTAGTTCATGACCATAGTTGCCTTATAAACCGCTTGTAAATAAGTTACGAGAGAGTTTTAATACTATACAGTATAGACTAACTCGCACGTGCAGTCAGCTGGATAAAAGTTAACGTTGTTTAGTACGTGTTTGATACTGTCATTTTTAAATTAAGTTTGAATTTATAATACTGAAATGCTATTTTACGATAATGTTTTTATGGTTGTAAAATTTAGGACATGTTCTTCTTTAAAATAGTACTTTTTAAATGAATATATAAAATTATAAAATATACCTTTATTTCATATTAAGACTCGGAATATTTTAATTGCTTATAAGGAAAAATATCTAGTGTCTTATTGCCAAAGACTTGTTTGCGTCATGAAACAAATAAAAAAAGAGAGAATTATTCTTATTGTTTCTTGAATACTACTTTTAATTATTTTAAATGATACGTAAACTTCTCGTTTCTTTTTATTCTTCCATACTGTTTTCATAACGCGTGATAAATCCAACTGCCTAAGTATACAAGAATACACGATTACAAGATGAACAGTTGGCTTATTACCCTGGTACAAATTCACAACTTCATGATTGCTCCTGTTTCAGGTATGTGTTTAGTAATTGCCCTGTTTCTAATATATAAGTGTCTTACATGTATCTATTTGTAAATTTATATTAACTTATGTTGTTAGTCTTTCTAGCATTTATTTTAACTTTTTTACTTTTTTCTTTTACTAAAAAAATTACCTCATCACATCCGAGTTCATATTTTATTTGCCCTAAAACTTTGGCCTTAATATGAGGATTTGATTGCGTTTTGACTTAAAAAAACGAAAGCACATGCTATAAAGCCAGAATTTTCTACTTTGTATTGTAATGCAAAAGCATTTTATTACAATCTTGACTACGAATATAAAAGTCTTGCCTAAAAGTTTTAACTTATCAAACCCGTGTTTGAGCATCCAGAAACGCTCAAAGAAGAAAAAGTAAAAATTAGCCAAGGCACGAGAAGACCAACATCGCCCAGGGACGACTTAGATGAGCCTGAGCACCCGCCCAGTCTGATCTGAGTCCTTCTGTGCACTTTAAACGTAGCTAAGGATCTAAGCCTACCTCCATGCGGATAGTGAATACTCTGCTCAAATTAGGGCGAGACCCACGCTGATCTGAGTCTTCGCTGGGCGCACTTGTCAATTTGTCGGTTTTGTCGTGTTGCGGCTCGAATGTGAAATACTATAAAAGTCGAAATATCGGTCTAGACAAATCTGAGGAAATAGTGCAGAACCACGTGTATGATCACGGTCTTCACTGTTAGCAATTCCATCTGCATCTGCATTACATCGTTGATCCCTACAATGTGGCCGTTTTTTTTAAACTTATTTTTGACTTGATGGCTACGGCCGAAAAATAGTATGGCTGTCGGTTACTCGACTTTCATTTTCACTTATTGGTCAGTCAGATACATAGACATGATAGGTTTATTGTCTTATCTGCTTTAGCAAGGTGCGATATAGGTGTCCGCTTTTCTGTCCGCCCGTCCGTAATTCCATTTACATTTTACGTTAACCCTTGCGTTAAAGTCTGTTTAATTAATTTCGTCAAAACCACTGCACCCATGGTTCTCAAATTTCCTATGGAATTTGCTGTATGCATCATCAGGAATTTGGTGAAGTATATTTATTTATGTATAAAATGTACTAATCTACAACGGTGTTTTCATTAGTTTATGACCATCCCTCGTATATTTGTACAGGAGGGATGTGTCCGGAAACGCTACAAGAATGTTTTAACTGCAAGGCGGCTGCTACTTGTGCACCATATCGTGATATAAAGAGAGAAGTGTCGAAAGACGACTGCATAGCGTTGTTGGAAAATGCTGGAAATATAATGGTTGAATATGAGGCCGGTCCTGGAATATGCAAAGCCTTTAACTGTCAATACAGAGAGGAGGCACAGGGGTATAGCACAATGATGATATCCTGTAGATCAGGTAGGTACACTGAACGAAATGTGCAAGGACCCTTTGGCTATGCAGTACGTATATTTGTATTTTGTCAGTTTTGTGTATTATTATAGACCTTTTCACTGTATAAACAGGGATGCATCATATCGGATCAAAACTGGAACATGCATCAGCGACGAGTATCAAGTTTAGATATGACAGACGACGTCATCCATTTTAACTATCAGTTAGTCTAAGAAATATTTCCTAACATAAACAACACCCGATCTAGGTTTAATTTAATTTTGTATGCATAATTCAGGATCACGAATATATTTACGAATCATCTGTATTTTCACTGCAGTACTGCAGTAGCTACATATTCACTGTTAGCACCGTTTACAAACAGCAGCAGCTGTAATCAAAAGTTTATGCAAACAATATACATAAAACGTAATATAAAAGTATTTACTTATTTGTATTTTTTGTTTGATTTAGATTGTCCACAGTATATCATAGAGTCAAGAATCCAGCAGTCAGGAAGTTGTTTTATAAAGAGTCGATTTGCTACTTCTGGCGGGGATGCATGTTTACAATTTTGTCTTCATCATGACGGTTGCATGGGGGTAACACACCAAGTATATCCAAACGAGGTTCATATTTGTACTTTCCACACCTGTAGTTCCAGTGTCTTTGAAACCATGTATAATTCAACTTTCACTGGGATTAATTGCACAACGATTCCAGGTAAACCTTTGTCAACTCCAACATAGCGATACTTCCATGAGATAATATTGATTTCAGTTTGGTGTTGATGTAAAGATGCAATTGATTATAAAATCAATTATGGTTAACTATATGTATAGGCGAGGACTGTTACCAAACGAAAAAGTGCTGTTACAGAGGAAAAAAAAAACAAATCTGTTTAGCCCCGATAACCAGGTAGTTTTGGAACTATGACTCTTTTTCGTTTCATCACATTTCTTTTCGTTTCGTAACCGCCTTAAAAACCAGGTGTGTATATATGACGAATATGTATGATGAAAAAGAGACAGTTGTATGAAGAGAGCGACATTTTTTTATTTAACTATATTCACTGTACATATATAAGTAAATGTATATACATACACGCTCACCATATACGGATGCTTTTCAGCTTGTATGTGCTCATCTATATTGCGCCTGCAATTGTGAACTCTCCCAGGTATTTAAAATTATTATCAAAGTGTCATTATTTTGGCGCTACGCACTTTCAAATCACTCTCGACTTGCGCGTTTAAATTAAGGTTTGATAAAGTAGTGCGACAGTAAGTTTGCGCGCGTTCAAATTCATGTATGATGTAGAAGTGCGACAGTAAGTGTGCGCGAATAATAATTTAAATATGATAAAATTCTGGTATAATGGTAAAGAACGACGCCTAGCTGAATCGCAGATAAAGCAAGATACAGACAATAGAAAAATTGTAGGTCAATATGTTAATTACTCCTTACAGGGTTGACTACAGACTCGACGTCCATCCCCACAACATATACTCAGCCATTAACAACAGGACTGCAAGGAAACCGTACAACTGTTCAAAATCCAGTCACCTCGTCAGCCACTTTTAATATGAATAAGAGCATAACTGTTCTGCCGCAAAAAATATCAACGAGAGTGTCTTTTTCATCACCAGGTCTGTAGTGCTCTCAAATAATTAATGTAAATTAGTTTTTAACACTCTTTTATTCCTGACGTTTCGGTCTGCACCGGCCTTCTTCAAAGGAAAATGCAAGCAGAAATCAAATTAACATTCCTTGTGATGGGTTTTAGTCGACAATCTTTACCTATACATAAAAACGGTAAAAAGGACGTCATTGCAAATCTGCAAAGATCATGCTCTATGAATCTGAACAAAGGGGAACAGAAGGCACTAAAGGAACTTCTTCAAAATGATCAAATAGTGATATACGGCCAGCAGATAAAGGGTCGGGTGTAGTGGTTATAGATTAGCAAGAGTATTTTAATTAAATCTGCAAAGAAATGGAAGAAGACAACTCGTGCATAGAAACAGTAAATGATCAGACAGCTAAGATACAATAGGAAGTCACGAAGCTTGTAAATCGCATGTACAAAGAAGGGACCAAAGTTATGAAGGCATACTTGGTTCCACGATATCCGAAAGCAGGTAGATTGAAAGGGAACCCAAGCCTACAAAAAGATGATATTCCATACAGAACCATCGTGAATGGAAGATTGTAGACTGAAAACTATCACAAGCAATGTAAATTTAATTTCTGCTTGCATTTTCCTCTGAGGAAGGCCAGTACAGGCCGAAACGTCAAGAAATAAAGAGTGTTAACAGCTAACAAACATTTATTGATTCTCCCTAAGACAAAACCGGAGTTTTATAAAAATGTTAAAACACTTATCTACAAATAGGTTCTGAATAGTAAGATCCTTTCTGAGCAAGGAAAACGCTTATGAAACGAAAATACCAGATAAGGCTTAACTAATATAGTCCTTTATCTGTAAAGCAATATGCGGCCCTGACCACGCTTCTAGCACCGAACGTTATATGAGAAGCGACTTCGTAATTTTTTTGGCCCAAAAGGACTAGAAAATATTTACACTGCCGAATGAAGCACTGGGAGGTGCTTTACGGCTGCCTTACTGCACTTAGCATCAGCTGCATTGATAGTTAAATCCGTTGGAAGCAAAAAATGCATATAAGAAACAAAAATAGCAGACTCCGTCAAGTCGAGTCTATAAATGACAAGAAATAAAATGTGTGACATTTGCCAGCCTCCCTCGTTTCCACCCCAAAACCGACTTAACGGATTAAACAGAACTCTATCTTTAAAATGAGTAAATTGACTCAATTATCCTAAAGGCCCAGAAAATATATAATCTGCACCTTGATGATGTACGGATAAATTTGCCAATGCCTCTTGAACCACCTGACATGAGATCAGTTTGTCAATGTGACTTGATGTATCTTGACATCATGAGTAAATATGGAATATTCGAATGCACTAGCGAATCTTAGCGTTCATTACTTTCATATTGCGTATTTTTGTTGTTCTGATAACTTAGAATAAAGACGTATCTCTTATTTTCATAGTGTTCTATGCTCTTGAAGAAACTCTTCAAGCAGCTGGTGGTGTGCCGCATGGCGGCCGTAACACCCGCCCCCCTCCCCCTCCCCGTCCGTACACCATCCATGGTGCATATTATAGTTTATTTTTCGCTTCATATCAGAGGATACATTCCGAGAATTCAGACATTTTTATTGGTTTAGACTTTTATTCCAAATCATCGCCGTTTCATTGTTTGGACACTTGTTGATACTTATCAGTCTTTAATTTGAATGCCTTAAGTTATAAGATTAAAAAATACAGAATGCCTCCCTCGGGATTTGTTACCATATAAATAATGTCAGGTCACTGAAGAGACTTGAGTCATCATTACTTGCAAGCTTGTTAACACTCACTCTATAAATATATAAATGTTCAGCGCTTATCTTTTTACATTTGCAGAATGGAGATCAATGCCGCTTTCCTCCGACCTTCATCATTTGTCCACTACGACCAGGATTTCGGATACCACAGCGAATACGGAACCTGTACTCGTTACAACAATAAGTTTCTGGGCGTTATCATTAGTGATTAGTCGTGCAGTTACGGCTTTCGTCAGTTATTGTTAATGTAAAATTATAGAAAACGAAAATCAAAATGAAATGAAAATTACTTTTCTAGATTATTCACGTCCTGTCCGAAGTCTGCTGTAGGTAGTCTAAATATGAGTGAGAACTTATAATCGCATGGTGAAAATCTGAAAGTTATTATGTAAAAGTGGTTAAAATACTACATGTACAATCTCACAAATCATCTAACCATTGACAGATTTGAAATATTTGGAAACACATACACGAACCCCAAATGAAAGTGTGAGTGGTGAGCATCCGCTGTTTATCATAAAACGCCCACCAGCTCTATGCATCTGATTGACTAGCCGGTGAAAATGAAAACCCGGTAAGTGAAGGCGACGCTTGTTTTCGTCCGTGGTCATCAAGTAAGAAATAAATTTCGAAACAGCCACATTATTGGAATCATCAATATCATGGTGTCTCCCACAGATTTTCATAGGAGCTGACAATGTGAAAACCCTTTGACAACAATTAACTGGGGATAAGCCTTCCTCTGTTAACAAAGTTTTTTGATTAAAACAGGCTGTGGCATAGCGGACTAACTGAGACTATCTGAAACACATAAACTCCGTTTCAGGTTTTGAAGGAATATTTCCACTCAAAATCGGATGTTATCGATGGGAAAATTGTAAACGTCCATCTCGTAATAAGCCTTGTATCAAGCTGCCCATTGTCAGTTCAGACACAGCAATCTCATTTGAGGTGAAATTGTATTGCTGAGCCAGGCGGTTTTACCTGCTTTTAAGAGCCCCTGTATGAACATCGTCTAATAACTGTAAAGGAAGAAGTCGGGAAGTAAAAGGGGGGTAGGGGGCTGTCATATATCTGTTGAAAAACCTGTCCGCTGAATACCACTTAAAAACTGTGAAAAAAAAGAAATTCCACCGTTTTATTAACATCGACCTTGTTATATTTTATATAAACACCAGAGTGATCCTTAACAAAGTATATGTCCAAATACCCAAGAACAACGTATG
Organism: Ctena decussata; assembly: GCA_963989385.1. NCBI lineage: Eukaryota > Metazoa > Mollusca > Bivalvia > Lucinida > Lucinidae > Ctena > Ctena decussata. The sequence goes on along the minus strand of OZ022510.1, from coordinate 21,994,158 downwards.
TTAGACCGACGATTCTGTTTTTGATGAAGAAACAATTGTTCATAATAGCTTTTCAAGTTTGAATAGCCTGTATCGATTGGTCTCCAAGAGAGAGGGTGAACAAAAACAGTTAAAACAATCCATATTCCGCAACTCCTGCAAACAAAGCTGACCAATGCTCAACTATTTTACCAAGTTATTAGGACGCCCGGGCACTGATCTTGACTCGGTCGTTAAAAAAGTAGGCATACTGACCGGCCAGCACACGCAATGGGCAGGGACTGAGACGTACTCCTAGGCACTTCCTGGGGCAAGGTAGAGCCTAGAAGATAACCCTTGAGGGCGCGTACACAAAGGCTAGTCTGGGCATGTTTTTTCGCGTTTGCACTAAAGTGTATGGGTGCACCTCAATGTTCCCTGCCATTTTTAAAAGGGAGACTTCTTGGTTAAATAGCCATTCTAAAAAAAGCGTCTGGTCTTAAAAGAACGATTGTGTCCTAGGGGAGCAAATTCGTTCCATTAAAGGGTTATCCTAAAGGAAAATGAGAAAAAAAAACTGAAAATAGCATAGCTGCTTCCCACTGAAAGTGTACCCATTCACATTAAGGCATTCGTTCTCCCCGCACTTTATTGTAGTGCAGAACATATTCTAGTCGTGAAGGCTCACAGCATTTGAGCCGCGACACAACAAAACCAACAAAGTGGTCATGCGCCCGGTGCAGACTCAGATCAGCCTGAGAATCTGACAAGTCTGATCGGATCTTTGCTAAGCGCTTAAAGGGTAGCTAAGGGTACAAGCTACCTTTATGCGGACAGCGAAGACTCTGATCAGACTGGGCGGATGTCCAGGCTGATCTGAGTCTGCGCTGGGTGCACAACCACATTGTTGGTTTTGTCGTGCCGCGGCTCAAAATTTTGATTCTTTTTAATTAGAGTTCTGCTTAAGCAGGTGCTTAAGGGTGCACATTTCATCTGTGGTCATGAGCAGACATAGTCAAATCAGGTATTCTGTTTTCGCTTCTTTGGTGTACTCCTGGCTTCCAAGGATCCATCTTTTAAAACAGATATAGCGTCATTGCACTGCAACAGGTGTTAACATTCGTATAGTGAGGAAGCCTTTAGCACAGGGTATAATCGATTACGCTAATTTTCGCCTCCTGCAGAGACTGTACATCATATTTTGCTTCCGCCGAGACTGTCCGCGAACTCTTGCTTCCTGCTGAGACTTCTGTACATGATAAATGGCTTCCTGCAGAGACTGTCCGCGTGATTCTGCTTCCTGCCGAGGTTGCCGAGGTTCTCGGCAGGAAGCAGAATCACGGTGACAGTCTCGGCAGGAAGCCATTTTTCGAGGACAGTAGTCCCTGCAGGAAGCAAGAGTTCGCGGACAGTCTCGGCGGAAGCCAAATATGACGGACAGTCTCTGCAGGACGCGAAAATTGGCGGAATCGATTATACCCTGTGTTTAGCGTCCTCGCGAAATTTAACATATTAGCGCAGATTATATAATGTTTGATTTATGAGAGCAGCTGGTGCAAGTAGTAATTTTCGAAGAAAAAAAAAGAGTTTTCCTCGTAAAGGCAAAGCTTTACATCGCAATATGGCGTATCTTGTGTTTACTCTTTCATTACTGGTCATATACTAGGTCAGACAAACCAAGTCTGCTAATTTCTCTTCTTTGGTGTACTCCTTTCGTCCAAAGGATCTACTTTTTTAAGATTGTGTGGTAAATAATTTTTATTTTCTTATCTTTGGGATCAGTGTGCTCATTAAGATTCACGCTGAGAAAATAGTTGTTTATTCACTTGGGCTAGGGTGCGTAACCAGTGTTGCGCATTTCATTATAGGTCATAGACAGTCATTCAAACAGAGGGTTTTGATTTCTTGCTATATTCCGTATTTCTAGAGTATCCACAAGGCCAGAATTAACTAACAAAGACATGACCATGTAGCAAGACAAGGGCAAAATATCGTAATAGTTAAATCTATTTGGGCCCAGGGTAATATTTTACCGTCATCAAATTCATGGGTCCATGTTTCAATTAAAGTCGATCTGCTTTAGATAATGGTAACCAGTTTATGTTATTTGAAGCACAATTGCCCATTTGTATTGCATAAAGAGTGCAGACCCTGATCAGCCGCCGCGTCCTGGTCCTGCGGCGGTCCTGCGGCTACTTAGCTAGGACTGCACTTTAAAATGGGACGCTAGGCATAAATGGGTTTATGTTTGCTTACAGATACAAATTTCCCAAACAATTAACATTCACAGCCTAAGATTCCTTTGCGTTTAGTGGCCCTAAGAAACAGCAGTAACTGAGTAAGTCTATATTACGGCGACCCCCGGAGTTGTGGAGGAAGTAAAGAAAGATGGTTTGAAATGTGGTAATATATTCTGCACAATGCCGTCTGAAATCCAGCATGTCATTGTTAACAGTAAGGCAATATCAGCTAGATCCCTAAGGCCCATGGTATCTTCCCTTCACTCCACCTTGCCACTTCACTACAGGCAGTTTTATAATAATAACACATGTTATAGAGGTAGATTATTTTATTTCCATGTACTTGGCAATCATGCAATAAGATATTCACGAACAAAACCATAATACCAGCGATTCGCTGTTTGGATTAACAACCTAAACGATCATGCGTGTGAAGCAGGTAATGTTGTTGATAAATGAGAATAACACAAAGTGTAATAATACATAAAATGTATAAAATTGCACATATGATTGATATTGCGTTTACATGGAGACTGAAAAACCACGTAGTAGCAGCAAACACGAAATGAGCTGCGACGTGGGAAAACCAACAATGTGGTGGTGCGACCAGCGCAGACTCAGATCAGCCTGGGCATCCGCCCAGTCTCATCAGACTCTTCGCTGTCCGCGTGAAGGTAACTTAGACCCTTAGCTACCCTTTGAGCACTTAACAAAGGGTCTGATCAAACTTGGCGGGAACCTAGATTGATCTGAGTCTGCGCAGTGTGCACGACCACATTGTTGGTTTTGTCGTGTCGCGGCTCAAATGCCTGAGTATCTGCAGTCTCTGCCCTGCTTCTTCGCTATAAAAATTGCTTAGAAGATAGTGCTTCAGTCAGGTTAAATTATGATCAGACTGCGCGATTGCACGGGCTAATCTGTGTTTGCCCTGTTTGCGCTGCAAAAAGGAGTGTCTGTACGTCTTTTCGTCTATAGTCTGAGCTCAGGCAATCAGTAACGACTTGGCCAAACGTTCAGATTGTATTTCCCTGGTAATTTATTTTCTCCTGAATTTCATTTGTGAGGCTGAAAGATATTTCGGATATCCCCAGTAGAAGCCCATCCCAGGATCATCCGATGAAGTTAGATGATATTTCCCATTCAAGTTTGAAACTGTACAGCAGCCGTACCAGTAGCCCCCATGATACGCCACGGCACAGTGCTTAGGACATGCTTGTTTGTTGACTGGCATGTCTTTTGTTAAGAATCTGTGATTGTTATGCCACCCATTCAATCCATTACCTGGAACAGTATGAACAAGATATGATTCATACAAAAATAACTGGCAATTAATCCACAGCTGACACTACTTTTATTGGAAGTTGCCAGTACTGATAAATTCTGATAACTGTGTAGTTATCTTGTACTTGTATCATGTACAGTTATCCTGTACAGTTTTAAATACACCAATCATTACAGAGCTGCAATTAAACAAACTTCTGTTTCAGTAAACTCTGCTGTTTTCTTTTTGGCTACAGAAATATTTGTTAAGGGTAATCATTTGACTTCTCTCGATTAGATGAGTCTCCACAGCATATGTTATATGAAAATAATCTATTAAACAATATGATTGCATGAGACTCCCCTCAGAGGTTATTGATGATAACCAACTTTTTGTGCGGAAAACGAGCACTGAATTGAGGTCACGGAAAATTTTTGGGGACAGTAACTTTGCCATTTTCATTTTTGCTCTTTCTCAAAGGGGGATAAATCTTGCTTAAGGAGCAAATTCTTTCCTTTAAGAGTAGACCACTGGGAAGAACTATGTTATCCAGAGAAGGAACTTGTTCCCTTTGCATGAATGGCTGAAAAGAATGGAGGTGTACCCATACATGTATCTTAAAACATATGCTGTGTTTACATGTACTTATCAATTAAGTGAGACCCAAAAACATATGTTTTACTAGAATAATGTTTAATTTAACCACTGAAACTTGTTGGTAATCCATATAAAACGGCCCACCAGCATATGTTTTAGTTGAAAAAAAAAGCTTCTATGTCATGGATTATGATTTAAAATACACAACATATCTAGTACAGTCAAACCTGCTCATGGGGTCACCTCTATTAAGGGGTCACCTGTCTTAAGCAGCCACATTTTCTGGGTCCCTTGAACCAAAATACAGTACAAATGAACCTGTATTAAGGGGTCACCTGTCTTAAGCAGCCAATTTTTGTCCTTCCCTTGGGTGACCCCTTAAGACAGGTTTGACTGTAATTGAAACAATGTGAACTAAAACGTATGCTATTGAAATAACCCGAACAATGTGAGATTAATGAATACCTTGAACAACATTAAAAAGAAGAAATAATACAAGCCCCGGCTTTGGTGGATTTACTTACGAATTTTTCAAATTTTTTGGAATGATATAGGCTATTTTTTGCTTAGAGCAATAAATGCTTGCTTTGAAAATGAAAATTTATTGGACTCATTAAAGCGTGGAGTTATAACTTGCATCCCAAAAGGTAATAAAGATAAATCATTTCTAAAAAATTGGAGGCCGATATCACTACTAAATACGTCTTACAAATTAGCTTCGTCGTGCATTGCGGAAAGGCTTAAAACAGTTCTGCCTAAAATAATCAATGAAGATCAGACAGGATTTATCACAGGGCGATATATTAGAGAAAATCTAAGATTATTATACGATACAATATTTTACACTGAAAAACAGCAAATTCCTGGAATGCTTCTTTTGATAGATTTCGAAAAAGCCTTTGACTCGTTGTCATGGGATTTCCTATTTAAAACGCTAGACTTTTTTAATTTTGGGATTGATTTTAAGAAGTGGGTTAAAATGTTTTATAAAAATAGTCAGTCTTGTGTAATTGTCAATGGGCATTTATCGGATTGGTTTTATTTGCACCGTGGCTGCCGACAAGGCGATCCGTTATCGCCGTATTTATTCATTGTTTGTGCAGAAATACTGGCTGCCCTTATAAGAAACAATGAGGGTATTAAAGGTATAAGAATAGGAAATGCTGAAGTTCTCATTTCGCAGTATGCTGATGACACCTCTATAATTCTTGATGGGTCCAAAACATCTCTCGAAAATTGTTTGAAGGTTTTAAAACTATATGCCAATGCCTCCGGCCTTTGTTTAAATATTGATAAGACAAAAGTAGTTTGGATAGGATCAAAAAAAGAAAGTAAAGTAAAATTTTGTGAAAACTATAATCTACATTGGGAAAATAACGAATTTTCAGTTTTAGGAGTAAGATTTCCTCATAATTTGAATAAAATAGTTGAACTAAATTATAATGAAAAGATAAAAGAGATGAGAAAATTTTTCTTAAACTGGTCAAAAAGAATACTTACCCCGCTTGGCAAAATAATTGTTATAAAGAGCTTAGCTTTGTCAAAAATTAATCATTTGATTTTGGCCCTGCCAACGCCGTCAAAAAAAATAATTGATGAAATTCAAAAAATGTTTTACGATTATTTGTGGAATAATAGTCCCGATAAAATAAAACGTGCAGTTATAACACAAAATTATAAAGAAGGAGGTGTTAGAATGGTCGATGTTTATATGTTTATGAATGCTTTGAAACTAACCTGGATAAGAAAAATTTTGGGAAACGAAAATAAGTATTCACTCATAGTAAAAAATCTGGTCCCTGATATTTTTAAAAGTTTCAAATATGGAAATGCTTATCTGGTAACCAATAGAATTCAAATTGATAATATCTTTTGGAAAGATGTGGCAGATAGTTTTAATTTGTTTTTAAAGCAGATAAGACCATCTGACTGGGATGAATTATTAGGAGTTCCAATTTGGCATAACTACTTTATAAAGGTCGGAGGCAGTGCCGTATTTTATAGAAACTGGATGGAAAATGGTATTATATTAATAAACGATTTGCTTGATTTAAATGGAGAATTAATAAATTATAAAACCTTCAGAAACAATTTGCAGTAAATACGAATGTCCTCCAGTTTGAAGGTTTAATAAGAAGTATCAAAAAGTACATATCGACTTTTAACTTTGAACCGTATCAATATCGACAAGAAAATCCAACCTGTCCGTATCCCCTGTCTTGCATCTTGAAAACTAAAAAAGGATGCAGAAACATATATGATAAATTCGTTGTTAAAAATAAGTTACCAATGTCGGTTATTAAATGGCAAACAGAATTAAACCTAAACCAAGTGTCAAACTGGGGGAAAATATTGGAATTACCATTTAAAACCACTAAAGATACGAATTTGAGATGGTTGCAGATGAGGATAAACCATAGGATTTTAGGAACAAACTATCTTCTTTCAAAAATGAAATTGAAATTAGATGATAAATGTACATTCTGTAGGCTCGAAAAAGAAACAATAAAGCATATGTTTTGGGAGTGTGATACTGTGGCCTACTTTTGGGAAGGACTACAATTTTTACTTAGAGAAAACTGTGATTTAGCAAACATCAGATTTTCTGTAACAGATATTATTTTCGGAAATCCAAATTTTGAAAACTTGTTAAATGAAATATTGCTTTTAGGCAAGCGGTTTATTTATCGAACGAAAATGGAGAATAAAATACCCTCGTTGATAAGTTTTCAAAAAGTACTTTCTTTTCATTATCAGAGTGATAAATATACTGCTGCGAAATGTCAAACTCAGCATATCTTTGAACAAAAGTGGGATAGATATAAAGAGTTGTTTTAGGAGAATATTTTATAGTTAGAATGTAACTGGAATAGTAAATGTGTTCTTGTTAGCCATGTGACTAGTTTCAGGTAGTCATTGTAAACCTTGTTATAAAATATGTAGTGGGTTTTGGCCTTTGCTTTGTTTTGTTTTCGTGTTTTTTTTGTTCTTTTTCTTTTCTTTGCTATTTGTAAAATCAAGATTACACTTAGCTTCAGAGCCCCAGATGAGAGGGGGGACGGGGACGGTTGGGAGGTGCTTCTAAGTTTTTCTTCACGTGTTGTATCCCCTCCGTGGAATTGTCTCATAGAGACAGTTCTAATGAGGAGCCAAAACAGGTGTCTTTTTTTGGAGAGGTAGGGGTTATCCTGGAAACGTCCTCGAAACCGCACCTTATCTGGGGCTGTGTTGAAGTACAACTGATCTGATATGGCAGTTATACTCAGAATATAGATATGTACTGTAAACTATCTGTACTTACAAATACTAAAAGTTGGCGATAGGCCTTATTGCAGTCTGTCCTTTAGAAGTGATACAGGAATTACCAAGAGTGTGTAATTGTACTTTTTTTCACGGGTACTAATTTGCAATGGAACATTCGTCCGCGGTTTCGCATTTTTATTTCAGGGTGCCCACTCTTCACTGAAAATGAAATTTCTAGATTTTCCGTAACCTTCCCTGACCTAATTCCTTTCTCCCTAACCAAAAAGTAAACTGTCATAACTTCCACTTCGGCCCTAAGGTTACGCTTGCAGTACCCGTTTTGGGATCCTGATATATTTCAAAGCTTTGCAACAATACATACTGGCGTAAACCTCTTGTTTCGGAGAGATATTTGTGGGGAGCTCAGCACAGAACTATCATCAAACATTCTATCATCAAAAATTTTCCTCCTTGTTTTTAGTCCAAAATATATGAAATTCCCTGACCTTTTCCCGGCTTTTTAGCATTTTAGGATTTCCCTGACCAATTTGCAAAATTCTCAGAATTTTCCCTGATCTTGAAGAAAATTCATATTTCCCTGGCTTTCCTTGACCCTGAAGAAAATTTCTCCTGATTTCCTTGACCAGTGGGCACCCTGTTAATGTTTATTAATAGAAGTTGGGATCAGCGAGTATTGTTTCTTGTTGTACGACTTTTCAGGTCAAAAAACGATTCTCGTGGGTGTGTGAATGGATACCTTACCTTAGGATTTGTATAGCACCTGCACATTCCCGCGAGCTGATCGGGATCACCCTTTTCGTACGTTTTTAAAAAATATGAGAGAATTGAGACAGAGGAAGATAGGGAGCCTAGACTAGCTCGCGCGGATGTGCAGACCCGGATATGTCTTTTTCAGTGTGTTATTAAGATTCTAAGGGTCCCTTTCTTGGACAACACCAGTCATTTATACGTAGGTGTATGTATATGTGTGTAAACTTGCAAATATGTGTGATATATTATTACTGTAATGAATGATCCTCATTTTTCCTTTGGTTCATCTCTAACAATTTCAGTTCTGAAAATGGCAGTTTGAGATTTGTTCTAGCATTTGAAATCACCATGTATAGTCGACACCCTGTGTCTCGAACACTGATACCTCAAAGTGTCTTCCTATATCAAAGAATTTATTTCTTATTCTTATTTGCATTTCGAATCCGGGTTGTCTCAAACTACTGATGTCTCGGAGTAAGTATTCTGGTACCAGAAAAATTGCTTCGAGATATCGGTGGTTTGGGCCAAAGTTCGACCTCGAGACATCGGGAGTTGACTGTATGTAACTCTGAATGGGAACATTAAAGTACTTCCTGTAATTCTACCCGCTAGATATCCATAAAAGTTGTTATGTATTGGGACGTTTAAGGTGTGGTGGAGACAACCTTTAAAAAAAATGGGGATCATTTATATCTAAGCTTGAAATACGAAGGTAAAACTGTCAGTTTATGTCATTTGTTTCATGTGTAATCTTGGAAAATAATAAAAAAAAAAAAAAAAAAAAAAAAAAACATTAAAAAGAAGAGCAGAGTTTACCAGACAAAATTTGCACGAAGCAGTTTCACTGAAACGCTTAATATAATGACACATATACTATTTCTGACGATCTTTAATATTTTTAGGAGTACACATTAACCGAAAAATCGTTATGTCTAGATAAACACTCGAAAGTAACAACAATAAAGCACAGGGTAACTGAGCAAAGTTGTGTGTTTCTGATGGTTTTAAATGATACGTGCATGGCACGACACTTTTGAGAACAGCTGTAATATAAGAACAGTTCGTAAAAAATCTTTCAAGATCTTACTTTAAGTTTACCTCAAACGTTTGTAGGAAGCAAAATTGTAAATGACAATACTTTGAATGGCCTGTCAGTCAGAGAAGCAACCGATAATAATGTTCCCTGTTTCAGTTCACGGTAATTTTATTTGGACTTGTATAATTAACGACTCACAGCTTGCACAAAATTCACATAAAATATCGCGGATGAGAATTTGCGATTTTTTCAGTGTTCTATTCTGTTAACGTATCTGTACCGTGTGTGCGCAAAAGAGCGGACTACTTTAATAAGGACATATAGTCGACACAATAGTTGAGTTTGTCTTAACGCGCGCATTTTCGCGGTCTGCTTATGCGTAGATACACATTTCTGCTCGACATGCCTCATAATTAATTAATGACGCGTGCAGCATGCGTGAATAGGGAAATATCATACCTGCGTCGCCAGACCGTGTGTAGTAACTTGCATATGATACGTGTAATTTATAATCTGATGGTGGCCCTAGACTGAAATTATGGTAGGTCTCATACTTTGCCTCTCCCTTCTGAGTTGTTATATCAATCCGAAGTTCTTGTGCTTTGTTTTTGGTAATAAGATGAACCCACTTCAATCCTAAAAGTAAATAAAGTTGCTGTGGCTCAAAGGACATTACGCAGAAAGATAACCATATATTGCAACATTTTATGAAAGATGAAACAGATTTTAACTTCCTCTGTGCTTTCCTGTTTGACACCGACCTTCCGAAATGAGACATACACTATAATGAAAGAACCTACTGCCCTTTCCACTAAACATCGTTAGCCTACGATTTTCGTAATTTCCATACAGTTTGAATGAAGCTTACACAAATTTTAGGTTTCAGATGTTAAGTGAAAATCTGGTTAACGTTCATTATTGCATAAGAACAGTGTCATATGTTTTAACAGCTACCAGCGAAAAGCCGTGCACCAACAAGGGATTTCGCACGCAGTTGATGCACGGGTACGCAACTTTCAATATGCTCGTGTCTGGGCCGTTTAAATAATTCTATCGTGCACTCTTGCCTCTCCCATTTCGGTTAATCCAGAATGGTGGTGTGCTACCTTTGTATTCCTATGACGTCATCATGCTTTGTATTCTTATTACGTCATCAAGTAATGACACAGGTTTCAAAGCGATGTTATCTTCATTCTTACGATGCAAAATGGAGAGGAAATATGGGTTAAAGAAAACATGTATCCCAAGCTTTCAGCAATCAAGAACTGCAGGATGTTACATGATTGGACCAGGCTTACTCTGCTTGGAAATTATCTCTTTGATCAAGGTATCTCCTTTTTATTGATGATTCTGCAACGACCATCTTAGACACTTCTCAGAAATAATTAGTTGAATAGGATGATGGCAGCCATTTTGAATAGCTCGATGCTCTTGGGTCAGGAAGACAGATATAAATAAAAATATGCTCAAGCGCGTCGGCAGTCAAACGGGGACAAAATATTGTGACATATTTTTCGCAAATTTTAATCAATATGTCTTTGAATTTATGCAATAACAGCGATCAAACATAAACATCTCCCTCGGGACCTGGCAAACGTTAATGCATCAAAAACCATGTTTGATCCCTAAAATGTATTTCTACCTGGAAATAGAACTTTGAAGCTTGTGCTGGTGAATAACCAAAGGTAACATTACTATTTGCCTCAAACGCAGGAGGAACTCCAGCTTTGTAAAAGGTAAACTAAGTCTTATGGTAAGAGTCAAGAGTACTGTGGTAACACCATCAGTGCGATAACTTCAAAGCACGTATAAATAAGTTGAATTTCTTTGTGATATATCGGGACACTATTTGCAGAAGCTTCAAATCGGTGTGGAGGTTTGCGTCTACCTGCAATGTGTAATTGTTTGTAACACAAAATTCTCAGTGTGCTTATTTCTTTTTCTTCCTTATAAATGATATCCCGATCCGATACGAAGAGGTGCTAAGAACACATTTGAGCCGCGACAAGACAAACCAAACCAAGTGGCATGTGCGCACAGCCACAATAACACATTTGAGCCGCATGTGCGCACAGCCGCAGGAACACATTTGAGCCGCGACACGGCACATTCAACAAATTGGCATGTGCGCAAAGCGAAGACTCAGCGAAGACTCAGATCAGCCTAGGCATCCGCCCAGTCAGATCAGAGTCTTCGCCGTTGGCATGGAGGTTGCTAAGTCCTTAGCTACCCTTAAAGTGAACAGTAAAGTCTCTGAACAGGCTGGGCTGTTGTCAAGGCTGATCCGAGCCTTTGCTGGGTGCACATGCCAATTTGTTTGTTTTGTAATGTCGCGGCTCTTTTCTTGTTTAAAAATGATGTCATGATTCGAATACGAAAAGGTGCTTCGAGAAATTTTGATGCAGATGGTGGAAACGAATTCAACACACATAACTTTGGTTAGATTAGAAATGCATTCTTCTACACGTATTCATCTTTGAAGATGACAATATAAATCCGAGTTACATACCTAACCAAAATTCTGCGTTGATACTTCCAAATCCGTTTTCATATTCTCTAAAGTTCTGATAAAAATCAACCGACCCGTCAAACCGCTTCTGAAAAACCTGAAACCAAGTCTTGATGATTTAGATACATGTTCATGTTATTGCAACTGTAAGCCTCTAGCTTCCTACTTCATTAAATGACCGTAGAACAGGCAAGTGATGGTGACGTAGGTATCCGAATCGAACTGCAATCTGCATATGACTTGATTTTGCGTAAACATACCAGAATACAATAAGCGCTTTCAATTTATATTTTTCTGAGTAAACATAATTGTGTTTGTATATATATTCAAGGACACCTTTTTATCCTTTCTACATGTGCGATGCATGGCTATAGCTTCTACAAGGCACACTTCAGTGTATATGTCTTGGCAAGAAGGGCAATGTAACCCATTTCATTGATATGATACAGGTCAAATATAACAAAAACATCCACGATCTAATGTGTCGTGTTAATCAGAGTTCGTACTATGCACTTGGCTGTCTAACTGTATCTTTTCAAAGTTACTGTAGTATACATATTAAAATCACTTACTGTCCAGCCACCGCCTTCAGTGACCATATCACAATAAACCTGAAACTGTTGCAAGTTACCGCTGACATCAATAAGTATCTGGTATACGCCTGATGTGCTCCCAACACCTCTCTCTAGAATGTCCTTGCAATCTCGCACGTCTAAATAAGACAACATAAAATCAATCTTAGACTATTAAATTAAACAAAGTACCCAAAAATCACTAATTAAATTTTATGCATTAATAATCATTACTATTTTCAAGCTTTCGTTTTCCAACTGTGTTTTTGCTTGTCTAGTTGTCCTTTTAGCGAGGCAACTGCATTTGGGTACGAACCCAGAACAGACACCACGAACCAAAAACAGATATATTACCTCATGGTGCGAGTTATGTGTGCATATGTACAGTTTGTCAGTTTGAAACGGCAGACGCCGCAGTGACCGCCAACATATATCACCTTTTCCAGCCCAGAACACACTGGGTGCAGACTTCCTGGTGCATTGCACTGAAACACGTGATTGGATAAATGCACCCCTATGGGACGCTAGGCAAACTCACGGATCCATGCGCGGAAGTCTCCGCTCGTGTCTATCGGCTATCGAAAAGTATGCAATAAACAAATAATGATTATAACTCGTCCGAAAACCATTCGTAATACCACTCAAAAACAGCCAAAGCAGAAAAATATAAATCTCTTTTAGTCGAGTATACGATTAATCATCTGACGTCACTGTAATTCAGTGGATAACGTCGTGGCATGAAAATCGTATGACCACATGTATTATAAAACTTTTGCGCGTACACGTAATGTCATTGACAACGTCCGTGTCAACAATGCATTTTTAATTGAAATAATGTTCAGTTTGAAGGCGCTAAAATCCCATTACAAGGGTCATATGATAAACAGAATCTTACACTCGTGGTCATTTCATATGAAAGTTATGAAACTCGCCGAAGGCTCGTTTCATATATATATTTAATTTGAAATGACCACTCGTATAAGATCCTATATTTATCAACTGCATGTACTTCAGCGTTGATAAAAGGAGGATATATAAATTTGTGTATCTTTAAACACATATTTCAGTAAGCGATGTAAATGAGTTTAAGCTAAGTTTGATGTGCACTATTCAGTTAGGTGCGTGGCAGTAGGAATTATGATCTTACATAGCTACAGAGTAAATGTAAACTCGGAAAATATCCCGGCATTGTTTATATTTGAGATTATTCGTAAGAGGGTATATTTGCCATGTTTGAAATTAGAAACTCCCTTAAAAATGCAAATGTTAGAAATATTTAAGCCAATTCGTGAGGTTATTTTTTTCGAATTTAGGCGGATGAGAACATTTCAAAAATTTAACTCCCGCAAGAAATATCCGAATTTACTGTTAATTAACTCTTTCGGCGCCAAAGTCGCAAAAATGCGACTTTGCAAACAGCGTATATCCAGATCAGCCGGCTCTTAAAAGAGCCGTCTGATCAGGATCTACACTGTTTGCCATTCAAATATGAACTTAAAAAGCCTGATTTTATGAAAAATGTCTTTAGATTGTTAAAATTTCCAATTACAAATCTGTCGTCTGATGATTTGAGCAGACGAAAATTTGTCGTCTGAAAAATTTGGCGCCGAAAGAGTTAAGCTAGTTCGTTGTACTAACCCACTAAATTGCAAGTCTTCCCAGCATATCCAGATAAACAAGAGCATACAAAATCACCTCGGCTGTTTGTGCAAGAACCATGTTGACAAGGGGATGAAGCACAGCGATCTAGAAATTACAATAGCATTACTGGTCAAGCATAGAAGTAGTGCATACACTTGCTCGTTTGTTTCCATATATTTTAATAAGAGATGACATTTATGCTGCTATCAAAGTCTACAACTTCAATTTAACCGGCTTTTAGGGTCACTGACGAGGCTTTATTAGCCGAAACTACGTAGTCTGGCCCATGTTCGTTCCTACTTCTGTATGTATTATCTGCTCTTGAAGGAACTTTTGAAGATTTTAATTTTACCAATTTTCATACACTACACTACTATAAAGACTGCATTTCAAATTGCCAACATTCCAATAAATAAAAATATTACAAAATAAATGACTATATAAACCAACAAATAAACGGATGCTGCAGGTTCCTGGTATAATTAGTGTAAGTATGGTTTTGTTCTTTTATTTTTCTTTCCGAAAATTCATAAGCATTTACACTGTTTTATAAGGAAAAGCTTTGTTACAGTTTTATATAATACGCTTTAAAAAGAGTCAAAACTGTCATCTGTGTATTATTTAATATGTTTTTTTCTGTTCTCTCTCCAATATGTATAAGCCTAAAGCATTAACAAGTAGTGCTCTTAATTAAAAACGATATTACGCATATTATTAACTACACTAGCAGTGTAATATAACATTATATAATTTTATATTCCATTTTCTCGGTAGCCTTCTCATATTGAGCGTTATTTCTTTTGTTTACGTTTTAGTTTTAACACTGTGTGTATTTTGCCCGCAGGGGGGCTTCAATTTGACGATGCAACTTTAATATTTAACTACACGCAGACCCTTCGCTGTTTAAAGGATAAATCGCCAGTCATCAATTAATAAAATAACTACAGAAGCCAATTCGATTTAACCTCACTAAAAGGTACAGCATGATAAGGAGAGAATATGTGAATTGAGCAGATTCATGTTGTCATATCAAAAGTCAGTGACATGGTCAGGGACCCGAGTTCAATTTGTGGATCCGACATTACTACGAGATTAGTAAAGCGGATTTGGTGAAACTTCTCAGAAAGGTTCAGATGGTGTATTAAGTCTCAGAACACGATCGACATGATCAGGGTCAAAGGTTAAACCGTGACTCAGCAGTAAGTGTTAACCCACAGTGTTGTTTAAGATTAAATTTCTATAATTTCTATGCCCAAATTTCCATTTCACGGTCATAATCACGAATCTGATCAGGGGCCGTATACATAAAGCCACTAAAGTCGTTGCTATGCGGTTGCTAAGGCTAAATATCTATAAAGGAGATTCCCTACAACTATGAAATTTGCTCTGGAGGAACAGTCTTGTAAGACTGTTCCTCCAGAGCAAATTTCATAGTTGTAGGCCATCTCCTTCAAAGAAATGTAGCCTTAGCAACAGCATAGCAACGTCTTAAGTCGTTTCATGAATACGGCCCCAGAGGTTTAATTTTGGTTCTGTGATTATTCATTAACTTTAGGAAAGCAAAAGTGAGAAAATGTGTTTCGCACAAGTATTCCCCTATACATTCAAGTCCAAGGTCACGGATCAAAATTAAAATCTAAAGGAGTTCCTTCAAGAGCAGAGCTCACATCCGAAAGCAGGAACATTGGCCATACTGCGAAGTTTCGGCTATTTAAGCCTTATCAGTCACCCTGACCTGATCTGGTGATGAAAAACAGAGAAAAGTCAAACTCTCTGTATGCAATCACGCAAAACGAAATATCGAAGAGAATTTTATAAAACTTCGCAAAAGTTTAAACATGACAAAGAGGTATTAATTATGCATCACAAGATTATGATGCAGGTCGTCAGTCATGGACAAATTGTCAGATTATATCTCCATGATTACTCAAATGCTACTCTTTGTCAATTTTAAAAGAAACATACTGCATGATTAATGGACAAAAATGTGTCCCGCGAGACATAAATTGTCATTTCACGAGTCATTGACATTATCAGTGGCAAAACCAGGATTTGGGGGAGGGAGGGGGGGTGCTTCAGACCATTTGTTATACTTTATCACTGGTTACTATCCTTTAAGTTTTTTTAATCATGGAACTCCTCATTTTCATCGATTCAATATTTTTCTGTTTCTATTAAGCCTTTCAGAATTACACAATATTTGGTATAAACAATATTTCGTTTATCTCTTTTTCTCTTTTTTAATATTTGTAGTTCTATTTTCCATTTCTTCGCTGATTTTTGCCAAACCGGTTTATTTCAATTTCCTTTACTAAATAACAATAATGATCATCCAAACTATATATTTATAAAACCTTATATATGACACCGTGCCCCAAATATATCATAGTGTGAGCGAATAATAATCTCATTAATTATGTATGTCTTGTAAAATGTCATATTTTTCCAACACGCATGCCTGTGTCCTTTAGTGTTTGAGCAAGAACTGCATTGGCAACTTCCAAATGCCATATACAGTCTTAGTGTTGGGACCGACAGTTGGTTGGTTGATTTGATGCTTAACGTCCACGGTAAACAACTAAGGTCATGTCGGGACGGTCAGTTAACCTAACCACACTATTCCTGGGCAGGCTTAGCCCTCCTAAGCGGTTAACCAGTACTAAGTGCACATACTTTCGCCAGTAACTGACAACTGCCCTTCTTGAATCAGCGGAAGGAGAAACGAAAGTATGTGGCCAGACCGGGATTCGAACCCAGGACCTCTGACTTACGAGTCAGGTGCCCTACCGATTGCGCTACCCGGCCCGGCTAAAGCAACCAGCTTAAACCTTGATCAGACGACTCTAACATGGCCAGCACTGTTTGCCATTCCATCTGCATTTTTGGACTGCTGCTGCATTGTATGCATTGTATACTATACTGTTTTTCGAACAGTTTTAGAAATTACTTTTGGAGTTGTACGGTAGTACAATTTTCGATCATCTAAAATGTTATGATTAAAAGCACTGGGCCCAGTTGATCAAAGCATCGTTTGGCTAACGAACTCGTTAAGAGGTCTACTCGTTAAGTGTTTTACAGCTTGATAGCCAAATACACTAATTTTTTTGTTGGAAATATGTTAGAAGCTTCTCACATTTTTTCAACAAAAATATTGGCATATTTGAGTTATTAACGTTTGAATTTTTAGCGTCACGTTAACTAACGACGTCGTTAGTTTTGAACAACTAAGCCCTGACTTCTAGAGCAAGTCTCCCAATAACAATACTTACCTACAGTATCACAGTTCTTCCCAGCCCACCCTTGTTCACATGAACATGTATATCCACCAAATGTATTGCTGCAGTTGCCATGAACACATGGCGATGTCAAACATTCATCAACATCTGCAGATGATATAAAATATAAAGGGTACAAACTCTTAACGATAAGGAACAGGGAACAGTACAAAATTTGGTATAATCAAAAATCTGAACGTGTTTATCTTCAGACGGACATTTAACGATGACATTTTATGCAAATACATTAAAACGGGAGCAGCTGATATAAGTATCCTAAAAAAAATATAAGCGCATTGATGCCTCGTGGAAACTTCTGTCCTGATTAATAGGGAATGACCATTTGTCATAAATATTTGTTTTTTTTTTATTTTAATAAAAAAAAACTGCTGCAAAATGAATGTAAAAGCGTAGACCTTCATCGGTGGCCTCTTATCTAGGTCTGCACTGTTCAGATACATCCATTTTATGGGGCTCTAGGCATAAATGGGTTGCAATTACAACATAAGACTTAGTCTAATGACTTGTTAATATGTATCTTCATGTATAGCATGAATGTCCATTTGCTGCTAATTTTGTAATGTTAGGTAAACATCCACAGGTCACATTATATACATGTATCATGGAATTATGGAAATAAAGCTATATCTGAATATATATATTACATTTAAAATACAAACCTTAATCACAGTCCTTTCCATAGAAACCCGCAGTGCAATTGCATGTATAGCTATTCTCTCCATCAACACAAGTACCGTGTCGACAGGGAAAATTTGCGCACTCATTGATATCTGAAAACGATTACCACTCGGTCAGTAAAACATATATGTATATCTTGCAAGTAATAATGACTATTAGTATAATGCGTATATACATGATTATTAACACACTGAAGCCTTTCTCTCCACATTGGATCTAACAAACGGTGTATACCAAAACAAAACGCCGTAGAATCAGCCAGTTGCTTGTGTCAAACCGTTTATGTTGTAAATTGTAAGTTTAATTAAATTCTATCTATTTGTTCTGGTGAATAAATTTATTAATTTCAAACTTCTTGATTTCAGTGTTTATAGAGAATAACATACTTTTGTTTGAAAGATGTCAAAGTAAAGTTATCCAAATCTTAAAGTTAAAGGCATATACAAAATACTCCTGTTAAGCAGTGGCGATTTTTGGCAGTTGTTTGGCAGGCCAGGGATCTCCACCTGTCAGACGGCCCGTTGTATCTGTTGAGTCCTCGTCTTTGCTTCTTCATGGTGTTGAAATTTGATTTATGTGTTTACCGTGATGATTCATTGACGAGTTAGAGGGTTATCATGCGAACCGAACAACCGACTAAATGTTTTGTACCACATCTGAAACTGAGGGAGAGGTTAGGCCTGTAAAATCGATTTAAGCCCCCCAGTAATTCATTACTGACCGTTCCAAGGCGGTAGTTCTGTTGTGGTTCTCTGTTGCCTGTTTTTGGTGTCAGAGTTTCTGTGATGTTTTACCTTATGTATGTTCTTATTATTTTTGGTTCGGTTTGGGTTGCTGAGTGGCCACCTTTTGGGAACAAGCTGCTCTCTCGGTTGGCCATATGTTCTCTGTATCTTGATTATTTGTAATCTTAGTTGTTTCCAACTATGGTTTGAGGGCTGGATTTGGATTTTGATTGTTTCAGTTCCTGGTCTTTGCATACTTTTTACTTTACTTACCTATTTCACAATTAATTCCAGAATATCCAGCAGTACAGTTGCAGGTATAATTATTTATACCATCCATACATGTCCCATGCTGACAAGGCGATGAAGCGCATTCGTTTATGTCTAAAAGAAATAATTACAAAAATATTTTCATCTCAAACATTCTTATGAAAAATTTGCTATGTTTTAAGTTAAAGTTGCAAAGGGCATACTGTACTGTTTTTGCAAAGGGCATACTGTACTGTTTGCAAATGGCATACCATACTGTTTTTTATGCATGGATTAAATTCCTGCATCGATAATCTGGAACTGATTGGAACTCTATTCTAAATGGCAGTTCTATACGCAGCATAGAATATATAATGATATTGGAATTACGAAAAAGAAAATAAGATATTTCCGCTGATTTTGCAAACTGAATGTACGTCTCCGGGCGTTATTGAATTATTGAGATATGTACCAAAGACTTGGTAAATACAAGGGTTTTACCAAATTTGTGAGTATTTTGTCGGAGGCATAAACCTCACAAAATGCACAAATAATAAAAAAAATAAAAAAAGTATCTCTGTAATTAACGTATGTATTGGGACGAAATGATATACAGCCGGATAGTGGAAATTTTTAGCATGCAATTTGTACAGATTCTGCACCGATAAACACTCCATTTTTAATTTCCACTCCCCGTCCTCTAGCATCCATAGTAAACTAATCTTTTTTCCAGGCAATAACATAATTACATCGATAATTATAGTGGTCCAACTGTTTAGGGTGTTGCAATATAAGATTAAAAAGCTTTATGCGCCGATCTTGTTGGCCTCACAGAAATTCAGTAAAGTCTAAGAACTCCTCAAGTATTTATAACTTTTTTGTACTTTTGTTGAGCTTGATTGTGGAAATTTAATGTTAATGGTACGGAAACCATGTCACAGACGGAATTATTATACCTAGATCACAATGTTGTCCTGAATACCCTGCTTCGCACATGCAAGAAAAGCTGTTGACCCCATCGGCACAAGTACCGTGACCACAGAATGCGGAAGCGCAATCATCTATATCTGCAAAAGGATGCATACTGCTGTATCAGGGCCCAGGTTCACATTCATTCCTTAAACTTAAGGACGACCATAAAGTTAAGGTGTAAATTTTCATGCATAAATAAAAGAATACAAAACCTATATGTATTTCATTTTTCTTTCGTATTACATTTTTATTACAGATGTCAGTAGAATCACGCAAAAACTGCTATTTTCAATATGGTTTAAATATGGATTTTCTGAGTGTCACAGGGGAGGAAAAAATCGTGGCCCGACCGGGACTCGAACCCAGGGCCTCTCGCTTACCGTGCGAGTACTCTACCAACTGAGCTACCGAGCCACATGGTCGACCTTTGACATTTCCCCCATGCTTAATTAGTTTTGACCCCGAATCTACCCGGTACCGCGGAGGAACCAACGAGACATGCACTTTTTGATGCTCGCGGCCCTAGCCGTGGACCCACACTGAACCACCAAATGTCACAGGGGAGGAAAAAATCGTGGCCCGACCGGGACTCAACCCAGGGCCTCTCGCTTACCGTGCGAGCACTCTGCCAACTGAGCTACCGAGCCACGTGGTCCACCTTTGAGCTAACCCAGGGCCTCTCGCTTACCGAACCCAGGGCCATTGACATTTTCCCCCTGCTTAATTAGATTCGTCTCCGAATCTACCCGGTACCACGGAGGAACCAACGAGACATGCACTTTTTGATGCTCAACACTTTTCGCCTGGTTAAATGACGTCACCGCCTTACGTCATAACGCATTCGCGACGTCAACAAGTTCTAACGAAACTGCGATTACTTTTCTTATGTTTGAACCTTTACCTGAAAATATTCTAATGATACATGATAAATAGAAAACAATGTAAGCGTCTTTTGATATCAAGTTTATCAGGCTCGAGCAGAAACACGTCGGACTCGCTCGGCAAGCCTCGCCTTTCCTACGCTGTTTCTGGTCTCGCCTGATAAACTTGATACCAAAAGCCGAGCGAGTCCGACGTGTTTCTGGTCGAGCCTGATAAACCTGATATCAAAAGACACTTACATGGTATTCTCTATTTTTCACCCATTGGACAAGAATATCCCTTTCTAGAGGTGTCTGAGATGTTTCTATCCCGGCCTACTATCTTAGCCTAGGCTCAAGAAGCTGTCTCAAAATGCCAATCATTGCTATACAGTACAGCCCAATTAACTACGCACTTTAAATCAGCAAATCAACTTATAACCTGTCATGTAAAATGCATGCAGAATATGAAATTGACACCCAGTGATGTACAGGAAATGTCATTGTAGATTTCTGATTAGCTGCCAATCATGAAAAATGCATGCACAATGTGAAATTAACACAAATGTCAAACTATTAATAAAAATAGCTTCAAGTTTATAGGAATGGACTCAACAAGAAGTTAAGAATTCAATAAATATTCTTTTTTAAAACATGGGTGAGAAAAATAATCAATGATGGGGTGGAGGCCTTGACAAGGAAATCTCAGGCTCGTTTTCAGATTAAGTAAGTCTTATGCGAGGCTTGCCGAGCATAAGACTTAAATAATTTGAAAACGAGCCTGAGATTTCCGTGTCTCGGCCTCCACCCCATCATAGATTCTATTAATCTTCGAGTAGCCAGAGGAGTACCCCGGTATTGCCCGAGTTTACCCAAGAAATTATGCAGACCGTGCTCAATGTATGACGCTAGTTTCAAAGTACACAGCATGGCATATGCTCAGTTATTTCAAATGCAAATAAAAGTGTCAGAGTTGCATATGCACCTGTCTACTTAATCCATACAGCTACCATTGGCAAACAGGAAATTAAAACTGTTATCAATGTATGCACACACAGATAGAAAATGTTGAAGCGAACCCCTCATTAAATTACTAAAACGAAAAGGTTTAAATTTCAAAATTTCAAAATCTTCAAATTTAAAACCTGTAAATACAATCAATGGAGAAACTCCCCATAAAATTATTTTAATGCATGTAAACCCAGCTCAGTTCGGCTCATACAAGGTCAGTTTGATTTCGTATCTATTCAGTAATATATAATAGTTTATTTTGTTCCTGATAAAATTAAATATATGAAAAAGGAAACATATATTGAGAAAGACAATACATGTGCTATATCTTGTCAGCAAGGTATTATATAGTTGGCCCGTAACAATTTCTCATTACCTCTGTCACAGTTTTGACCAGTGTACCCGGAAATGCAACTGCAGCTATAACTACCGATTCCATCAACACACGTCCCATGTACACATGGAAAAACTGTACATTCATCAAGATCTACAAAATATAAATGAGTCGCAACCATTAAAAACACTTAAGTGGTTGTGCGCCCAGCGCAGTCTCAGATCAGCTTGGCATCTACCCAGTTCGATCAGATTCTTCGCTAAGCGCTTAAAGGGTAGCTAAGGGCCTACGCTACCTCCATGGGGAAAGCAAAAACTCTGATCAGAATGGGCGGATTCCAGGCTGATCTGAGTCTGCGCTGGGCGCTCAACCACTTTGTTTATTTTCTTGTGTTGCAGCTCAAATATGCTGTTAATTCGAATTGTTCTGGTTGTTAAAGGTGAATCGATAACGTCTAAGGCAACTGTTTTCCTCCCATCTGATAGGCGAGAGTATTCAAGGATAGAACTTGCTTATAAAAATGTCAAAAGCTGTCATAAAATGGAAAATAATGAAACCAAAACTCTCCTTTTCGTATAAAAAGACGAATGATCACCAAGTTCAGCATTTTCTGAACCCCGCAACAATTTTCTCCTGAATGTGTTAACAATTACTGCTGTTTCTTTGTCGTCGTGGAAACGTGAGTGTTTGTTTTTTATGCAAAATAAATAGCGCTCGGGTATTATACACATTTTTTTTTATTTTATTTTGCTCTCCTTAAAGCTACAGACATGAAATTCATTGCAAAGCGCAAGCGGGCAAGAAGCCTTTACAAATGAGCCGCGACGTGAGAAAACCAACAATGTGGTTGTGCGCCTAGCGCAGACTCAGATCAGCCTGGGCATCCGCCCAGTCTGATCAGAGTCTTCGCTGTCCACATGAAGGTAGCTTAGACCCTTAGCTACCATTTAAGCACTTAGGAAATACTCTGCTCAGACTAGGCGGATGCCCAGACTGATCTGAGTCTGCGCTAGGCGCACAACCACATTGTTGCTTTTCTCACGTCGCGGCTCATTTTACTTCTTCCAGGTATTTTCGCATGTTTTATTTATTAAGGCAAATATATTTTTTCCTTTCTATAGGGAATTGTTCGTTTCATCTTATCTCATCGGATACAGAAAGAAAACGTCCCCGCACAAATATACATGTATCTGAAATTTAAATGTTTTACTAAAATATGTGGACATGTAATTTTTTTGATAATTTGAATTTTCCTCGAATAAAATTGTAACAAAGTATATATTTTTCATTAACGTCGTTTCTGTCAAAGTCAATGGGATATTAGAACGTTTTCTGGTATATCTTGATGTTTTTACCGTTTATGACAACCATGTTGCCTTTGCTTGACACGTTCTGGAGAATGAATCTGTATTAAACATTTAGAGGCTGAATTATCACCTTTTTCCGCCTTTCGGGGCAAACTTTTTTTTAACACAAAGGGGCTGGGTTTAACAATATTTAGTCATTATAAGTTACGTATTTACAAGAAAAGTACAACAAATCATGGTACAAAATCTGAAGGTAAGCAAAACGCTTATGTCAAAGTCAACTCCTGAGACATGAGATTAGTAACAATATCAGAATGGCCAAGTCACACATTTTGTAAACCAATAATTTCAACAACAAAAATGAGAACGAGACTCATACAAAATGACCAATAGGCACTCGAACATACATGTTAAGAAAATGACATGTGAAAAAAAAAGAATATGTAAATAAAACAAAAGAGGAACTACTTCATTGCTCCGTATTGATTCACATGCTATCATACAATTAGTGTATAAGGAATTCAATAGCTTTTGTAGACTGTTTATTGTATTGACGGATTTGAGACAATAAAAGGCAGATAATTTGAATCAGCAAATAATAGAAAACAAATAAATAAATACCAAAAACTAAATAATACTCGGATTACTTTGTATATTCAGAACTGGAGAACGAAGATTTCTTTATAAGGTCTACTCCCTCTCATGTGCGGTAAAGAACCATTCCCGTGCATCAGCTTAAGAGAAAAAAAGGAAAAGGGAAAAACATTACTGTGAGAGCTCTGACCAATTTCCTGATTGAGACATAGTCCGATGACCATGGCCATGCCTTGTCAGTGTGAATGCATCATATGTAATATAATTTATTTACATTACTAGGGTTACATGTAACAATAGGATTATTACGTTTGACAACTACACGACCTTTTGTTTTGTAAAAAATCGTGTCATTGCATAATGAACATGAATCCATTTTTGTTAAAAGTGTAAGAGTCTTGCTCTTTTAATAAAGAGGGATTCATGTTTTTTCATGAAATGACATTGTTTCTTTTCAAAACAAAAGGTCGTGTGCAGGGTAGTCGTGGAGATTGTTTACAATTAACCTGTTTCTCGCTAATGTGTACCTAGGGTAGATGACCGATTCGTAAAGTTATTGTTTCTTTTCAAAACAAAAGGTCGTGTGCAGGGTAGTCGTGGAGATTGTTTACAATTTACCTGTTTCTCGCTAATGTGTACCTAGGGTAGATGACCGATTCGTAAAGTTATTGATGCCACTCAAACAGCATCAGATGCTTAGACTTACTTGTTTCGCACTTTGGTCCCATGTATCCAGGTGAACAATCACACGTGTAAGAATGGCCTTCTACACGACAAATACCATTAATGCATGGCTGCGAGACGCAATTGGACAAACCTGTCAAATAGAAAAGTACAATTATACTCATAATAATTATGATACATACATACATACATACATACATACATACATACATACATACATACATACATACATACGGAAGCGCCGTAGTCTAGGGGTTAGATCAACTGGGTTATGGTGCAGAAGGTCGCGGCTTCAAATTCTGGCTTGGGTTCTAGCGACTGGAAAGCCCATTCTTGTCAATATGTACCTTTTTCGAACTAGATAAGGTTAAGGCAGCGAAACGGGAGGGACTAGCTCCGCTTTTCACTGCCCAAGATACAGTAGGCCTCTAACCCCCACTTCCCAGCGTGTATTTTTTATTGGCAAAGTTGAGTATAATTTCACTTTTCTTCCACATTTCCCAAAATTTCATCGGTCAAATAACGCGTACATCAAAATTTAGCCAATAAAATCGAAGGTCAATGAATATTTAATCTTCGTTTTCCCTGTTGTACTGTACTGCGTGATTACTGTTAGAAGTTAATTCAAAATGTTTCTCTTGTTTGTAAAATTGCAATGGAAATTCTATTGAAAACAGGCGAGGATATTCAACAGTTTCTTTTTTTCAGTGCAGTTCTATTCTCGATTTCTACTTTCGGTTTGATATACACAAACAAACATTGCATCATGTTGGTAACTGTTTTGGTAGCAGGTCAATCTCAAGATTGACCGCGGTCCATTTTGAATTTCGCTACCCAGTGTCAAAATTACGGTTGTGGGTGCCCATCGACATAGCTCACTTGAGTCATATTCATGAAAGTCATTGTCAACTCTTCACCTAGAGACATATTACAAAACACACTGCCATTTAATCTGTGCCGATTATCTTTTTTTAAGATTCTTGTTTAATTCTTTCCCGAATGATTATAAAATCCCAGTGTGCACACGTGTTGCAGCAAAAAGCAACTTAAAGGAAAGATTGAAGGCGTTTTAATTTGTCTACAAAAATAAGGCCGACATTATCAGATGACAAAACATCCGCGTGTGATTGAAACTCCTTCAACTCTGTATCCCTACCATGTGTCCGCTTCTATACTAAATTAAAAGCCGCGACACGACAAAACGAACAATGTGGCTGTGCGCCCAGAGTAGACTCAGATCAGCCTGGGAATCCACTCAGTCCGATAAGAGACTTTCCTGCCCGCATGGAGGTAGCTTGGAATCTAAGCTGCCCTTTAAACGCACAGCAAAGTCTCTGATCATACTGGGTGGATGCTCAGGCTGATCTAAGTCTGTGCTGGGCGCACAACCACATTGTTGGTTTTATCGTGTCGCGGCCCATTCTGATCTGATAGCCACGACTGAAACATAGTATAGATTATAGTTACCAGACTTTCTTTCCTCCGACATGTCCATTGCATGATTCTGGTAGCTTTCAAGGATATATATCAACTACATGTAGTTATCAGAAAATGATTTGACGTAGACTGAAAACTGAAAAAAAACCATTACCACGACTGCATAACCCACAGGTCTTCTCACATCCCGACTGAACAGCAACATCTCTATTTGCACATATATTATATTGTCGTTGTAAATACCCACAGTTATTGTACAAGTCTACACACGGAACAGGAGAGGCCGTCGTTATTGTAGTAGCGGTCGGGCAATGACCACAAGTCTGACGACACACTTCGTGACTAAGCTTTGCATCTGAGCAGACATCAATGTGTTTCATTAAAACTGCACAGGCATCTTCGTCGTGACAGGATCCAGCTGAATATAAATATAACAAATGGTATAAAGGATCAAAATCAGTGGGAGGAGGATAATTAGAATGTACTCTTCTTTATTTTCTAAGTGGGAATTTTAATAATGCAATGCATTTTTCGCTTTTTCTACTAAATCAAACTTTTGTGACCGCCTGTTAGCTCCCAAACGACATAAAACCTTCCAACAATGAATTGACCCTTTGAGAAAAAAACTTGAGATGCATTTTGTCTACTAAAAGCTGACTCCAGTTGAAAAAGGAGGCAAATACAAATGAAACTAAAAGTATAATAATAACATAAGAACATAAATGATAAAGGCAAAGTTTATTGAGATGAACATGTGTCCACTAGCCACTGAGCAACGAACACAACTAAATATACAATGTCATGCCAGCTAGAAAAGAACCTTTACTGTGCAATCAGCCAACAGAAAGATCGTCGATACCGAGTTCGACTACGGATTAGTATTGACAACTCAGTTAAGCACTTAGGGTCGAGTTAAGAAACTGTGATATGTCTTGAAATTGTTGAAATGTAATATTTTATCCGACGGCAGATTAAGATTTTTTTTTTATTTCGAGTTAAGAAACTGTGATATGTCGTGAAATTGTTGAAATGTAATGTTTTATCCGACGGCAGATTAACAATATCTAGATTTTTTTTATTTCATGCAATGTATATTGCTAAATCTTTGTATATATGTATATATGTTTCAAAGGGACACATGGTAGACTAGCTAAAATAGCTAGATATGCTCTCCTCTTTAAATACGGTAAAACTAAATAAGGGAAAAAAATACAATAGTCAACATGACAGTGAACTCAAATGCAATTCGAATTTCACAATAATTGTTCGATTTCGAATTTTATAGAATCTGCCTAACCTTAATAGCATCTGCAGAATCTGCATATTAGTTTTAAGTGTACACTAATTTTAACTCACTTCTGCCTAGTGTACTGTTCTAGCCTCGTCAAATGGACAAGTTCCGCTGTCATTTAAAGGGTGTCTCGTTCAGTTGATTTGTATCATTTATATTTATACCGATTTTTCATATGCAATAGTGTAGACCCTGATTAGAGTCCGCAAATGCAGCGTCCTATCTGGGTCTATGCTGTTTGCCTATCTCCTATATAGTGGATGCTACTGGGTTTACTATTTTTTGTTTACCGTGTTGTGCTATGTCACAATTCTGTCCAGTATAACCTGACGTGCAATTGCAGGTATATCCGTTTTCTTTGTCCTCGCAGAGGCCATGGATACAAGGAGAAGATGCACATTCGTCAATATCTGTAAATATATGCGCATTAATTAAGGTACTTGAGTACGCTTCCTGGAAAGACAATTCTGCAATTTTCAATTTTTCATCCCTTCATTCAAAGGAAAGAGTTTGCTCTTTCAGCAGCAAATCTCTTCATTTAATTTTGCACCTCATTTTTCCTTTTTTTTTTTTTTGAATAGATATGTGATTTAAGTAGCAAACAGGAAGTATCAATGTTTATCCCCTTTGGAAAACGTGTGGACAAACAATAGCAATATACTTTTTTATTGAAAAGACGTCATCAAATGGTTTGCAAATTATATTTCACAACGTATTTTGATCAAAGACATATGTCATCAAGGCAGATCTTATTAAGATTTGTATTTAGACGGTTTTAACCGAACGAAGACTGTAGATACTTTCAACAGAACGCTCTTGATTCATTGCAAAGCCTTCCCGTCTACATATTAATTGTTTTGTAAATTAAACAACAACAGATAAATATCAAGTTATTGATATTAGACAAATATGTTGTAAAACTTAAATCCCCTTTAGAAACCGTAGAGGTGAATGCTATCTTGATATAAATAAAAAGCAAACAGAAATTATACCATGTATATAAGAAGAAATGAGCCGCGACACGACAAAACCAACAAAGTGACATGGGCGCCAAGCGAAGCCTCAGATCAGCCCGGGCAACCGTTCAGTCCCACATGTAGGTAGCTTAGACCCTAAGCTACCCTTTAAAAGCACAACAAAGACTCTGATCAGGCTGGGCAGATGCCAATGGCTGATCTGAGACTTTTCTGGGCACACAAGCCACTTTGTTGGTTTGTGATGTCGCAGATCAAATGTACTTGAAATACGAACCGCGGTCACAGAGTGTTCCAGTATATCCAGCAGAACAGAGGCAAGTGAACTTGTTGATTCCATCCACACACGTTCCATGCGCACAAGGAGACTGCGCACACTCGTCTCTGTCTGAAAGTAAATTAGGAATCATATTCCGACATCTGCTTATAAGGACAGGAAATGCATAAACAACATGCATATATAGCGACATAACTGACCGAATATGGCGTATTATAACCGGCCTCGTAATTCAGAGCTTAATGATTCGAGTCTTGTTTGAGCAATAGGTACATGTTTCTTCCAGATGATCTTTATCCACATACTAGACAGTTTCCTAGCTTCTTTGTAAATCGGACTCGTTGCTTCTGTCCTGTTCGAGGCACTTGACATAGTTTCTCGTTTCTCATTTGTGCCGTGTGTGGGATTGCATATATCAGAAACAACCCACTCGTTCAGTATTGAATGATCTAAACTAAGGTAATTAGAAGAGAATGTTATATGGTTACTTCCATATCACTGGCTACATCTGCACAAGGCTAGCTCCTGCCCAGGGTGGATAGGTCTAGTGGCAGCTACTGCATGTAACAAAACAACATAAGCAGCCTTTTTTGCCTGTGGCCTGGTTCCAATTTTACAAACAATGTCACAATCAGCCTGCCGAACAAAAACCTACATGACTAAAACATCTTTATTATTGCGATTCAGATAGAGATATCAAGTGTACACCTGTACCGACAATTTTCATCTCAACCATGTTATCTCACCCAAGATCGGACAAAACTCGAGTGCATTCAATGCATCGGTTGTATAGAAGCTTACGTTTTTTTTCAGACGATGACGTCATGAAAATTGCAGAATGACGATTTAAACGATAAAAGTGTACATGTTTAGAAGTTCTGCGTTGAAAAAAAAAAAAAAAAGGCTTACTCAGGATTACTGCTGAGCGTCACTCTACAAGCCTCGTGACACCACATAGTGACCCTTGTGACGGAGTTTTGTATTCAAATCTCATTTCAATCAAAGATGCTTATGACATCAACAAGTTATGGTAAAGCACTTGAGTTAACGGCCAGACATGTGCTAGCCGGTACACAACGCAATTTTCCTAACAGGTGTGATAAATAGTAAATATACTGACCTACGTCGCAGTGTGTTCCGGTATAGCCTGCTGTACAACTACACATATATCCATTCACAATATCCTTACATGTACCATGGATACAAGGCGAAGATGCACATTCATCTGTGTCTGTAATATACAAATAAAAAATCATATTTAATTGTCCTTTTGTTAGATCATGTGTTGCAAACTGTTCTAACATTTACATATTTCTATTTATTTAAATACCTTTCAATTATGATTTTGTAACCTACCATTTCTTTCAAAGAGTTTTCAAGAACTCAGTAAGATCATCATTTGTAATTTATATACAATGTAAAAGTAAAAAGTATGCAAAGACCAGGAACTGAAACAATCAAAATCCAAATCCAGCCCTCAAACCATAGTTGGAAACAACTAAGATTACAAATAATCAAGATACAGAGAACATATGGCCAACCGAGTGAGCAGCATATTCCCAAAAGGTGGCCACTCAGCAACCCAAACCGAACCAAAAATAATAAGTACATACATAAGGTAAAACATCACAGAAACTCTGACACCAAAAACAGGCAACAGAGAACCACAACAGAACTACCGCCTTGGAACGGTCAGTAATGAATTACTGGGGGGCTTAAATCGATTTTACAGGCCCAACCTCACCCTCAGTTTCTGAAGTGGTACAAAACATTTAGTCGGTTGTTCGGTTCGCATGATAACCCTCTAACTCGTCAATGAATCTTCACGGTAAACACATAAATCAAATTTCAACACCATAAAGAAGAAAAGACGAGGACTCAACAGATACAACGGGCCGTCTGACAGGTGGAGATCCCTGGCCTGCCAAACAGCCCCACTGGAAATCTGAAGCAACAGAAGGTCACCAGTTGAGCCCCGGTGGACCAAGCAACAGACAAAAAGGCTCCGGTCCAAACCAACTAAAAACTTCTAAACTAATTATTTTGATACATTTTTTCAGTGAAGTAATTGCTTCAAACACTAAACACCAGACTAAATAATTTCCTTTTACAACAATATAGTAACTATTAAACATTTACTTGTTACATGTACCTGCGCATTAAATGATTAGACGAAATCACTATTGCAGAGGTCAGAATGAGAAGTCGTGTGAGGATTACGTGTTTTTATTAACATATATGAATGGCGATAGGCTCTTTATACATGAATTACTCTTTTTATCTTTTCCGAGGAAAACTTTTTATTTTCATTTTATTTCTTTTAATTATCGATTTATTCACTTACATTAAAAAAAAATAAAGAGACATACGAAATTGATAGCTATTGTTATATTAATCCTTGTACCTATATTACAGTTTACGCCAGTGAAACCAGGAAAACAACTACAATTGTATCCATCGGCACTGCTTGTGCAAGATCCATGTGTACATGGCGAGGACTGGCAAGCGTCTGAAAATAAGTAAAAGAAACTAAACATTTGAAATACGCATTAAAATGCAATTATCATTTCGATTCCGACAGCTTATTTGATGAATTGATGCACTGAATTGATAACTATTTATAAGTTCATGATAAAAGTAATCTTAACTAAAACATGAAACTTAATAAAAAGAAAAATACTATTTGATTATAACTTACCTATAATATGTTTTCCGAAGCTTTTGGTATGCAAAAGACAGAAAGTTCATCTCAGTACCATACTCATACATGGACGACTAACTATATGTGGAAAAGTCTAACTTCTGTTTTATAGGCTAACTTTTGTACCTTTCACTGATTCTTAGATACTGGACCAATTATGCTGCAAACAAGCTTATTGTTTAATATATCAGAAAGAAAATAAGTCTGCTTCTATCTATGCTAAAGCTATGTTTCCTTCACCGCATGTTAGTATCATTTTCCTCAATGATTCGAGTTTTATTTGACTTTTAGCAATGACTTCAGCTACATGTCTGTGCACTGCACGAAAAATGAAAGTTTGCTGTCAATATGTGAAATGCCAACAATATTGCCTTACTACTTTAATTTTAGATTATTTTCCGGATAAAAGACCTACGGACACAGACGCACATGCGAAGACAAAAAGATGAACGAAGATAATCATCTCATCCCCTTCCATCTTTACATGAGATACTAAGCAAAGTATTAGTTGAACATTATCTGTACAGTGAAAATCGAAACCTTCATTTCATGAAGGATGAACTTTAATGTTACGGGTACCTACAGACAGGTAGACGCAGTTATTATAGAACATAACATAATTGAGCCGCGACACGAGAAAACCAACAATGTGGTTGTGCGCCCAGCGCAGACTCAGATCAGCCTGGGCATCCGCCCAGTCTGATCAGAGTCTTCGCTGTCCGCATGGAGGTAGCTAAGATCCTTAGCTACTCTACGAGCACTTAGCAAAGACAATGATCAGACCGGGCTGATGCCAAGGCTGATCTGAGCTTGCGGTGGCCGCACAACCACATTGTTGGTTTTCTCGTGTCGCGGTTCAATTATACTAATACATGCCTGACAGCGTGGTTATGTGGATCTGTCCTCGTTAAAGAGAATATGGTGTGGGTGACAAGTATAAACAGAGAACACAAGTATACACTTAACAAAATGGATCACGTTAGATAAAAACAAAACTAGCTAAAATGTTCTATTTAAGGCAATATATGTAAACTGCACCTGTGTTACCATGACCACAAAGTCCACAGGTTTTCTCACAGCCTGATTGTCTGGCCACATT
This sequence comes from Ctena decussata, assembly GCA_963989385.1. NCBI lineage: Eukaryota > Metazoa > Mollusca > Bivalvia > Lucinida > Lucinidae > Ctena > Ctena decussata. The sequence goes on along the minus strand of OZ022510.1, from coordinate 21,961,841 downwards.
AGCATCCGTGCAGATGTTAAAATGTTGTTTCAAATATGCACAATTGCCGAAAGTATCAATACAAGGTACAGGAACTGGAGTAGTAGTTGTTAAACAGAGGCCGCAAGATTTCGGACAAATATCGCGACTAACTACAGGATCGGAACAGACATTGAATTGTTGTTTGAGAAAGGCGCACGTGCTTTTATCTTCACATACATCTGAAATTTTAAAGCAGAAAACAAGGTAAACTACAATATTATGTAAATGGCTTTATCATATGACGTCGCATCTGAGAGTGTAATAAAGCCATGCATTAAAAACGATAATCCACTAGTTGATTAAATATGCAAATTACGTCGTAATTTTATGCGTTGACGTCCCATAAAACTAATGGCAAAATCGAGCCGTATTAGTGCAAAATTTGCTAATAAAATGCGATTTTAGTGTCATATGATAAATAGAATCTTGCATTCGTGCTCATGTATTATTGAATTTATTAAACTCGTTGGGAAAAACGAAAAGATGCTCGGCAAAGCCTCGCATCTTATCATTTTCCCCAACTCGTTTAATAAATTCAATAATACATGAGCACTCGTGTAAGATCCTCTATGTAAATGGCTAAAAGACGGGTTTTCTTCCAAAACAATCCCAAAACTCTACATCAGTCTCACAAGACGGAATTAAAATTTTTAGATGGTCTTGAATGACAAACTGACATTTTATACCAGAATTATACAAAACTAAGTTGTGGTAATTGAAAGGGACTCACTTCGTAGTTTAACCATATGAATCTGTCTGGCACATAACATTGAATAAAATCGGCTGTAGGCATTACTCTTCTTATGATTACGACTTTTGGAAACATATTCTACTGTTCCCGATATAAGTAAGCTTTCAGTAACTGAGTCTCGCCATTGCATAGCCCTCATAGCCATTTCATATTATTGATGTTTATTGATATGAACCTTTAAAAATTATTTTGAAGCTCTCTACAGAGGACAACTAATAAGGTATCGCTAGTACATAACCTTTTTCAAAGTTCTCAGATACAATAAAATGAAAAGATCCAGGTCCATAAATTGCAGCTAGCAAATAGTTTAAAGGAAAAGGCATTGTTATTTTCAAATGTACCTTTGCAAAGTTCAAGACGTTTAATCACTGTATATTCGAATCAAACAGGAAGTATTTGGCAAATACCTTAAATTGCCTATGGAAAACATGGATCGAGCTTCCTGATTTGTGCAGGTGTGAAGAACGGCAGAGTCAGATATCAAGGTCGTAAACAAGAGTGATTGCTGCATTTGTGATTTATTGCTATGAGTCTGATTATTATCAATCTGTACTATTCTTTTAATTTCTTGCAGACTAAGAACGGAATCTCTGATACTTTGAAGGGGGTCTTTATAACTTACTTAACGGTTGGGTTTCTTGGCAGTTGTCATTGCATACATCAGTATTACAACATTTAACACAAGACGGTATATTCGTTGATCGCCTTCGTCGCCCAATTATAGCTGGTCCTATAGGATTGCTCGTGTTATGACAAGTCTGCAAAAAATGATAGGGTAAATGGGTACCATTCTCTATATTTTGCCAAAAGAACAGCTTTTGTGGATTCGTTTTGCTTTCAATGACGAATGTGGTAGCTCTTGAAAATTGGGGATGTACTCAAAGGAGTATTCCGTTCATTTAAGGGTTGACCCCAAATAAGAACGCAGGCGCACAAAATAAATAAAAGGCTGAATTGGTTCCTCTAAATATGTACCCTTTCACCTAAAAGTGTTAAGCAATTTAAGAATGTGAGTGGTAACGTGAATGTTCCAAATGTTAAAAATAGAAATGCCATGTGGAATAACTATATAAATACAAAATAAAGTGGTAGCTTGTACCCATCTTAGAGTCGCCGCTCCTGAAATATCCTCAGAATACTTTATCTGGTATCCGTTGAAAGACTTGTTCATTTCGCTATCCAGTTGTGTTTTCTTCCTACCTGCGTTGTTCCTTCGTGTTACTCTTTTCCGTTTAGTGCCGCGGGTGACATGCTGAATTTTATTGAGAATCAGTTACCGATCATTGCCTGTTTACACACAGTTTTGCGTATATATACAGACAAACCCTTTTGTATAACTTTCGCTATATCGTTAGTATGGAATGACTATAGCTAAACTAATATAAAACTAGGCACTGCCTGTAGGCGAGCACATTGCTCTTTACAGTGTGTGAGTGGTATGGTAAAATCTCTCTATGGCTGCTGTCATCTTAACTCCAAAGTTTTGGACAAAAATGCGTGGCGGACGTGTAGACCCTGGTCTGACTACTCATTGTACGGTTCTGGATTCAATTTCACAACGTTATTTTTGTCGCATGAAACTTGTAATAAAATTGTGACAAACTGATGAAACACTGTCAGAGATCTTTCCCATCCCATTTTCTCATCCGAAAACGGGCTATAATTTTATTGTTCAGTTTCTTATCTGCGGTGCCTTCTATTTCCTTTTTCACCCAACGCTCAGCCTCCTTGCATTTTGTGTACTGACCATATAGTGATCTACTCATAAAAGCGGTTAACGTTGTCGCCATCTTGCCATTCTCAAACCGAACGTTTAACGTCGTTACGTGACGTAGCGACAGAAAAACTGAAAGACCTCCGTTCCTTATTGTTTTGTTGATTTCTACGCTCGTATTGAAACCAGTCAAATTTGGATAATAACTTCGTGGTGTCGTTACGAAAGAAATCTCATTGAAGTAATGTATCGTCATGGTAAATATATGCCTTACCAATTTTCTACCTTAGAGCTCCCCCGCTTTCAAATCTCCTATGGAGCTTTGATTTAGCAGGCGCTAAGCGCCTGCAATGCGAGTGCTCGCTATAACTAATTTACTTTTACTTACGTTTATAGATCTGCAGCCACTTTGGTATCTAACACCCGTTGACTCAGTCGTCCTCATCACTACACACATCTGTAAGAAATTTTATAGTCGAATGTCTACAAGTGCACAGCTATTAAATAACCACAATTGCAAATGGGGGTGGGGGTCACGAAATATTAATTCCCTTCGGCACAGCCGAAGTAAATTATGAATCGTATCTGCCCGACAGCACATGCGTTAATCAGTTATATATCACGGGTCAGGGAAAACATTTCATTCTAATGTTATACCGGAGCAAAAATGCAATATCAATTTTCCAAAGGACTATTTTAAGGTGTCCATTGACAGAAGCAAATGTTTACGTTCGACATCATCCAGTGGCCAAATTGACGTCTCGACGTTAGCAACGTGAATTATCACACATTTTCACACGACTATTTCTTATGCTTTCAATAGGGAAAACGTAAACATCATGGAAGAACAAATGACGGCTACGACAGAATTTAGCGTTTTGTCTGTGTTGGTGGCATTTATCATGCTACTACTATATAATTCAACCTGATAACCTGGGGTATAATAGCATAATGTTATATCATGTCTGTTTAGAGCTGCGATTGCGTAAAGGATGTTTGGCAATTCCTTTGGAAGGATTCTCTGGAGACGATTGGCTACATACTGATGTTGGCCGTAATAACAAAGTTTGATAGATTAAATAAGCACCGACCTATGTCATCACGCAAATGCAACCTCAGAAAGTTCGGACAAAGTAATGTGTTTGCTATTCATTGTTTGATTCACTATGCCTTAAGGTCCTCTGATGGTTGCCTGATAAATACAAAAGCATGTTCAATTATTTTGATATCTCGCTTATCAGGCTTAACCAGAAAAACGTAGGAATCGACAAGCCTCGCCATTCTTAATCTGTTCTTGTCTTGCCTGATAAATTTAATATCACTGACACTAAAGGGTATTCTCTTATTATTGACTGCCTATTTTATCACAGTTTATCAACATGGGCACAAAACGTTTCGAGCTGTATTTAGTTAAAGAGCATGTGTGTATTATGTTGTAAGTTGTTGCTTAGCTTTAACGTGTTAGCCAATCCCATGTATTCTGTGATAGCACATGTATGCTCGAGATGACATAATTAGACCAGATATTTGAATCGAGTCACATTCTTTTGTTGTTGTTTTTGTTTGGCGTGTTTCAAGTTTCCACGTGAGCTACATCAGTTTTTTTTCTTCAGAAATTAAAAATACACTCAGAACCTACAGGAAGCTGAAAGGTTGCTATCACAGTGACACAGAGAAGGAAGATATCGTGGCCCGACCGGAACTCGAACCCGCGGCCTCTTACTTACAAGCACATTTGGTCGACCTTTGACATTTTTTTGCCTCTGCTTAATTAGATTCGTCCTCGAATCTGCTCGGAACAACGGAGGTACTAACTAGACATTCAGTCAGTTCCTGAAGTGTAGTTACTCTTGAAATATGCATATTTTGATGCTCGCGGCCCTAGCCGTGAGCCAACACTCTGCATTCAAATGTCATAGGTGAGGAAAAAATCGTGGCCAGACCGGGACTCGAGCCCAGAGACTCTCGCTTATCGTGCGAGCACTCTGCTAACTAAGCTACCTAGCCACTTGGTCAACCTTTGACAGCTGTCACTGTACAATCAAATTTGGATGGCTAAGTAACCTGGAATACTTTACAAAGAAGAAACTAAACCACACAAAAACTCGAAGGACTTCTATGCTTAAGGTGTGAATTTTCCCCATGATTAAAAAGTTATACGGATCCCTGACTTTTGCTTTGCATTTATGACTATAACATATAAATTGCATGACAATTGAATTTTCAAGTGTTTGTGTGTATGTAAAGTACGTTAAACATACGCTGACGTTAACGTCATTGTTGAGATAAATTGTAAAGTATCCTCAAACTGATCGTTGAAATAATGATTTATTGTATACATTTCACCCTTTTTTGACTCCCATTACTTACATAACAGACAACACTGGATATTTTTAATTATATGTATGTGACCTTGACCTCATTTCAAGGTCATGGTACACAATATAATACTTTAAGATCACAGTTCTTCTGTTGACCATTCTTCTTCTTTGGCTTACTGAGTATCGTTCCCCGCCCCCCCCCCCCCCCGTGACCCAGCTTCCCACTCATATATATTGCGTACTTGCATGGCATAAGTCGGCTGCAAGAAGGAAATGCTGGGTCACGGGGGGGGGGGGGAAGTAGTTGTATTTAGTTATAGTGAAGCGTTCTCTTTTGGCCGCTTTGACTGGAAGTATAACTGTGATTTTGCATGTTTAGATGTAAATCAGGCGTAAAAAGAAGAAAATCATTGCTTTGTATTGTGATATGCGTGTTTTTAGCATGCATTTATGACAAAAAATTATGGAATGAATGACTGATTTAAATATTTTTATTATCTCAAAACATGAGGCATGCAAAAACCTTGAATTTAGGGTAGGTAGGGTCAGATTGGATTATCTCCCCATGTCTTTGGGTCTGAATCACAAATGATCTGATTCCATACGGTTTACATATCTGTGGAAGCTCTGCTAAGAAAAAATTGCACAATTTATACTTTTGAAAATTCGGACCTGTCGCGCCGGTATAATGGGGAAAATTCTCGCCTTAATCATAGAAGTCCTTAAATGATTCGAGAATGTGAACTTTGCGATTTTATTTCAATTATATTATATTGCTTGATTATTTATGGTTCGTTTTTTAAATAATATTGCAAAAGCACTAATTTAGAATATATTTACAATTTTTCTAGCAGGCACACAATGTTGAAACGCCGTTGAATTAGTCTTGGTGCATTATTGGAACGTAATGTGCCCATAGTGTGTACACTTACCTCATTAGTAGCGCAAGTGGTTATATTATGACATTGATATGGGTCGTTTAATAAGTTGCATGCAAAGCAAATCCGCCCACGAGGCTTTGGATAACCTGCAAACACAAACAAACATATAGGTTTGAAAACACTTTCATACGAACTATTAAGCAGACAGTCACAGAAAAACAGAAAAGATGCAAGCCTCATAATGCCGAACAGTGATCCCCATGACGCATTTTTCACTCTGAACCTAACATCCATGAAAGACACTAATAGTCCTACAACTTTATCCAGCGTTACGGCCAGAATAAGACAAGATGGAACCATGAGTAGTCAGAACACTGGTCGAGGCATATTCACATACCAGCGTCTTGAAGGTTAAATATCTGCGTCTTCAAAACAAGTGTTAGACATACTGTGATTGACATCAGGTTGGTTTAGGCCTATACCGGACGTCGAAGTAAATAAACCGAAAGGCGTTTGTTGATAGTGTTAGAATTCCTTAAAATCAATTATTTTTTTAAATCTTGAGGGGTGCATACAATGGAATATACCATGGTGGTGTGGCACAGATAGACAAATCTGTCCCTTTGAGGGGCTGATTTATTTTTCTGTCTTCAATTCACACCTATGAAAAAAATGCATGTAATGCCTTACCAATATCTCCGCATCCATCGGTATTACAGACACTGCTGTTGCAGCATTCCCTGCAAAGTATGTAGGCACCAGTTGTAGAAATTCTTGCTGATGTGGAATTTGAAGCACTGTTGCATATCTGAAAAGATTTATTATAATACTATTTGGTGTCTTTGCGAAGCCACCCCAATGACCTATCGCCGCAGATGGTGTCGCAGTATCGACGGGTTATAGCTTTGACAGTTAACACTTAGTCTAGAAGACACGAAGTAATCTAATACCAGCCGCAGGCAATGTGTACGTTAATCCAGGAAGCTCCAGATACACTTAACATAAAAACGCGCGAGACCAGGCGGTAGTCAAAAGTGTTACGTTTAACATCATGACATCGCTTGCCGGGCGACCGTAAAGTACTTTCTGGGTAAACCACTTAGAAGATTAAAAATCTCGTTGCTTGTTCCTGGCTAATGATCATTTAATTCGTGCCTCATAAAATGTAAAGAAGTTATCAAAATTTAAGACTTTGCAGTTTATTTGCACTATCTAATTCAATGATATCACCAAAGGGCTTTCTCACATCTGAAACTCAAAAGGCAATGACGTTGTTTTAGAACTGGGCGTATGTATAGCTAACATTATCTTACGTCAAGTTCTTATACATGATTTACCAACGCCTTCAACGGGAACTTGGCAACCACATAAGCCTCCTTCTATAGGCGCCACAGCCATGGCAAGCTATTGTGGAGATAGAGGATCTTACATGAGTGCTCATGTATTATTGAATTTATTAAACGAGTTGGGGAAAAAGATAATATGCGAGGCTTTGCCGAGCATCTTATCGTTTTCACCAACGAGTTTAATAAATTCAATAATACAGGAGCACAAATGCAAGATTCTATTTCTCATATGACACTAATATCGCATTTTATCAACAAAATTTACACTAAAACGTCACGATTTCGCCTTAGAAAAAGCGACGTTTTTATGGACGTCAACGTATAACGTTACGACGTAATTTGCATATTTAATCCACTAGTGGATTATCGCATTTAATGCATGGCTTTATTACACTCTCAGAGTCGACGTCATATGATAAATGCAATTAATGTATGTTCACGTTATGAAGTCTTTGTGTTAAATTCGGTTGGCTAATTATTTGGTTGGGAAAATATCAGACACCTCTTCAATAACGGGACGATTCGTCCAATTTATAAGGAGAAGAGTTCCCTAGGCATAAAATAGTGACACCTCAGCATTCGTACTTCTGACAGCAATAAGTTACAATTTGTCTTTTCATGTTTTTAACTGTGTGTATTATAGTAAATGAGACCTTGTCTGTTTATTTCTCGTTCCTTCTTCCGTCCCTGCTTTTGATTGTATCTAACGACTGTGTATTTATTTGCTTTTATTTTCAAATGTCATATTTATAGATATTGGCTATAAAAGGCAATGGAAGATGACAGGGGCTAATGCGATATGTATCTACCAAAAGCATGACACATTGTAGTTCGTTTATATGCCCAGGTAATATTTTTATTAAGTATCAGGAATAATAAAATTAAAAAAAACTCATTATAATTGTCGTATACTAATCTAATATATAAAATGCAATTACATCAATATCCTTGCAGCCTGTGGTATAAGACATTCTCAGGTCCTTTGCAAGATGTTTTTCAACGGAACAAACCTGCAAAAATATATTATTAGAGCAAACAGATCAACAAATTAACACGTCCGCAGCGTTGTCAAGAGGTAGTAAGGTAAGCGGAAAAAATGACACACTTACAAAAACAGCACGAATTTCTATGACAACGAAGCTATAACCACATTTATATTTGAGCTGCGACAGGACTAAACCAACAAAATGGCATGTGCGGCCAGCGACGCCTCACATCAGCCTGGGCCTCCGCCCATTCTAATAAAAAAAACTCGCTATCCACGTGGAGCTAGCTTAAGTACCCTTTAAGCGCACAACCAAGAGTTTGATGAGACTGGGCGGATACCTAGGCTGATCAGAGGCTTGGCGTGGTGCATATGCCTCTTTGTTCGTTTTGTCGTGCCGCGGCTCATTTGAACATTGTACCATGTATACCCACACTGGCTTGCCATGTGTACTTACTAACGATTTAAATGAAGAGACATGGCTAATTCGTATATCTTATCAAAAATGACTTAGTCTCGAAACAATGAATCAATCTCAAAACATTTAATCGTAGGTTATATGCGTACATGTAGCAGAGCAAATTTAAAATTGGCATATATTTGCATGCTTCATGTGAACTTCAGAAACATACATGAAGTTTAACAAAGGCTATAACAAACTTCCTTTATTTCAATAGAAAACATGACAGAATAAGTTGAAAGCTTGTATTCATCACTTGCGTCTCAGATCCGATAGCTTATTGGAAGCCAATATAGTTATCTGCACTTGCACTGAATTCAGATATACATGAATGCTGCGCCTGCCATAAACAGGTAAATAAGCACACGTTAAGGGGAAGCCACTTTGTCGTTTATCTATCTCTGCTTCTCTTCTCATTGGGAGGCAGATTTTAAATCCTTTAAGAGAAGACCCAATTTTATAAGACATTCATTTTTTATGAAAGTCACCAGATTCTAAAATCTTGAAAGTAGGCCGGGGGTCAAGTAGCAAGGCCCTGGTTAGGGGGCAGGGGCGAGGCCCCCGGAAGCTCTTTGATTTACGTCAAGGGAAGCAAACAGGAAGCCACAAATGTTTATCCTATGTTAAATTGGCAAAGCACACGTACTATTTACCAAACGCATATATAGCCAAAACTCTTTGATAGGCTATCTGAATAGCATTGGCTTTCTGGTGTCTGCATGTACAGCCTTATCTAAATGCGCCGCGACTTGACAAAACCAACAAAGTGGTTGTGCGCCCAGAGTAGACTCAGATTAGCCTGGGCATCCGCCTAGTCTGATCAGAGTCTTTGCTGTCCGCATGGAGGTCGCTTTGACCCTTAGCTACCCTTTAAGCGCTTTGCGAAAAGTCTGACTAGACTAGGCGGATGCCCAGGCTGATCTGCGTCTGCGCTGGGCGCACAACCACTTTGTTGGTTTTCTCGTGTTGCGGCCCAAATGGTATTACTTAATGAAGACACGTGTTGCTCACCACAGACGCTAAGTCTCAAATATATCTATAATTTAAAGAGTAACTACCTCTTTGAGAAGCAAAAACAAATACTTCAATGTCACACTGATTTGCCTTCGAAATGTACCCTTTCGCAGTAGATATTAACCATCATGTTTTATGGCTAACAGTGCATGGTGTAATTTGCTTAAGATGCAAATATAGAACGAACTTGAGACATCAATGTCTTAATTAGTGTGTACCTGATTCTGAGAACAACGGGTCACGTTGTGGCAATATGTTATATTAGCAACCTCTGTGCAATGAAGACATGTGAGAGTTCCGTCTGTAAAAACATGCAGAAAAATAAGTGATATATCATAAGGCTTATATCATGTTGCGTTGCTTAATTTGCTCTACTGCACTCCATAAAAAAGCTTGTCTGCAACGGACAGTGCAGTTGTTTATGTTGTGAAGCCTTTTAAGACATTTAAATAAAACTTTGCTTCAGTCTACGTGTTTATGTGTAAACAATTGACATTTGGACTAGGAAAATACAACAAAGGAATGTGGTCAAAGTATCCAAATAATAAGTCCGAACGCGTAAGTCATTTAAACATAGACAATTTCGGAATATTTTAGATAGACAGACACGGACCCTAAAACAGAGGTGTGATCAAGTGCCCGCGGGAAGTAAGCAAACAGATCTAGAGATTTCACGAATATACACAATAAAAGTGTCACAAATGCTTCGTAATAAATTGCGGTTGAGTTTTTTTTTATCTGAACTATGTAAAACGTGTCTGTCGCGTATATTCTCTGCTTGCATCAGCCATCAAAGGTCATATGAGCCGCGTCACGAGAAAACCAACAAGGTTGTTGTGCGCTCACCGCAGACTCAGATCCGCCTGGGCATCCGCCCAGTCTGGTCAGACTCTTCGCTGTCCGCATGGAGGTAGCTTAGACCATTGGCCACCCTTTAAGCGCTTAGTGAAGAGTCTGATCAGACAGGGAGGATGCCAAGGCTGATCTGTGTCTGCGCTGGGCGCACAGCCATTTTGTTGGATTTCTCGTGTCGCGACTCAATTATGTTTAAAACTAAAGGGACATGATAATTACTGTAATCGTCCTAAAATGAAAAACAGTCAGGCTAAAAGATGCGTCTTAAAATCAGATGGAATGACAACCATTCTGAATTCTAATATGACTTCCTCTATCGGGAACATGTAGCATATAAACAAACGTTTCTTAAACTGACACGAATGAATCATGTTACGAGCAAGGTAGTATAATCTGTGTGTATTACATAGTCTCACCTGTTCTTGCAGCGATAGCAATTAGAAAGATGGAAATAATGGTTCTTTCAAGCATTTCTCTTGAGCTGAAAATTGTTAAACAAAGAACTGCCAAAATTACAAACTATTGCATTATGAATAATACAATAACAAAAAAACATAAAAAACACACAAATGATCAGTAATTACACACATCACAATAAGAATTATTACAAATTGAAAAGTCTTGCAAGGTCCTAAAACATTAACGGCATTTTTTTGTTTGACTTGCTTCAAGTTATGTTTGTAATATTTTGTAGACACTGATACCACGTTTTCAGGCCCAAATCGTTCAATATTAGGCTAAATAAGTACAGGCTAAATAAGTACAGGCTAAATAAGTACACTCAAACAAAGCGCAATAAAAATATACGTTATTACATCACATTTGGCGTCATATAACTTGCATTTTCTATAATTTAGGCATATTTCTGTCACTGTTCAACCAACACTATCAGACAGAAAAACATAAACCTGTAAAGTTGGTTTGCACTAATAAGGGCCATGGTTGCTGTCAAAGCATGTGTAATATCTAACCAATACAATGTAGAAGGCACAGTGAGTGAATGCTACTTACAATTTAACTCTAACTGTCACTTAATTAAATGATCTATCAGACTTATTTATAAATTCTTAAAGTATATATCCTACATTCAGTACGATATCATAACAATCCTATCATTAGAAGGTATCAAATAGTCCGGTATTGAGATCACAGTAGTGTTTGTTTTGTGATAAAAAGTAACATGTTTACTATGATCATAGTCAGGTATCTTTTCATATCTAATCGTTTCAAAACCGGACACAACAGTTAGTAATCAAGTACATAAAATCCTGGATGGTGCAATATATTGATTGCGCGTGTGCAAGAAGCGCATTGTGTGCGCATAACATGTTAGACAAAAAGACATGACTGAAGAATTCGCGATTTTTTTATGTACTTTTCTAGTGTATTATATAGAGGTTCTTACAGGAGTGTCCATGTATTATTGAATTAATTAAACGAGTTGGGGGAAAAAATAAGATGCGAGGCTATGCCGAGCATCTTATCGGTTTTCTCCAACGAGTTAAATAAATTCAGTAATACAGGGGCACGAATGCAAGATTCTATTTATCATATGACACTAAACAGTCCAGCACACAAGAGCAACTGGCCACACATATCGCATCAGATTCTGTTTGACCTCAGCACTCATTCAAGACTGTGATTGTAACAGTACATAAAGTGCTGGTATCTATTTAGCCCTATTATATGTTTGCAGTTTAAGCATTTTTTGTTTATTTTACTGCAAGGATACAAGAACTTTGAAAACTTTATCTGATTATCAAAACATTAAGGGAGTCTGGCATGTGGTAGTAATGATGGATATAGAGATAACTTGTGAAGGTCACTGTGAAAAATCTTCACACTTTCTAGACCATCTGAGCCTCACTGTAAAAGCGCATTTTTGTTTGCAAATAATTTTGCACTAAAACGTCACGATTTTGCCATTAGAAAACGCGACGTTATCATGGACTTCAACGCCCGATGTTCGTCGTAAAACGTTACACTCAAATGACGTCTTGGTTATTAGCAATTAAGCGCACAAAGAATATTCATTCGTTAGTTCGTTTATTCTATTGTTCACTTCAATAATTCATTCATTCATTCGCTCATTCATTCATTTTTTTTTATGACTGACAGATTGATATACAGTTGATACTCGTAATCTCAAACATTGATATCTCAAAGCTCCCTCTTATAACCAAGAATATAGGTTGGGCACTCTTTGTCTTTCCATTACAACTCCGGATATTTCAAACTACTGATACTCAAAGTTAATTTCCTGGGACCAGGAGATTTACTTCGAGATATCAGTATTTTGAGATGATCTTCGAATTTGACATACCGAGAGGAGACTGTATCTATTGACCTTACTGAATGGTTCGTCTAGTGATTATAATAAGTAAATAGAGACATGGTTGGGATCAAATTTAACGCGCAATTTACTTCACAGAGAAGATGACTATCTCGGTGCATATCTTCTGATATCTTCAGGCACTTCTTTATATATATACCGAACAGCAAATGTATACACAGGTGCAAGTTGGCGTTTAACAGGTTCAGAGAGCGTTTTATTTTTTTTTTCTCTCTCTCTCTTGTCTATAATACAAGCCCTTTACTACGTTACCGCATTATTATCAATAACTGCAGGTTATCAAGAAAATACCTCTATTTACTAAACTGTTTAATGTCACTTGTTCTTCGGTCATATTTTTAAATTTTACATCAACGGCTGGACATCCATACTGAAATTTTCAAACAAAACGGAAAGACTGTACGTCATTACTGTACGTCATTAGAGCTAAAAATTGCGTTCCTGGGACATTTTATGAGAAATCAAAATGATATTCTTTATTTCTAACATTTAAAGCGCAACACAAAAATTTGCACATTTCTGTTATCTTCAAACAATGTGCATTTCTGATAAACATCGCTAATTTATACATGTTAGTTCAAAATCTGACAAATTTAGTTTTCTTAAAGCAATTCAAAAATTGGGGTGCCGTTTTTACGTCATGGGACAATTACTGAGAAATTGAAACTGGCATCTTAAAATTTTCATTTCACGAGCAGTCTTAAATAGATATATCTCACGATAAAGAGTAACTATTGTGCATTTAAGATAACTTTTAATCATACCAATCCTCCTTTTCCTTCCGTGTTTAAATGTATTTGTTCATAACGCCGGTGACATTTCTTCTGTCGATGGACATTTTCTATTTACAATTATGCTTCATATTTTTTCACCTTAAAGGCGCCCGTATGAGAAAAAACACGGACATTGTGTCAAAGGTGCATTATGGTACACGTCTGTTAAAAATTTGATATATTCTCGTGCGTCTTAAATGGTTCATTTATCATTTTTTGATTGGAGGTGGCCGAAAAATGTGACGCTGGACATGGGATTTTGGACCAAAAATCGTACAGCTGTGCCGTCCCTCCTTAAAACAGTATAATTAAAATAATCAAAATATACACAGTCCTATTCTGCAGAGTTTTAGCTTTCTTTTGATGTATAACATGAATACCAATGTATTGAACCACTCTTATTTCGAATTTTCGGCCTTAGGCCTTCTTCAGGAAATTTGGAAACAATTATTTCAACTATGTGGCATCCATTTTGAAATCATGATATTTGCATCAGTAGTTGACAGGGGTGACGTCACATCATTTCCTGTAAAGTTACTAATAAGTTGGCATAACGTCAAATGACGTGACGTCACTTCCCGCCAAAACAGAGTACAAAACCACTATTCCAACATGCCATGGATATTAAGAGCAGAAGAACAACTCACACTTAAATAAATAAATAAATAAAAATTAAAATTAAATAAATAAATGAATAAAAAAAAAATATAAATAAATAAATAAAAAAAATAATCATAATAATAATAATAACAGCAACAATAACAACAATAATGTATATAGGAGATATATATCTATATATACATCATTATTATTACTATTGCTATTTTAATTATTATAATATTATTATAAAACAAAAAAACAAAAACTCTAAACTGTCCCCTGTCACAAAATAGCATCCTCAAATCGTCTGCACTGCACTTAATTTAATTTTATATTGCATCCTTGCATTTTAGTTTTAAGTTTCACTATCCACTGTTCCTCGGCTAACTGTCTGTATATGCGACCTTCTCGAAACATTCTTTGTAAGATGGAAACTCTTATATGCTGCTCCCCATGGCCCTCAAAATGTCTCATTATTGGTTTTACCATTTTACCCGTCTACCCATGGACGGGTAGCTCGGACACATTGGAGGAATTTGCAGAGTATGCCAATAGAATTCACAGGAACATCAAGATAGAGCTGAGATACAGTAGGGAGAAGATAGAATTTCTTGACACATGGGTTCACCTGGAGAATGGCAGGGTCTACACTAGTCTCTACAGGAAACCTACTGACAAACAGCTCTACCTGCACAAGGCATCAAATCACCCACCAAGCACAAAATCAGGCCTAGCTTATGGACTTGGATTAAGGCTAAGGAGAATTTGTGAGAAACAAGAGGACTATCAAGTACACAGAAAAGAGTTGAAGGTCCAATTGAGGAAAAGGGGCTATTGTGATTGAGCCTAGAACGAGATGACCTTCTTAATGTGAAAACCAAAGAAAAGAAAGAAGAAAGAGTACCCTTAGTGCTTACTTTTTCAAAACACCTGCCAGACATCCATAAGATAGTTAGAAAACACCTACCTGTGCTGCATAGGTCCGATAAGATGGCTAAAGCGGTCCAGAAGCCTCCAATAGTGGCGTACAGACGGGACAAAAATCTGGCTGATACCCTGGTTCATGGGAAGACAAACAAGGCAGTGAAACAGACTGATAGCACATGCTCCTGCAAGGTATGCAATGCCATACATAAAGATGAAGTATGGAGTTCGACTAAAGACGCCAAATACAAGACGGCTGAGAACGTGAGTTGCAGGGATAGAAACGTTGTCTATGCCCTTATCTGCAGCAAATGTGACAAGACTGTGTATGTTGGAGAAACTGAGAGGACACTGAAAGAGCGAATAGATGAACATCTACGGGACGTCAAAACCAATAATGAGACATTTTGAGGGCCATGGGGAGCAGCATGTAAGAGTTTCCATCTTACAAAGAATGTTTCGAGAAGGTCGCATATACAGACAGTTAGCCGAGGAACAGTGGATAGTGAAACTTAAAACTAAAATGCAAGGATGCAATATAAAATTAAATTAAGTGCAGTGCAGACGATTTGAGGATGCTATTTTGTGACAGGGGACAGTTTAGAGTTTTTGTTTTTTTGTTTTATAATAATATTATAATAATTAAAATAGTAATAGTAATAATAATGATGTATATATAGATATATATCTCCTATATACATTATTGTTGTTATTGTTGCTGTTATTATTATTATTATGATTATTTTTTTTATTTATTTATTTATATTTTTTTTTATTCATTTATTTATTTAATTTTAATTTTTATTTATTTATTTATTTAAGTGTGAGTTGTTCTTCTGCTCTTAATATCCATGGCATGTTGGAATAGTGGTTTTGTACTCTGTTTTGGCGGGAAGTGACGTCACGTCATTTGACGTTATGCCAACTTATTAGTAACTTTACAGGAAATGATGTGACGTCACCCCTGTCAACTACTGATGCAAATATCATGATTCAAAATGGATGCCACATAGTTGAAATAATTGTTTCCAAATTTCCTGAAGAAGGCCTAAGGCCGAAAATTTGAAATAAGAGTGGTTCAATACATTGCTATTATAATTTTTATTCCCTTTGGAAGAATTAGTTTGAAGAATTTATAACATGAATAGTTTCCGCTGAAAATAAATGATTCTTTTGCAAATGACCCTCTGGAATTGTCTACTGTTCGAACGTCGTGCGTGACGCCATAACGTTACGGCGTAATCTGTATGTTTAATGTCCTAGTGGATTATTGTTTTTAATGCATTGCTTTATTACACTCTCAGACGCGATGTTATTTGATAAAAACTGTTTTATTATAAAGGTCAGCTGATATGTTTATATCTTCATCATTTCTGTCATTACTGTTTGTGCAGGCATACAGCTGAAATAGTTCTCATACATACTCTATTACATTCCTCAATGACTCGAATGCAATACGTGCTTTTGTCTTTTTCACAAAACACGTACAACTAAATTATAATATTTCACACTGGTCTGGCATTCAGCACAGACAACAAAGACAATGTACAGGAAACTTGCTTGTTTCTCCCGTTTGGGTAAGTTTGTTTCAGAAGTATTGTCCCATGGATCATCCCACTTCCGATTTTTGAATTCGGAATCAAAAGGTTTACTGCATTGATACGTATAGTCAAGAAATACTTGAAAAAAAATCTGGCAATAACGACCATGACATCGAATTTGTAAAGAAACTTATTTAAGCACCGTATTTATACCAGACAGAGTTTATTTATAACAATCTGGTCTAGCTAAGAGGCTTTACTAACCGTCGGGTCCGTAAAAACGATAACTTGAAATCAAATTACGAAGTACTCGAAAACAATTGAGTTTTGTAAAACGTTGCCTTCGTTTCCTGTGTTGAATTACAGACCAGTGTAATATTTAATAAGTGTATTTGACACCAAATTTGTTATTTTGATCTGAATCATCACTTTGTCAGTCTGTCTGTTTGCAAATGCTGCTTGACTTATCGTTTCTCCTTGCGTCTCCGATCGTCTTTATACAGAAATAATGCTCCCAGCTCATACACCGGAGTTTGTTTGGAAGAGCCTAACCACTATCGTGAGCGTTTACTAGCTCTGGATTATATCATCAGTTTCTGTAATTCCTCAACCGCTCTAAATGAAGTGTGGAAGAGGCGTAAATACCGTAAACATCCATTTATCTACTCCTCAGTGTCTGATTATAATACTGACGTTCCCGGCTCACTTTTCTTTAAATATTGGTCCTACTTCTTTTTCAATTCTAACAGTGTCGTTTGTTTACGAGGGGGGGGATGGGGGTCGGTTGGTGCGATGGTGCTGTGTGTAACTTCCAGGCGTCTTACTAATTTGAAACGTTGTAGGGCAAGGGCCTACTGTGCTTGCAGTAGGTGCGAATTGGGGGTTGTTTGGACATTTTGCTCTCGTCTATCATTTCCCCTCTTTCTCCCTCTCTTGGAGACGGCCCGATATAGACTGAAATACTGTCTCAAAGGGCCGTTAAACCCAAATCAATCAATCAACCAATCAATCGTTTACGAGGCGTCACATGTTCAAACTTTTTATATGCAAAAACATGTCATTCTTTGCCGAACATTGTTTGCTGCTTTTCAGACCAAATGATCATCACATATTCTTCAGTCAGAAATACATGTAGTCCCACACCTCGTGGTTTAGAAACTAGATGCTTTTAGGGTTCCGAGTCCTTGACTAACGGCTTCGATAAGCTAAGGATGTTTTTTTTCATCTGGAGCCGTATTTATAAAACGTATTTATAAAGAAGTGGTTGCTATGCTGTTGCTAAGGCTGAATTTCTATGTAGTTTCCCTATAACTATGAAATTTGCTTGAAGGAACAGTCTTTTACAGACTGTTCCCCCAGAGCAAATTTCATAGTTGTAGTGAATCTCCTTCATAGAAATTTCGCCTTAGCAATAGCATAGCAACCACTTAAGCCTTATAAATACGGCCCCTGGATCTGGATACTTCTATAGAATAAGGCCAGAATAAAGTATGTTTGTAGTGCACTAATAAGTCATAAGGCTTGTTGTTGTACATTGAGTCTAAAAGGAAAAAAATCCGATTGTGTTCTTGTATGTGTTTAATTTTTCCAAAGGTTATCATTATAGATTTTCATACGTATGCAGCTTAGAAAATAGATTCAGCAAACCAAAGTAGTAAGTTCAAATTATGACATAGACAGAATTTCCCGGAAAGCCTTTCGCTTGATATGCAGCATTTCAATAATTGATATTTGAAAAATCTATGTGTACTTTTATTTTATTCATGGCGAAACAAATAAAAATCTTATAGGTGGCCTTAAGTTCACAATTAATTAAATAAACCGAGAAACAAATTAACTAGCCATTCAAGAGACTTGGGCTGTATGTTTGCATGTCTTTTTTATACATTTATCCTGGTTTATACCTTGATTGAAGTATACACTGAGAAGTGTACTTCTCTATAATCTGGTGTATGCCTACGCAATCCGAAATAAATAATAGCGAAAACTAATGTATTTTCACATGTGTTAATCAAATAATTCAAGTCATGTTAATTTGCAGTGTAAACATGTAATGTATGTCACGCTTACAAACATAAACTATGCATCTCAAAATCTTTCAGTGCCTTTTACTTATAGAAGCATTTTGATAAAAGAGTAATTTATTCTTTATTCTTTAACCGTTATTTGAAAAGAAGTCAGAATAATAAAATGATCGACAATAAAAGTGCTTTGCAAATATAAAATTCGGTTTATATTACTTAGTATACCAATGTTCTCAAATACTTTCTAGGGACGGAATTGCAAGAGGGTTTTTATCATGTTTACGAGTTTGTAAGTTCAAGTTCCATAACACAGTTTTAAACTGAGATGAAAATAAGATGGCGAAAGTTCCACTTTCTTGGAGATATTAAACATAAGCTATAGACATTAATTGCATACACATATACAAAACCTCGTTTTGAAGAAAACATTTTGGACAAAAAGAGCTGCAATGCTAAAACATCAATAGTTATTCTAAATTAGCTTTTTTTATATATAAGTACCAGCTTCAGATGCATATTAATTCATGATCAGAGTCTTTCTGCAAAACTAAAGCTCCAATGATATATTATAATTGTAATAATTATGTATTATTGTTTGTTTTAATTTAAAAATGATTTATATTTATAGATCCCCGCCACTGAAACATATACGCTTTTCAACATAAACAAATAGAAATGCAGTTTGTTATATTTGTTTAATAATTTAAATATCAAAAGCAGAATATACCCTTTTTTAAGTCTGCCAAACAATGCTTACAGAAGGAGAGTGTCTGTGTCTTGAGGGGACTGCTGATAATTAGGCATTATCTCTGAAAAGGACGATTACTCATAGCCAATCTATTATAAGCCCTGTGTGTCTACCATCACTAGTTTGACAGGCGCTTGTTCCTCAGCGCTTGTTAGTGAGGTATACTTCATTGTGATGATAAAAATGACGTTAGCAATGAAATTTTGGCAGACGGTAAATGCCCACTTGGTATCTGAAGTGACTAACCGGATGGCAGAACCATAAAAACAGACTTTATGCAAATCCCAACCCCATCACACACACACACACACACACACACACACACACACACACACACACACCTCACTCGCACACGCATACGCTCGACCGCGCCCACACATACACAAAATTGTTTTCAGATATTGCGATTGCACTGTAAGACTGTGCTTTGAACTATTCGATTTACCTGTTTAAATATTCGAAAAGATTCAAGAAATCTTTTCTAGTAATTTGCAAATAAATATTTGACAAAAGTTCCATTATACAAAGTATGGAGAGAAAGTTGGACAAATGCATAGAAGAGTAAGCCGGATGACGCTGGTTCTCAATCTCACGATAGAGCATATCGTCAGCAACCACCTTACCATATATGGCTACTCTAGCTTGCACGGTTGCCAAGAAATCTTTGACGAAAAATTTTATTATTTAAATTACGGACAGAAAGAAAATTAGACAATTACAGGGAAAAATAAGTAGGAGAAGACTGCTTCTCAATCCCACGATAAAACACTTATTCATCAGTCTGTATACCAAATATGATCATTCTAGCTAGCATTGTTGTAGAGAAATCTTTGACAAAAACAGTTGATATTAAGAGGACTGACGGGCGGAGGGGCGGACGGACAGATGTAAACCAGTATATTCCCCACTTTTTCAATGCGGAAATGTAATAAAACCCAAACATAAGGCGTCAACCAGAAATAAGTTGAAATTTGCTGCACCGCGTTGCCATGTACTCAAACAAGAAAGAAGTCTGAACCCCTCTCCGAATTGGTATTGCAGCTATAGCATTCACAGTCTGCAAAGACATCCAGTTTACGCCCTATCTGTCCATAGTAACTGATTGTTTTTATTACCTAACTGAGGTGCTCTCAAAGTTAAAGTTTAACATATTTTAATAATAATAATAATAATAATAATAATAATAATTCATATTCATAGTTTAAATTGATGTCTCCTCGTGTTTTAAACCCTGTTCTTCGTGGCTCAAATAGTACACTATTGTTTCTGCCAATCTGCCGGACTATTCAAAGTTCAAATGCAGGTCACTAGATGTTATGTTCTACTTACTCATAGATATTTATGGGACATATCTTCATGAACTTTTCTCCGTATAGCTATGGGTACAGGAATTTAAGCGACGACGCTCTTTTTCTTTCAGGTTCTTTATCGATAGTTTCACGACTACGCAGAATATGTACACATCTGACGAAACAGACGGCACCACCTTATCCGTCATCAGTAACATCTAAGCCTACAGACAAAAAAAAGTTTATTTGTAAATAAATAAACGCCGCCAATACTTCTCTTGATATCTACTTATTTAAATCAAACTAACACCACAACGATTCCAACGCTTTCCATAGCGTCGCTTCCTTTATCACAGAACAACAAACTATAATACACAACAGTGGAACATATAGTTATACTTCACAATAGACAGTCATTTTAAAAGCTGTACCGCAACGACGCAAGTCTTAGAATTACTATAAGCAGAGGGTAGTCGAGTATTTAACAGTAATATTACAACAGTCACAAATTCAACAACAAAGAACGTATGCATCTCTAAAATCAAAAGTAAGGAGGAAAATTCTCAGAACTGACACAATTCAATCCCAGATCCCAGACTCGACCCAAGACACCATGTGGGAAAGAGACACCACAAAATTAGCCACCATCAAAGAAAGCACCAGCGGCAGCCATGTGATCAACCATTTCTCATGTAGGTGGTCAACGGGCTAGCAAGAACATCTTAAACAATATATCAATAACAGACATACATAAACAACATATAAAACAGCCAAGGAGAACCATA
This sequence comes from Ctena decussata, assembly GCA_963989385.1. Taxonomy (NCBI): domain Eukaryota; kingdom Metazoa; phylum Mollusca; class Bivalvia; order Lucinida; family Lucinidae; genus Ctena; species Ctena decussata. Next base: position 21,940,456 of record OZ022510.1, on the reverse strand, counting down.
ACAGAACTGCCGCCATGGGACGGCCAGTAATGAAGTTACTGGGGGCTGGTGGTGTGGTCGACCACCCTTTGTCCTTTGTTTTGCTTCGATTCATTAGATACTCAGTTGTTAAACCCAACAAAAACAACCACCATCCACACATCAGTCTTACAAAAAGCACCAACACTGCCAATAAGAACAAATAATACGTGAAACACTAAACATCTGTTGTTTTTTTACCTATTTTAAATTTCTTCATATATATGGGCTAGCTTTAACATAACAAACCGTATATCAGAACAGAAAGACCGACAAACAACACATGAAACTACAAAGAAGAACCAAAACAGAAGTGCCGCCTTGGAACGGCAATGAAGTTACTGGGGGGGGGGGGGGGTCTTGATCCTGCTTTAGTATATCAGACACTTGGTTGTTCGGTTTGCGTGGGAGATTCCTAACTCATAAGTTTAATATCTCAGGAACACAGAAATCAAAATTAAAACTAAGATTTAACAAACATCAAGACTCAAAGAAATAGCACCACTGAAGTTCTGGAGCAGAAAAAAACGACCAGTTAAATGACGGTACGTCCCGGAACGGGTGTCAGGCGCTAGCCACCTGTGTTACTACTAAGTTAGGTTTAGGTTGGTGCCTTCATAAAGTCTGAGGCCAGACCCACCGTCGTGCAATCGAAGAGGTAAGCAAACCTGTTAAACCCAGTGACATAAGTTCTGAAGCTGCATTCCGGACAATATAGTTCAGACTTTTACAGGAGATATTTACAGTCCTTCGAACAAAAAAATAATGAAATAATTCCAGAAACAACTAGAGCCAAAGAACCATCAGTTACTATCGACCAGCAGCATTTCACAAAAGGGATGCATCTCCAAAAGATTCTATAAATAGCTGGATTAACAACTCCAACCTAGAATTTTACAGCAATTAAACAGGTCGACTCTATTGTTTTTGAAGATCGTTGTAGGTGTCTTGGATGCAAACTTTCCGCAATACTGAGTCAGAATGCACCTGTTGTTTTAGTACCTACGTCAACATCTGCTACAGCAGCACTGTCTGAAACTGATGTGTATATTCCGTTTGTTTCTTTAAATACACAAGCTATGTCAACATACGACACAGTGACGCTGTCACGGGCCGATATTTAAATTATTGATTTCATTTCTTCAATACATTGCACAATGCTGATGGCCTATTAAGAACACACCAGAAGTATGTTTCTGTCAAAACCAGCATCTACCTCAAATTTGTCTAACACGGTTTTTAACAATAACTATTAATATTCCTTAACGATTTTATCAGGCAACAGAGTACAACAGCTTGATTACCGTACGTGACAGAAATGCCTAACCGTCGACGTCCACGACTTCAGATAGTATTACTATGGCAATTTAAAAAACAATTCTATTTCTTCGAACGAGGCTCTCAAATACTATATTCTATTGTCAACAGCTATGATCATAAAACGTTGCAGCAGTTACATGTACATATACGTACACATTTAAAGAGTATGCTCTAATATCAACAGCTATCATAAAACTCTGCAGCAGTTACATAAACGTACATATACGGACGATATCATATCTTATAAAAAAAAACAGCATTATTTTTTACGAGCACCATGAATTTAACATCATTGCTGTAACGCTATCTACGACAACCTACAAGGTAGATTCTCTAAACAGAGCAAACCCACGATAAAGTCAAACACAAAGTTATCAATTGTAACTGAAACGCCTTCAGCGTCATCAGTCTTGACACAATATCTTGTTAGGTTTCAACCGGCAGTCCGCAATAATCACTATCGCTGTATCGAGAACAAAGGTTGCAACTGCGTCAAGTCTTTCTATGCTTAAACTGACCACGAATAAAGAATCGACGACATCTGGAAAGTTATATACATGAGTTATTTAAGGTCTATATGGAAAAGCGCATCCGTCGCACTGATTTTGGTATAGGTCAACTTATATTGAGTATCTAGCAGTTTGTTTCGATTTTTCAAAGTATTTTGATACGGATCATATATAGTTTTATGTTTGTGGTATTACGAGAAGTGTAAATATTATTTAGACAGGCGTATGATATGTTTGCTTAGCAAAGCGTTGAAATATTTCATTGTAATATTTGAATTTCTTTTAGATTTACACTGCCTGTTTTATGTCGTAATTATATATTTGAGCAACGAGAAAAAATGTATATTTGAAATCAGTTTATAAATCTGAGCTAAATTATATTCACAGCCATGATATCAATCTTGTTTACTTGAAGTCTAAATGTAACTTCTTTGTAGATCTAATACGAATATTTGACTTTTTATGAAGTGTTATACTAGCTCAGTTGCGTTGAAAAATTGTAATGTCTCTCAGTTTCTGACGCATGCAGACTTGACCAGAATATAACGTACGTCTGATTATAAAGGTCAACCTTACTTGCAAACTTATTGCATGAAGACTACACCATGTATTTCATAACAAAAACATCCGTATCGCGCTTCGCAACTTTACATCAAAACACTGGCAAATAAATGAAGCACTAAGGTCGCATCTTATCTCAAAACGAGCACAGATGAAGGAATGAATGACGGACAAACGGAAAACTATTTGTCTTACTAAAGACGTTGAAATAAAACAAAAGTACATATAACTGAACTTCCTGAAACAGTAAGGTTAAGCATTGAAAGGTAAGGCACATAAGGGTTTTCATAGTCTACGAGAAGTAAAAAACAGCTACGAAAAATCGTAATGGAAACCTCTTCAACTTCCACGTTTGGCGATAAACTAGGGGTTGATGTGCATAAACTTAATCAAATAGCTGGCCAAACGTAGCCGGAACATGTTTTAGAAAAGTGACGAACCGATCCATAAGATACATTTTTCCTTATCTGGTTCCTTGTTGAGAGATGGATTATAAATGAAAGCAGGACAACAAATGAGGCATTGTATTTTTACCTTGTTATTCAAGTTTATGATGTCGAAAGAAGGACATTTTAAATTGCTCACTAAAATTACCCAACTAATTTTATAAATTGTTTAAATATGTGAAACTCAGGATGTTTAAATGTTTAAAAACTGGCTAAACACGGTTATTTACAATAGCGAACATTTTGGAGAGCCTTGGCGTCAGTATCTGGCCTGTCTCAAGAGCCAGAGATCCCGGGTTTAATACCAGGTCAGGCCACTTACTTATGTCTACTTTCGCTGATTCAAGAAGGGCAGTTGTCAGTTAATGGGGAAAGCATCTGTACAGGAGGTCTAATAAAAATCTTAAAGAGAACCTTCGAAAGCAGAGCACACATGCAAAAGAAGGAGCATGGGCCATACTTCGAAGTTTCGGCTAAGCCTGCCCAGGAATAGTGTAGTTAAGTTAAATAACCATGCCCCCACATGACCATAACTGTTTACCGAGGACGTAAAGCAACAAAAACATTTTTTTTATGAAAAGCTTGCAGCGATGCCTAACGATAACGATGGGGCCGTTGAAGGACAGTTAGATCTAAATTGTTGACATTTTTCCGCTTCAGTGATAGAGAACACAAACAGAATAACGTTGCTAAAACTGAGTCAAGATAAATGTAAATCTTATTTTGTTAAAAACATACATAGCTCCACTGACCCAATACGAGGTCCCTTTTTTACCTTTAGACGATTAAATAACTGTGAACTATTTAGTGATGTCAAAGATGGATTTAAATTTTCAAATAAATTTATAACGAAGAACTAATAGAGACATTTTCGATTAAACCCGTTTTCATACTCTATTAAATATTTTATCATAGTCAGAGACTTCCTTAAGAAATTTAAGACTACTGTGTGCAACTAGACTTACTGACAAGTATGTAAACTTATTAAAACAAATGAAATAAATTTCTAAAGTTTGAATGTAACTCTGTTTGTTGCAAAAATCAGCAGAATTATGATTTCGAATAATCGGAATTAGTATCACTGACAATGAAATTCAACTGTTAACTTCTTCTTAAGGAATTCGACAATGTAAAATAATAAAAAAATGCCTGTCTATGAAATTATAAAAGACCAAATAAATATTCATTAGCAACATAAATGGCTGTCAGAAAGCTCTTAAGTTACAAAAAAAGTAAACCGACGCTATTCGTCTTTCGGTGGCTTTATAGAGTTGTAATTTGAGCCGCGACACGAGAAAACCTACAAAGTGGTTGTGTGCCCAGCGCAGACTCAGATCTGCCTGGACATGTCTCTGATCAGACTCTTTGCTAAGCGCTCATAGGGTAGCGAAGGGTCTAAGCTGCCTCCATAAGGACAGCGTAGAGACTGATCAGACTTGGCGGATATTTGCTAGATGCACATGCCACTTTGTTGTTTTTTGTGTCGCGGCTCATCTGTGCTGGGTATTGTCATTGGTATTTGTGAATGTCACAGCTGTTTTATGGCCGCCAAACGTCTCCACGTACATACACTGAATGGAGTAATGAGTTTAACCTGAGGGATCACACTTTAAAATTACCTTTCATATTTCCTTTTTCCAAAGTCACTATTTTTACATACTCAATGAAATTTATGTGTTTTCCGACGCTCTTCTTCTTCCGGTGTCTTGCGTGAATGGTACCGTGTGAATGTGGCATTTCCAGTATACATTTATGTACTCTTTTTCAGTAACAGTCACTTTAGTATTTCTCGCCGAAGTTTTCTCCATGTCCGTCTGTCTGGCCGTCCGTCTTCGTCCGCCATTCGGTCCGTCTGTCTGTCCGTCCGGGGCCATAACTAAGTAACAATTTAACGGAATTCCATGAAACTTAAAATAAATATTTATCCCTATAACCCGCTGATTCACACATCAGTCTGGCTTTAGTAGTGCATGAGCTATTGCCCTTGCATTGACTTAAGATTAATAAAATGAGCCATAACTAAAGAATTCGATTTTCAAAAATTTATGATTAACGAAACGTGTATCATCAGTGTGTTGCCGCATCAACGTCAATACGACGTCAGTTTAACGTCATATGCCTTCTTTGGTGTTGCCCTTGAATCAATTAAAGATTAAAAAATTCAATCTAACTTAGTAATCAATGAGTAGAATTCTATGAAACATATACTAAATTATATCACCATAACACATTGGTGCAGCTTACGTTTAGTCGGAATTGTATCCGTAAGCAATGACTTATTGCCCTTGAATTGATATAAAACAAAAGTCATAACTAAGTAAGCAATGAATGGCATTTCATGAAACGTAAGATAATCAATGTATTGACATGACGTAGCAGTGCACATTAATTTGTTTTCATAATTGTATCAGTAGTGCATGATTTAATGCACTTGAATTGATTAAGAATCCACAAATTAACCATAACTAAGGTTCCGGTGAACAAAATTTCTTGAATTAAAATGTATTATCATAGTGCAATGACGCTGATGCAAGTGTTTTAGAACAACTTCAGCAAATGCCTCACTTATGCTAGAGTTATTGCCCATGATTTGATTTACAATTCACAAGTTTAGCTGTAACTCAGTAATCAGAAAACGAAATTTTATAAAACCTGGAACAAACCATAAACGAATCAGGGCCACTTCGGCGGGGGTATAAATTCACCAAAATTGCTTGTTAAAAGTAAACACGCCTTCTATATTAGTCTCAAAAGTAAACATTTTTTATAAGTCTCTAAAAGTAAACATTTTTTTTTCTTATATAGTTTTGCAGAAATTAGAAGGAAGGCTCACGGCACTAAAATTATAACACATGCAGTTTGCTTTATCCGATCGTTTGAAATATTTCCTGAAAACAGCAGGGTTTCATAATCATTTAGTAACAGTAAGTTGCAGAGAGGCGCTATGGTAGAGTGGTTAGAGCGACTCTGTTATGGCGCAGAATAATTGCCGGAAGGTCATGAGTTCGTATCCGGGCTTGGTCATTCGACGACTGGAAAATGTTCCCTGTCAGCCCAGCAGTAAATGGTCATCTGTATCGAATCAGGGTAGAATAAGACAGCCAAAGGAGAGGGATGGACTCAGCCTTTAATATGCTGTGCCAAAGTTACAGTGGGTCTCTAATCCCCAGTGCCCCTACGGCTACAAGGTTATGGAAAACCGTTTCTTTTTTACCCTTTAAGGGATAGGTAAAGTAAGCCGAAAACGTGGTACCACTCTTTAATATTTTATGACCCTGTTATGTCATTACCTATGTGAGATTGGGTATTTCCTTTGATGAACTAGCAGTGTCACTGTGCTATTGCGTAGTAGCATGATGACGCTTAATAAACAAGAAATATGTCTTCAAGATGCTTATCATGAATTATGTGTTTGCTGAAGTAGTCTGCGAAAACCACTTGCAAACAATATACAGTTTACTTTAAGATTTTCGCTTTGGGATAGCACGATTTTATTCTACTTAATTTAACTGTACTAAGAGATGGCAATGGTTGTGAATTAAAGTGTTTTTTCCATCCTACTGATAAGACATCAACATGCTAAAGTGGCCATATTTTCGTACAACTGCGTTCATAAAAGTAAAATATTTCAGGTTGAATTAAATCCGGAAGAGTCTTGAGTTTCTATAGTCTACCTGAAATCGCTTTAAATTATACTTGTATACGCATATTTCGCGAATTAAAACCAGGTGAACATCGGGGGTTCAGTGAGGTGGATAATTACAGGTTCTCTTTTAGTTTTCAAATATTTTGAAGGTCGTGATACGTCTCTTATTCAGACTTTACGGGCCACTTGTTATTTGTGGAAGTATGTTTTATACTTGGTATATGATAACTATTTTGATCACTTTTGACTACGGTAAGCTTCTTAAAGGAAAGGACGGTCTACTAATTTAGACCCTTGTCTTTCATGTCAAAAATCTTGACTAGACTTGCAATCATCATTTTATGTTGTTTAGACTGTTTTGCGTTAGAACTCCGACATATCTGTTTTAGCGTGTGTGTTTTTTTATTATTATTAAATCTTATCTCGGTATGTACGTGGGTATGGAGACAGCAAGCCGAATAGCCGAATAGCTAATTTGTACGTATTAAAAACACAGAAACCATAATGAATCCCAAAAGAAGAACACTGAGGCACTTTTCAAATTCAAAATGACTGAAAGTTACAACAGATTTGAGTTTATGTTATTGGCCAAACTAGATATTGTCGGCTACTTAAAACCCACCAACAAAGTTAAGAACTGACCGGGCAGTGAAAATCAGATATGGAAACAAAAAGGAAGAAAATGCAGCTGATAAATTGGAACGAATATGTAAAACGTTTTAAGATCAGGTGGGAGTAATTGACAATACACATGATTTTATTCATACTTCTCTATACTGTATATTTTTCAGTCCCTCTTTGTAAAAAATAAAAGGAGCTTACCGATATCGTTTTTAAAATAGTACACCTCGAAAACGTCAGCGTGTCCTCGTTCCGCTCCTGACGTTATAATTGCGGTCTATGGAAAACTCAGTTCTTTTTTGTCATTACTCTCTTTGATAAACCCGTTCATTCTGAGAAAACGAAACTCAGTTTTTTCTCAAAAAATAACACAATATGACCCAGTTATATAAGTTTACATTAAAGAAATAAAAACGATTGGTCACCAATCTTACTTTCAAGCTGAAGTGCACAAAATTACCGCTTGCTGTCTCTTTAGATTGAAATTTTATCGTCACGTTTGCTGACGTTAACGTTAAAGTTTTTCGTGCCACCGAATAGCAATCGCTTTTTGTAGGCAACCTTACTATCTATTATAGCTAGGAGGCTAAACCTTTTCGTGCCGCGTATTAACAATCACTTTTTGTAGGCATCCTTACTATCTATCATGGCTAGCAGGCTAAAACGCTGTAGTATAATGGAGTTTCCCTTATTATAAAAACATCAGGTGACAGACACGGGGAGCTCTTTGTACTTATCTTGGAAATATTATAATTAATGTTTGGATTCTAAATGTAACATGGCACTTATAATACTCTCACTTAAACTGGTCTCACGATATTTTCTTTTTTGAAGAATCTTTCTTCAAAATATTTCGTGTTTGCTCTTTAACATTTTAGTGATGAGCTTGCCCAAGTGGCAAAATATATCTAGGACTTTTTATCACTCACGATTATCTTCGACAAGAAGATGCAGGCTGAAGGCAGATGCAATACATTTTCTCTCACTCAGTCTCTGCATATTAAGCCTTCTTGACTAAATTTGTTTTTATTAAAACAAGAATCGAAAACATTGCCAATATGCTGCCCTCACCCCACCCCCTATAGTGTGTGCGCAAACGAATTGGCAAATTCTTAAACCCAGCAGCTTTGGAGTGGGCTTCGACGTGTTTTGACATTTGAACAATCCCTTGTCCACTTGTCGTTTGTAAGCAAGTCATGTTTTGTAGCCCCTGGCCCGCCCCTAGAAAGAACATGTAATATTATGAATTAAAAAGGAAACAAAATGTAGCCGATGATTTGATCAAACAGTTAAAACATTTCTTACAGTCGCTGAAAAATTGCAAAACAACAAATGTGGGACCAATAAGATGAAACTGTATTAACTAACTTAATATTAGATCCTTCTTCAACTTTATTGCTGCATTGTCCATTTACTTTCAATGGAATGGTAGAGTAAAGTTTCCGTGAATCGTTTGGCTTTGGGCCGTCTTACTGAAGTTGGCTTAGGTTAAAGAATGACCAGCTGTACATGTCGTAGATCCGGAATGCGTCTGTTTGATTTCCTCCTACTTATGACTATCACTCACCCTGCAGGCCTGCCCCCACACACATACAAATCTCTCTCTCTCTCTCTCTCTCTCTCTCTGGGAGGCGATTCAGACAGACTACAGAGTTGCCTAGTAATCAAGTATTTCGAGCTGGCAACCCCTAAGTCTTGTTAAAATTTCAATTTTCTTTAAATTGAGACCCGTTGCCGGCTTGTACCCAAATGTTAAGCGTAACTCTTCTTTCTCGATTCTGTCCCCAGCCTATTTTTTTCTATATTGAGTGTTTACAGCTTCATGTAGAATAAGCGACTGTCTTTAATTCAAAACACATTAATGAGATATGTTGGAATATTATTTTGAAGGAATTGTTTTTGGCTTGATGAATTACAAACAGACATGCATTAACTGCAGAGCTGCAGAACATTGTAGACAGGTTGGATCTTCTCTGCCTAAAACATCGCTTGCAGGGTGTGAACAACAATGTTTAGATACTACAGATTGCCAAATGCCAGAATACACTACTGGGATACTTCAGCCATGTAAATTATACAACTGTTCACAGGTCGATGAGCGTACAGGATCAACTGTCGTGAGAAGTGCACCAAATTCAGGTAAGCTCCGTGTCTTTTGTCCGTTAATATGAAACAAACTCTGATCGGGGATTGGTCCCTAATGGTCTGCCCATTTTCAGATCGAAGATCGATTTTTGTTATCGGAAACCACATCGACCACAGTCATCCCTCAACAGTTCATACTTCACAGTTCACACTTCATTTTTCGTATTTCATAATTCACAGTTCATGGCTCATAGTCCACACTTTATACTTCATTCTACACATTTAAAAGTCATACTTAAGAATTCATTCTTCACACTTCACATTACGTACTTCATAGTTTATGCCTCACACATCATATTTTATTCTTCGCAGTTCACAGTTCATACTTTGCAGTTCATACTGTACACTTCACAGTTCATAGTTCAGACTTCACAATTAATGAAACTTCTCTTTTCATTGTTAAGACTTCGTCCTGCTGAATTCATAGTTAATAGTTTCAATTTTCAAACACGTGACGTTATTGAAGAGTGTCACCCAATAAGAATGATACAAAAGTCAAGGTATTATTATCTACTGCTCCTAGCAAAATCACCATGTTTTTTTGTGGACTCTGCAATATATAATAAAATAAAATGAGTATTTCAAGAAGATGCACGTTTAACCATTGAAGCCTTTCCTAAACTAATATTCATCTGCTATAAAAACGTACTTGCGGCATGCTGAAATACAAAATATAAAGACACTATAAAAGATAAGCCTCGTTTATATCATTGCGGAACGTAAAGAACCTACTAAAGGTAGGCCTCGTTTATATCACTTTCAGAATGTAAAGAAAACCTATAAAAGATAAACCTCGTCTAAATTATTTGTAGAATGTAAAGAACCTATAAAAGATAAGCATCGTTTATATCTATGGCAGCCTCCAAGAACAGAGGCATACGTCAAAACTAGATTTTCTTCTAAAGTTCTGCAATAGTCCTTTGTTGCCTAGCGACTACGTTTGTTTGGTAATGTAAAATTGTAAAAGTTCGTTATTTGAGTTCTTTCATATAAGAAAATGAGTTTAAAACAAAATGCTTTATTATTTGAAAGAATAACAAACAGAAATGCTGGAATTGACATCCCTACCCTCTTGTGGAATATGTCCAACGTGTTCATGCAGTTTCTTGGCCCACCGGGGTTCAACTGGTAGTCTTCTTTTGCTCCAGTGCTCCAGTGGTGTTGCTGACGCCCCAGGGATCTCCTGGTGTCTCAACACGTTTTGGCTGTCCAGTCCTCATCCTTGCTTCATCGCGATGTTTTCTTGAGCTTAATTGTTGACCGTGATGACTCTCTGATGAGTTAGGGGACCTCCATACGAACCAAACTACCAACTAATTGTGTGCACCGCAGCGGAGGGTAAGGATGAAGGTTTGGGCCTAGTAAAACCGGTTTAAACCCCCCAGTAGTTATTACTGACCGTCCCAAGGCGGTACTTTCGTTGTGGTTGCATTCGTTTTATGTTCGGTGCTGTTTAATTTATTGTGTTCTCATTTTAACCCTTCTATAATACAGATAGAAAATAGGTAAAAATAATTGTTAAATGTTTTTCATATAATTTGCTTAGTCTGTTGTAACCCTTCTGTTGGTCTAAATCATTTAGTTCAATAAAGATAGCTGAGTTGCCACCTATTTGGGAAAGAGCTGCTGACTAGACTTATCACTTGTAATTTATTGTTTGTTGGGATGTCTTTGACAATCTCTCCCTTTGATGTTGGGGATAGGGTTTGGGATCTGATTCAGTCAGTTCCTGAAGTGTAGTTACTCTTTAAATTTACCATCGGTATTGCCTACACCTTTAATCCCACTCATTTCTCAGATAGGTATGTCGCATGTATGATATTGTACCACATACAATGTTATGCATGGCCTGCTTATGGTGTAATTTTATAAACCTACCTCAATCAATAAATAAGAGCATCGCAAATGACTGTGATACCCCGCTACTGCAAACCTATCTCACTCGCCCATTTACTCCTGCATTATTTTATCCATTATGCGCCTGGTAGGAGAAGCCACGCCCCATGGTACGAACATTTTGATACATTAGATTAAACATATTTCGTTGCAAAAAAGCAAAGGGATTGGATACAAGTTTAATAAACAACATTGTATAGTCCTCTCTTTAAATGTGACAAGTAATCTACAAATGGTACGATAGTAAATATGATACCGGAAATATATGTATATTTTCACACCGTTACTTCCCATAATGTTCTGTTCCATATAAAATCTGCAATACTTGTACAAACTGGTAACTTTTAAATTAATACGGACATGAATAGGAAAGCAACTTATGTGACCCTGTGAGTATAAATATATTTTCAGACAGCGAGTTTAACTCGTTTATTCAGTTCGCAACTAACATCTGATGTATCATTTAATAATCAATCTAAGTTAACGAACGGATTGAAATTTTATGTTGACGATAAACTATAACGTTGATTATCATACAGTGTGCAGGAAAAGTAATAATGCTCAGCATTTTCAACAACTGTCCCACAATTACATATTGGATTTGGAACACTATTTATCCTGTACAATTCTGGTTTGAGGCTTCTGCAGTCATGTCTCATTGTATTAAGTATAATTCTAGAGTTTATAGATATTTTTATGATATTAAACTCGTACGAGGGATGATCCAGAAATCGTGGATACACTCCATAAAGTCCATGTGCAATAACTTATTACAAATTCCAAAAGTTAACCAATGCGTGGCTATATATGACTGAATAATTTCTCTCAGTATCATCTTAATTCAATGAATATTAGGTTTGGAATCAATGTTTGAATTTACCAGGGGTTGTTTGTGTGGCGCACTACAGATTTTTGTTGCATGAAAATTCAAACTTTCTTTTAAAAATAATATATTTTTAACCTAAAAAATTCGATATAAAATTTCAATCAAGAACTGATAAAGTGTGTCCAGATTTTAAACGTTTAAACGATATGAATATATATTACTGGCATTTGACATGACATTCTGTACAAACAAAACAGACCACCAATCTCATACATGAAAGAAGAAAATCACGTTTTCGCAACGTCCGCGCGCAATCAGTTTGTCAAAAGGTCACCATAACAAGACAAAACCGATGGAAACAAACCATATTTTAGACCAAACATCATGAGATATAAACGTTTCAATTTACTGTATAAGGGGAGCTTTAATAAAGTTCGAGCCATATTTTCGGACCTCAGGATGGCGATGATGGACTTATTCGATGAAAAAGTAAATGTTACTTCTCAGAATTGAGCCCAAGAATGTTTACGCGACCAAAGAACTTGTGCTTTATAAAACTTTTTAAAAAAAGTTATGATTGTCCTATAGCTTTATTCCTTGTTTAATATAAATGCCGAAACTATGATTTTAATGGCATGATTTCTTTAGCGGATCCTATCAGCTTCGCATATTAAGCGCTAGCATATACCACACGTCAAAACGATGTTGTTGCGTGCGCCGCGCAATCGAGGGCTACTAAACAAAATGTTTTTATATATATATATATATGAACCGTTTGAGATATCTGATTCAAAACTTACACGTGTGTTTACCAATGGTGTAGCAATAGGCATTTAACATTTCATCGATGTGCTTTTTCAGATTCATTAGTTATTGAAGATGTCTACGATCTTCAGGATCAACCCTCGTATATAAGCCTTTTTTTTCAGTAAAGTTTATACATCTATGTGGCCAGGGGGGAGGGGCAAATAATCCTATTACGAGCAAACTTTGACCAGTGTGTTGAAGAAGCCTCTATTGCTACTTGTAAGTTTCTGAAATATTTGTTTACACTATAGTTTAGTTTAGATTTTATAATATTAATTTTTTACTTATGTACGAGGGGCGTTCAGAAAGTATTGCAAATGACGTAATGTCTTGGTAGCCACCATAAAGACAGAACTCCTGATAGAAAAAACACATAAATTATGATATGCCTAGACAAGTCTGCGAGCATGGTGTATTTGTTTTCAAAGAACGCACTTTTAACTTCTTTGAAAGAGGTATACCCTAAAGACACTGCAGAATAAAGCATCTTCAACCTTTCAAAAATTACGTTGAAGTTGATTTCAATAACGTCATAAGAACTGCGCATTGCTTTGCAAGGAATAAATCGATAAAAGTTGACACCCTTCTAACTTTTGTATTGATATTGTAGGCAACAATTGACAAGAAGTTAACAAAGATTAATTTTGTATTTACAGAAATATTTGACTCGAATACCTAACACTGAAAGGATTTTACATATAAATTTGGCCAGTGGTAAAATTAGGGCCTAATAAACGCGTTGTAAGTCAGTAAGAAAAATTGTTTATGTATAGTGTTTGGTATCATTGTAAAGACAAAAATGTAGTGTTTTCAGTACATGCATAGCATTTGTACCCAGCGTGCTCCTAATCAAAGCTATGAGGCCATTTGCAAACCTTTTCGAACGCCCCTCGTATATATGTTGGGTCAGAGGTTACGTAAGAAAGTTTTGAACATCACATGCAGCTTTTTTTACCCTGATCATTTGCTTTAAGTTTCAGAAAGTGTTTTCGACTCTGATTTTATATAATTTGTTGTATTATGAGTATATAATGGACATAGCCCAAGGGTAGGGGCAGATAACTACTGAGGGCGACATTTTTATGGTAACGCAAAGAAGTTGTTACTGTAATCATCTTTTTGAAGTTTCATCCGGATATTCCAAATAGTAAAAGGGCTTGATGCTAAAAACCATACGATGGACATTGACAAGTGTCATAACTTTGTCATAAAGTAACGAAATTTGCCGTTTAAAGATCCAAAGCGGATATTTCATGATACTTATGCATATGCGAAACTTGAAAGAAAACCGTTGATTATTACTTATGTTTTCGACAAGAAGCGAAATGCGGATGGACGGACGTACGTACGTCGAACGGACAGACACCCCGACGGCCAACGTTAAAGCGTTATTCTCGTCCACTAACTTTATTTGCAAGACTACTTGGATGACTCTCGTATGCTGATCTTAGTACGAACTGAGAAGTTTGAATTATGAACTACGAATTACGAATTATGAAATGTGAAGTAAGAGTCGTAAGGTACGAACTGTACAGTATGAACTATAAAGTATGAACTATGAAATATGAACTGTCAAGTGTGACGTTTGACCTCTAAAGTGTGAAGTATGAACTATAAAGTATGACCTCTGAAGTATGAAGTGTGGAGTATGATCTGTGAAATATACATTGTGAAGTGTGAAGTACGAACTGTGTAGTTTGAAATATAAACTATAAACTATGAACAGTTAGGTATAAACCATGAAGCACGAATTGTGAAGTATGAATTATGAGCTGTGAATATTGAACTGTGATTGTGAATTGTGAAGTATGAAATATGAAAGATAAACTGTCGAGTTTGAACTATGAATACGAATTTTGAAGTGTGAAGATTATTTTTTTTTATCACTGATGTTCGTTTTTCTTCTGAAACGAAAATAACTGGAAACAATAATTAATTTTATAGAAAATTATTTTGAGACGTCGAAGCTGGGTATACAGATGACGACCGTTGAGAAGGAGAATCCATGTATTTAGCACTACCATGGTTTAACTATCTATCATTGCATTTATCAGTGTAGTTAGCCGAGAAATAAATAAACAAATAGTCATATTTAAAGTTATTTTTGTGATAAAATGCCCAGTATGTCATGACCAAAGTATCCAAATAATTCAGTTTATGAAATGCAATCTTTATAGTGGTAGAATACTCACGCCCCTCCCCTCCCCCCTCCCACCCCCCCCCCCCCCACACAAAAAAAATAAAAAATAAAACACGCAAACTAGACTCTTTTCATATCAAACAGTTAACGGTTTAAAATGCTAAAATGTTTAGAATCTGCCCTGTGAATTCTTTCCATAATGTTGTCACGAAAGTAACAATGCATCTGTATTTGTTTGGAAAGAAACCAAACACGAAAAATACCTCCACGTAAAACTGACAGGTTTGTATAGTACACATGATGTTTCTATCAGTTTACTACCTGATCCACTTTTAAAAACTGTGTTTGATGGCACCTACGACCTATAACAATTGAATAAAATTTCATGTGAATATCTTACCTATGTAAAGGGTTAAAAGATTACAAATGTCTTATACAAAATGATATAAGACAGCATATAAGTTATGAAATCAAGGATTTCAGAACCACTTGAGTCTGAACGTTTGTATTTTGTATTTGCTGCACGTTACTGTGATGTCTTCATGATGTTTTGCAAATCGATTCAATTCGCGAACATATTGGCCTTATCTTTCGTCTCTTTAGATATGTTCTTTTGATTAATTGACCATAAAGTCAAACATTAGGGACAAACCTTTCTGAAGCGGGTGTGCAAATCACTACAGCGATTTTCACAATAATAGTATCAATAATAAGGCAGAAAATTAACAATAACAGTCAGGTTGCGATTGTTAACATGAAGCGTGTGTTTTGTTTTAGATTGTTTGCTATACAGAGTCTCTAAGAAGAGTATACAAAAAGGAACCTGTTTTAGTTTGGAGTCACACGCATATACTGCTGACATGAGTTTTTGTTTTGAATTATGTCTAAATCATCTGGGATGTAGAGGTGCCACTTTCTGGAACAACAATACCTGTTCCTTACACAACTGCAGTAACACTAAATCTGAAAGAGATGCAATATTTATGGAGCGAATATGCGTAGGTACGGTTAATATTATTGTACTGGAACCTTACTATTCTTACTCACCTTACAAACCGAAATATTGAATTTCGGAAATCTACGTCGCAGGGTGACGCCGTGTTGGTTTAGTTGGTGTGGCTCTGTTGCGGTGCAAAAGGACGCCAAAATGGTCTCTGGTTTAAGCCAACGTTGGTCTAGCCGGCGACTGGTATACTTTCTCTGTCAGTTCAGCAGTAAATAGGTATTTGATTCGAAAAAAATGAAACAAATAAAAAAGAGCTGTGAAGTAGAAGGTCTTACTTCTCTGATATATTGAATACCAATTGATACAGTTTTGCCGATGCTTAAAATGCGTTATTTCGAACTCCGTCTGTATATGCAAATCTTTATGATGTTGAATACCTTAAAAATTGTGGTCGCTGACATTTTATGTCTCAGAATCAGTAATATCTGAATCCTCTATACACTCAGCAGTAGAAATAAGGCAATCTGCCAAGGAGTTAAGCTCATGTTTCATTTCCTCAACAGATTGCTATTATCCACCTGCTCCCAATAGTGGAACCGTTGAACTGTTGCTCGAAGGTATAACAACTTATCCAGGCGCCGTTGCTACTCAGTCATGTAACGAAGGATATGTACTGACTGGTAATAAAACCATTGCTTGTCAAGCTAACGGATTATGGACCAACTCTGTCAGCTGTACTAAAAACGGTTTGTATACCTATTAGCAAGGGTTTAAGCGGTATTAAGTTGTTTCAAAATCAGAATTATATTGCATACATTATGTTTCTTCAATATTTAAGATAATGTATTCATTTGCATCTAATCATCTAGAGGAATATTGACTTGATATTTCATAGTTATACACAATTTATTATGACAGTGTCTCTAATACAACAAGTTCGGAATAGTTAGATCCTTTGGAAGCAAGGAATACATAGATGAAACGAAAATGGCAGACTCGAGTTGATTGAGTCTCCTTAACAAGACTGCTAAACTTTATCTCACCTATTTATTTGCTTGTATTTGATCGTAATATTGAAACTGTACGCTCTTTAACTTGGAAGCTCTTTAGAATATGCATACTTATTATCATCGACCGAACGCTTAGCGAAATTATGCGATGAGCAGAAAGAGTGCTGAAGTAATGTAAGGCGGTGTGCTAGACGTCATTATTATGAAACAGAGTCCGCTTACATGCTTATTTGTGGCAAAACACCGCCGTCTTTGTGTTTAGTTCATCGATTCATGCTTTGGAGGCAAAGTTGTGACAAATATTGTTGAGTTGTCTTGGTATCTATCACTCCTTATAATATTAGTTGCAAAACCCGTGTCCCTAGATTTTGGATCACACTTATAACCCTAAAAATAAGTGTGATCCAAAACCCTATAGTTCAAGAAATCGTGTATAGTATTTTGAAGAACAAACACTCATCTTAATTCAAACAAGCCGCGTTTGGTAGGTTATCATGCATCACTTAAGTTAGGGGTGCACTGAATTATGCACACACACCCAAAAATAGCTTATGCCAGTGTACTAAACTGTGTGTACGAAATTTTGAAATGGTACAATACTTAAAATAGCCGTTGCAACAGTGGCATTAGGCACTCTGTTGATCAAATGTCACATACTCACTTCCCATAATGACTGGTTTTCATACACATTAAGTCATAAAACATCTATGAGCCTTCAACACTCGGAAAAAGCGTATCCCAGATTTTATGTATTGCACGGAACGCTACTGAATATTCGCTGTACCTAGCTATTGGTTCGGATGGATGTTGATTAATCTATGTCATAAAATCAGTGTGTAATCATACATGACGTTAATTACGACAAACCTTGACAGAAATTACATGCAAATGCGTTTTAAATTAATTGAGCAATTTCTATTCGAAGACCGACAATAGATGTTCGGCACTAGCCAGCTTTGCTTTCTGGTTGTTGCTGCTTGAGCATCAAATATCTTACACGCGACTAGAAATTTAGGTGATACACATCTCTTTTATTCTGTTCTATTTGCCTAGATGGCAAATGGATTTATTTGTATATTTTATGCCGTTTTACAAGTTAAAGTTAATCCATAGCATGTAAATGTGTTTATTTGCGCATGCTATTGAATTTCTCCCCTGTTAATCTGTTGCATGTAAATCACAATTTGTCACGTAAAAAATAAAGGACCGTTTTTTTTCAGTTGTCATTTATCTGCAAATCTTTGATCACTCTCAAGTTGATGTGATCTTCTTGACGCTTATAAAAACAACGTCACGCTCAGCGTCACGAGTGCGAATGAAAATGAATGACAGCAACATCTCAGTTTATGTTTCATTCGACAACATTAAATTATAGATACTATGGCGTTCAACTAAGATGTGCCTATTAAAAAGAACTGTAAGGAAATCTTAGAGCAGATGGAATATATAACACAGGGATGAATTGTAATATATTCCTCATCTTCCACAAATAAAAACCGAGAAAGATAATAATACATTTACCAAATGATCAACTTATCATAATCATAGCAAACGACTTTCAATTTTAATGAGGGATTCTAATTAAATGGATTTCTCTGGAGTAGCGTCATGTTTGTAGGATTGTCACGCTGATTATTTAGAAAACGAGTGCTACCATTTAAAGTGTTGCTGTACAATCATTGTATCATGTATGTTGAGGAAGCTTAAAAAAAGACCCTTCACAAATTTATAATTACCTCGGAAAACTAAAATTGGAAGTATGTTCAACTTTATTTTTTCGAAAACGTTTGTGATAGATTTGCAATATGTTTTAGAATGAGTGTTTTGTGATGATCAAATAAACGTTGCTTTTCTTAGAGTAAATGTATAGGCAAGTACATGCAAATAAAATTAATGACATATGTAAGTGAACAGAAAGAAATGTTTCTTTCTACGTGGCAACAGGCACTTTAAGAATATTCCAGATAGCCAATGTTTGAAGAGTCCAGCAGAGAACTGCAGTAGTTGTAAAGCAGATGAAATTTGTGGACAGAATCTTCAACGGTGGACAGGGTTTTCGAAAGAAGACTGTATGGCGAAATGCGTGTCAGATGAAGTATGTCAACTTGTAGAATACACTGCCAGTCGCGTTCCAGTATGCAGTTTGTACAACTGTACAGCAACATCAGACGCCCCTAATTCTGAGACTGTTTTGTTCTTGTGCAGCACAGGTAATTATTATGGTTCCGCAAAAAATTAAGAACATTTGCTAGTATCGAAGACTTATATCTGCATATGCACATCGGTACATGTATATTCTCTCCATTAGATAAGGATATTTGCTGTAAACAAAAAAAACATATAGTGGCGGTTGGTTAGAGAAAACATGATTAAATATATAGGGGTTTTCGTATACGTAACACAGAATTACGTGGTACATGTACATGCAGCAGGCAACGTCATAAGCAACTGAAACAGTTTCTGACACATTCACTTGTGATCACAGAAAATAAAAATCATGAACTGAAATCATAATGTTGTACATTTGGATATTTCATTCTGGTAGACAGTTTATTCGCTGTTACGATAAATCACGTTGCTAACGTCGCAGTGTGTGAATTTCTCGCCTTGATGACGATTGATGTAAACATTTGCTTCTGTCGATGTCTGTCTTAAAAACCTTTTTAGGAAGACGCCAATACATCCTTGTACTTTCATTCTGTATAATATTAGAATCGAAATATTTTTTGTTATCGGTAAAAATCGCTGATTAAACCATGAAGTTTTGGCGGAAATGAAATTTGATATTAATTTACTCAGGCTGAGCCTTCATGAATTTATAATTTGTCAACTGCCCTCCAACAATCAGCGATAATTCAGGGGTAAAATAGAGGTATTTCTTACTAAAAGTAATTACGTATATGAATGTCATTGAAACAGCATTCGTTGCCAACACTTTTTTCACGTGCATAAACGCCAATTGCGCCATTCCGCCTTTCCTATTTCTTAACCATTCACTGTAAAATTACAGCCTGTTGTGACGTCTACAAGTCACCATTTGTAGTATTGTCAATTTCATATCATCTTATGTTTATAATTCAATTAAAATCTTCAATAGTTCATACAAGAGCAGAGAACACATTCAATAGAAGGACCATGGGCCATACTTTGAGTTTCGGCTATTCAAGACCCATCAGTAGCCTAACAATATCTGGTGACGGAAGCAAACGAAACGCATACTGTTATTTCTAAATTCTGATAAGGCAGCCAGTTCAAAGACTGATTAGTATCAAAAAGGGGCCCAATAATCAAAAAGCAATGGTCTAGAATAGAAATCTAAGCCAGTAACTTATTCCTGATGTCTCAAAATATATCCTCGGACCTCAAAGGACAAAAAAAAATAATCTGCATTATGTATGATGTATGGGGAGACATTTTACGGCTGCCACGTAGCACAACACTAGCTGCAGTGAAGTCAAATTAAAATCTGAAAGAGTTCCTTCAAGAGCAGAGAATACACGAATAAGAAGGACCACGGTGCAATCTAACAAAGGAAATGAAATACCTGCTATGTGTTAATTATGTTTGCTATTTTAACGTCACGGTGATTTAAACTGTACTTGAATCTTCCACGAAGAGTTTGCTAAAAGAAGAATTCAATAGTTTCAATCCATGCTAGTATTTGGTTTATTGCAATAGTTGTTCTGTCATAAGTATTGATCCATATGCTATTAACTTTCGATATTTTACAACACGGTAACTAATATTTTGTAGACTGTGGCATACCACTTGCCCCGTCAAACGGGACAGTTGTACTTGCAGCACTTGGTGTAACAACATACGGGGCTAGAGCGACACTATTATGTGATGACGGGTTTACCCTCATTGGTGAACCAACAATTCAATGTCAAACGATTGGCACTTGGACTGAATCAGCTTCGTGTTCAAAAACAGGTAAGTAAAGTATTTTTTGCAATATTGATACAAACTTATCAGGGCATGCTAAAAAGCTATATTGAAATTTAAAGAGTAATTACACTCCAGGAACCGACTGAATCAGATCCCAAACCCTATCCCAAACATCAAAGGGAAAGACTGACAACGACATCCCAACAAACAATAAATTACAAGTGATAAGCTGAGTCAGCAGCTCTTTCCCAAATTGGTGGCAACTCAGTTATCTATACCGAACTAAATAATTTAGACCAACGGACTTTACGGAAGGCTAGAATTGCAATTTCCACGTAACTCATACGTTGGATTAGTTCGTCCCACATTGCATTGTAACAGATATATATAATTTCATAAAATCATATGCATATTTTAAATTTCTTGTTTTTGAATTCAATTATCAGCTTTAGAGAATGTCCGCTGTAGAGTTTATTACGATGTGTCAGACAAGGCTATACCGTATCAAACGGTGGCGAATATGAAAAACTAAAAATAAAAACGAAATATATTGTCTACGTTCTCTTTTCTAACATTCTACAATGCATGCACTAAATTGCGCAATATCATATATAATCGATTACAGCTGTGCGAGACGGTGAGAATAGTATCATGCCTTTATCTTTTCGTTGTATACGCGGAACTTCTGATGAAAACTGGAAACGGGGAGCTCTGTTTAAGCCGCTACAAGAAGGCGTAACAGGTGCTGCACATTTCGTTACTAGTCATGAACAGACTCAATCAAATCGAATCTGTTTTCCTTTCTTTCTTTTTTCTTTCTTTGGTTTATTGTAAGGGATCTTTTTTAACAAAGAAACTAGATTAAAATGCAAAGATTAAAGTTAACAAAATGATAGTGGTCAAAGTACCCAAATCATAAGTCCGAACTCGTAGGTCAGTTAATATTTTAGATACACAGACATGGACCCCAAAACAGAGGTGTGATCAGGTGCCTGCAGGATAGTAAGCATCACCTGCCTATTCCAAAACCAATTCCCTCATCCTGCCCTAGGTACTAAATGGCAAATAAAAAACGGCATACAAAAAAAAAATACAACCGAAAGCCAAGAGATCTGCTCTTTGCCATCATGTGGCAGCAATTTTATCTTGAATAATGTTCAGGAATTCAGAGACTTATTGAAGGCCGACAAACAAAACTAAAAGCAGTGAAGCACAGCAGAGGAAATGCCTTAAAAGATCGCTAATTAATAACTGGATACCTTAACCGGTTTTACACGCGCGTATTCTCTTCCAAGATTCTGTTGTGGTTTATACTTGCTTTATATGAAAAAGTTCTAACCATCAATGCATTAAACAAGCACACATATAAATCATTTAGAAATAATAAGATTAAATGAACACTCAAAAGCAAGGACGTTTACAACACCGCAACGCTGGAGTAAGGGTAGTCTGGCTGTTAAACCCTAATGGGCCTGATCGAAGACAGATCATCAAGCCCCAACCGATTCCAACCATCTAAGTAGAATGTTTTCAGGCCAGCGCCATCATTATGTCCATACAAAGCAATAATATGCAATCCATGCCGATTCGAATAAAAAGACACATTTAATGAGTAAAGCGGAGACAATTCGGGCCAGCACGCGGCACAAACACAACAGGTCTTATATGAAACGTAAATTTTTAGGTCAAGAGGAACAAAAGTTTTGATAGTTTGAGGGAAGTGAGAGTCGACTGCTGAACGTTTTTCATAAAGCAAATTTATTTTAAAACTCATAATTATATGAGTAGCGAAAAGGTGATTGGTTAAGACCTAAACGCGCTTTTATGTACGAATAAATTCTTCGTCAAGCTATCAACATGGTCAGTACAGCTGAGAAAATTTAGATCGTATTTGTAAGATAATTGCCTTTGGTTGTGTTTTACATTTTTTTATTTTGAATCTAAATGTCTTTGAATATGAATATTCTTTAGAACATTGTAAATATGATATTAAAATGTATTGTTTTGATTCCAAATAAAAGCTTTAGATCTATGTAGTAACGTTTGGTAATTTGCGGTTTATCGGTAAAGTTTATGGTAATGTACAAGCTTAGAAGTAAAAGTAAAAAGTATGCAAAGACCAGGAACTGAAACAATCAAAATCCAAATCCAGCCCTCAAACCATAGTTGGAAACAACTAAGATTACAAATAATCAAGATACAGAGAACATATGGCCAACCGAGTGAGCAGCTTGTTCCCAAAAGGTGGCCACTCAGCAACCCAAACCGAACCACAAATAATAAGAACATACATAAGGTAAAACATCACAGAAACTCTGACACCAAAAACAGGCAACAGAGAACCACAACAGAACTACCGCCTTGGAACGGTCAGTAATGAATTACTGGGGGGCTTAAATCGATTTTACAGGCCCAACCTCACCCTCAGTTTCTGAAGTGGTACAAAACATTTAGTTGGTTGTTCGGTTCGCATGATAACCCTCTAACTCGTCAATGAATCATCACGGTAAACACATAAATCAAATTTCAACACCATGAAGAAGCAAAGACGAGGACTCAATAGATACAACGGGCAGTCTGACAAGAATGCATGGATTTTATCCGACACACGAACTTGTTTCAGCATTACTCGGACAAACATGTAGCTTGTCTAGTAAAAAATATTTCTGATAAGAATTTTAATTTGTCTCTACAGGAACTCAGTGTAAGAGAGCACTAATGCATGAATGCACCGATTGTCAGGCAGCACATTCCTGTGGTAATTATCTCACGCTTACGACTGGAGGTTCTAAAATGGAGTGTGAAGGGAAGTGTAACCAGACCAACAACTGCTATCTCATGGAGTACTCTGATGGCCGCCCTTCCAAATGTAAATTATACAACTGCTCAGAGGTCGAGTATCACCAGGGCTCCGATGCCATCGTGTTTTCTTGCAATTCAGGTAAAAACGCACATTTTAGATATAAAATTATTCATATTTATGAATCTGGTGTTATACGTACAGTACGACTTATATGTATTCAGAATTTTGTGATTAAAACATCATGCTTATTTAAGGATTACGATGTTCTCATTTGTTTGGTGTTTAATATTAGTAAGCGTCATTCTTCAGATCGATATCTTAAAACATTTTGGACACATTAGTTTGCATCAACTCGTATTACATGAGCATTGTCATGACAAATATGTTGCTTTATAGTATAGTATTTGCGAACCGCAACGACCTCGGTCAGTGTGTGCACCCGTTGAAAAGACAAAGATATGACCATTCTGCATAAAGGCATAGACAGACTGAGAACTTGTCATTTGCCTATCCGAAATGTTATTTAATAGCCAAGGTTCAGTAACTGTTCTTATAATTTTTGCTTAAAGAGTTATATGCCTTTCTTCTTCTTTCTTTTACCGACGCATTTATTGTATGATGGGAAAATTTCGCGTCGCCTAATTTTCGCGAAATTTGGCGGTCGGTAGCGATCCGCGAAAATTAAACTCCGCGAAATATTTTTCAAGTTTGTACAAAATAGTTAAAGGAAATTTGAATTCTCCAAACATATGGTTTGCGATATTCAAATCGCCCCACAAAACCTAAAGAGTAAGAAGCTATACAGCTATTATTTTCGACTCAATTATGTTAACTAGTAATTAGCAGGTAATTACAATTTGAAAAGGCTGTCACTTTTTTCGCTTGATTAACGGTCACTTGTACCTGATTATGCAAGTACAATTGAATTACTTTTATTTGACTGTGAGTTCTGTTTACTTTTATCCAGAACAAAAGCCATTCCATCAATTGCTCGCATATTTCAGTTGACTGCTTCTGACTACTAAACATATTTATGCACCCGAAGGGCCGTCGGTGGCATTTTAAAATCGCATCGTCCGTCCGTAAGTCCGTCCATCCGTAACATATCGTGTCTCAACGATAACGTAAAAACTACTGAAGCAAATTTAATGAAACTTCAGAGAAAGATAGAGCATAATGAGAAGGTGTGGCGCGCACAATAATTTGGTTCCCACGCCCTAGGTCAAGGTCACAATTGGTTTAAAGGTCAACTCATATCTTAAAGTGTGTCTCTGCTATAACTTATATACTACTGAAGCAAATTTGATGAAACTTCACAGGAAGATAGAACATAATAAGAATGTGTGTCACAAACAAACTTTAGGATTCCACGTCCAAGGTCAAGGTCACTATCGGGAGTTAGAGGTCAAACATTGTCTCTGCGATTACTTTAAAACTACACAAGTCAATTTTATCAAATGTTACAGAAATATAAACCATAATGAGAAGAGTATATTTTATTCCCAAACATAAGGTCAGGGTCACTGTTGGGGGTGGAGGTCAAATAGTGTTTCTGCTTTCATCAAATTTCACAGAAATATAAAGCATAATTAGAAGGTTTGTCACATATAATATTTATATTCCCAAACCCAAGGTCAAGGTCACTGTCGGGGATTAGATGTCAAATAGTATTTCTGTGATTACTTTAAAGTTACATAACTGAATTTCATCAAATTTCACAGAAATATAAAGCATAATGAGAAGGTTTGTCACATAAAATAATTATAATCCCAAACCCAAGGCCAAGGTCACAATCTGAGGTCAGATGTCAAATCATGTCTCACAAGTTGATCAAATGTACCAAAGCAAATTTCCCTTAGCTTCACAGATATATGAAACTTAGTAAGAAGGTAAGCCGCACACAAGTCATAGGCTTTCACACCCAAGTTCAGGGTCACAGTCAGATGTCAAAGGTCAAGTTCTTTCTCCCCAATTACTAAAAATACTTCTTGAGCAAGCTGTATTAAACTTCATGAAATGGTAAAAAATAATAAGATGGTATGTCACAAACAAAATTTAGTTTCCCATTCCCCAGGTCAGGGTCACAATCAGGGCTCATATGTAAGATTAAATCTCCAAACTGACTGGAGACTTCTGAAGCATATTTCATCAAACTTCACAGAAAAGTAAAGTATAATAAAAATTCATCTCACTTGCAAGATTTGGGATTCCTTGCTCAAGGTAAATGTCCCAGTCCTGGTCAAAGGTCAGTTTAAGGGTCCTTCGGGGGCTTTTGTTACCTACTGTAACATTTCTTGTTTGTACAAATGTCTATCTTACGGTTTTTTGTGAAAAATGGATGGGTATCCTCCCAAAAGAGCCGATTCTATCTAAACAAATATGTTCATAACTAAGTGACTACAGTTTCTATACATTTCTCTCCCTTTGTACGTCTTGAGTTTTCAGTCAAGCCAATATTTTAAGGACAAACACAATTTTTTTCGTGGATATTTACATCCGAGAAAATTTAAAACCGCGAAAATTGATCCTTATGTTATTGGGGCAAATTCGCGAAAATTTGGCGACGCGAAAATTTTCCATTATACGGTATACAAAAATTACAATAATTACAAAATTATTTTCTTTCTATCCCACAATCTTACAAGGTCGTTAGGGCACCACAGATGACTTCTAAACGATCCATTTCCAACTTGTCCTGTTTTCAGCTGCCCTAGTTGTTACTGGCAAATTCCATTCATGTCCACTCTTTATGCCCTCCACTTCGAAGAAATTGAGGGGGCATATTGCTTCTGGGTTGTCCGTCCGTCCGTGCTTCTGTGCGTCCGCCCGCTGCGTAACGTATACCATATCTTAAACATCAAGCATGCTAGAGCTTTGAAATTTCACATATGAACTCATCACCAAAAATAGCTGACCCGTATTGTTTTTCTTGTCTGAGTTATTTCATTTTTTGGAGTTACGCCCCTTTGGAGAAAATCATAATGATAATCTTGTAAGCAAGATATATAAAACTATTCAAGCTACATGTATGGGCACGAAACCTTGCCAGCTAAATAATGAATGATAAATAGATTAACTGATTAACTTTTGAACGAATTCCGTTCCCATCTTTTGGTGCTTGAAAACTGCATGTCACATCTGGGTCCCTTAAATTCGCAAGATCGAATTCAGTCTTTGGCTGGGTTGGCTTTCTCGCCTTCCTTAGACGAATTCGGAATGTCATCAACACCAGGTCATGGTCACTTCCTATGTCTGCTCCAGGAAAGCTCTTTGTCCTGTGGATGTTATCTTCTGATTTTCTACAAACCAGAGTAAAACGAATTCAGAAATCTTTACTCATTAAATCCAAGGATGGTCTATATATTAGCAGATAAAATGATGCAATGTTTGTGCACATAATTTCAATCTGTTTTAAATACTACAGAGGAAAGCTCTTCGACAAGTATGGCAATAAGACACACATCTGGAGCTTCAACATCAACGAAGTTTCCAGCTGAAGTGACCTCGACAATTTCTCTTTCAACAACGATTAAGTCATCAACAGGCCCACCATCAACAACGATAAAGATGTCGACAAGAACTCCAACAACGCCTTTAAAGTCAGTGAGTCCACCAACAGTCTTGTCGACACAAACAACATCGCCGGTTACAACAACTTTTCGTCTATCTAACCTTACAACAAAAATGTCAACAACAACCGTTACGGCAACATTAGGTGAACGTACGACAAGTATGTCCACTGGAAGACTTAAGACGCCAAAACAATCAACGGCAACCTCAAAGCTAACACGAAAGTCAGTGAGTTCACCAACAGTCTTGTCGACACAAACAACATCGCCGGTTACGACAACTTTTCGTGCATCTAACCTCACAACAAAAATGTCAACAACAACCGTTACCGCAACATTAGGTGAACGTACGACAAGTATGTCCACTGGAAGGCTTAAGACGCCAAAACAATCAACGGCAACCTCAAAGCTAACACGAAAACATCTTGCACAGATGTCAACAACAACAGTCGCATCAACAAATTTACATTCATACAGAGAAATGGCAAAGCCATTTTCAAATACTCAGATTACAACGACAATCATTTCAACAGCGGACTTATCAAGAAAACTGACAACCACCGACTTGGCTTTAACAAAGCTGCCAGGAACCAGTCAGAGAGCGGCATTGGCAACTACAGCGCAAAAACCTGCAGCATCACCACCAATTAAATATACTATGCTACAAACCAGAACACCGACCCCAACAAGGACAGTGACGAAAACAACGCCTACAGCAATAATCAAGCTGAGAAATAAAACAATATTACTACCGACATCACTGACAACCACCATGTATACAAAGGCAACAACTTGGCCTATAATGCTAAACACAGTAATTCGTACGCCTTCGACTAAAACTTCGACGACAGTGAACCCGCCAGCAACAAAACATTCATTGGCATGTACATCGAAAACACCGTCATTTACAGTGGCACACACTAGCAAAATTATATCTAATAAACCGCCTAGTACAGCCCTTACAATAAGAATGGCAGTGTTAACGATTAACAGTGACCCTACAATGAACAGTCAAATAAAACCAATGGCTACGACAAAGCTTTCAACGACATATCTTGCGGTAAAGACTACAACATCAGTTAAAATATCAAAACCTACAAGAAAACTGACACCTGAAAGGCTTGCAACAAACCTGACGGCAATTACTACAGAAACGATGCAATCTGCCACGCTTGCAAAAACATGTTCAACGGCAAGCAATAAAGCAGTTCACAGGTCAACACATATAGCGCAACTACCAATATCCGTAACTAGAAATATAACAATGACGATGCATAAAGCAGCAGGAAGTAAAACTACAACTAAACCAACAGAGACAATGATAAAGCCTGTAACAACAATGCAATCTGACGGAATAATAATGTCAACGACAATTCCAGCGGCCGTAACATACACAGTGCTTACAATCGCCGATATAGTGTCAAAGAGTGCAGCAGAGAAAGTTTCCACACCGACAGCAACCACAACAGAAGGACATTCTACAACAAAAGAGTTTCCTCCAGTCTATACCCCAAAAACGACAAGCACATCAACTAATGCACCACCTTTGATGGTAAAAACTGTATCAAACATAGACTCAAAAGCAGATTCTCTATCAACAGTGACAACGGGAATAACTAGCACAATATATGTGACAACTGAACTTATAAATGAATTATCAACCATGGTGACAATAAAGAAACGACACTTGACAACAATCTCGACGATACAGTTAATAAATAGGACAACAACAATGCCTTCAACAACTCTAAGAAAGTCCAAAGCTGCAGGTACAAATTAAATGTGAGAATGAAAATGGCGCCTGTTTATTGTTTTATACATAAATAAAATTAAATATCCTTGCCTTTGTCATTATACACTCAATTAAACGCACAACGCAAAATTTAAATGTAAAGTATACTTTGCTAAAATGTACTAAGCCGTTAAAACTGAGTCTACTGTCTGTAGCTGAACTGACATTTCGATAATTCAAGTTGGTTCATGCGTGACATCAAAAGCGGGCTATTTAAAAAAACAACATCAATTTAAAATCAAATAATACATTGAAACTAATCAATTGAATAATAAATGCAAATGTCATTGGTGTACTAATCTTAATTCTACGGCTAGCTTGCTGACTACCTAATTGCGTGGAAAAGTTGCTCACTTAACTTTCCATATGTTTTTTTTTTTTTTTTTTTTTTTTTTTACATTTATTACTGTTACTTGCTGAATATATTCCTTCCATATTTGGCCTTGTGGGTGTCATGCAGAACGGGATTATATCAGTTCCTGGTTATTTTTGTAGTTACTTTGAAAGTGAATAGTTGGCGTTGCTCCGTAAACACGACGTTCAGTTTGTCATTTTTCCACAAATGGTTTCTTCTCATATCGAAAATAAAAATGATGTTATCCACCAAGGAGGAGGACGTCATTTATAAGCTTGGTTATGATTGATATTTTTCAAAGAAAAGGCAAATTGCAGTATTTTGAGAATCAGACATTTCAATTTAGCGTCCGTCACCCGATCACTTGGTGAACAAGACAATATGGCTACCAGATTGCTGCCATTGGTTGTCTGAATTTCTCTTGTATCCTTTTTTTTGCGTTTATACTGCAACCACTACGTACTAGGGCATATAAATTTGAAAACTTGATTTAATGTCAACGTTCGCTAAATGTGAGATAGCCGAGTGGTAGGAAGGAAAACTTTGGCTTTATCCATGTCACGCACACACACAACCACACCCACACACACCCACACACACACACACACAGGGAGGGACTGGCTCGCATCCACTCCAGCACATTAAGTGTAACTTCAATGTAGTAAGTATACAGTCTACATAAGTATATGTCCCCTTTTACATCTATCTATCTATCTATCTATCTATTGTCGATGACATGAGATGTGATAATAATTCTTTGAAATTTCATATTTTGTAGAGTCTCAGACTACAAACATGCAGCGAACGAAATCCACGACAAGTTTTCATCCAACAATATCAACCTCAGCTGCTACATCTACAACAACGAGGCTAACGGTTTTTAATACCCTAGCCCATTTCGCAAACACAAATTCTTTCTTGGATGATCCCCTGAATATTGCCGTAATTTCAACAATAGTTGCGATTTGTGGACTTGGTACACTTTCTCTGGCTGCATATTTACATTTTTGCTACGAAGGAAGAACAAGACTATGTCTCACAGGGTAATACGATCATGAGCTTCATCTCGACTGCCCGTCTGTTTAAGATTTGTTTCAAACTATCTTCTTATTAACACAACTGATGTTCAATATATATTGAATCATATCCACTGATTAACACGGAAACAAATGCTTAATTCAATTGATCTTTTGTCAATTGGCAAACAAGTAATATTTTCCTTTTGGGGGCCAGGCGAATGCTGAATCAGCCCTATTTGAAATTGTTGACTATTTGCTGGCTGTGAATCAGCCCTATTTGAAACTGTTGACTATTTGCTGACTGTAGTAATAGTATGCCAAAATAATGACACACTGGTGCTTGTAATTATGGTTTAATATTGTCTTTTCTGCAGCTGATGTTGTGTCATGTGAAAGTCTTCTTGTACATCATCATAGTGTAGATTATATATCATCTAATACTTAAGCATCATTTGGCACATTGTAAGTCATTTAAAAATCAAGTTCTGACAAAGCTGGTGCTATGTGACGTAGGCAGTGTGCAAAATTGTATCAGTCCTCATGGGCAACTTCAACTGAACATTTTTAATTTTCGTTGATATGTTCCTTGCTTCTAGAGGATATTCCTACAAACTTTATTTAATACCTACAAACTTGGGTTTTGTTTTTATTTTGTTTAAATGATATTAACATTAATTAAGGTCACAGACGAAGGTGAATGTGGGTTCACAATTCAGTAAATATGAATGATACAAAATATGATATTTGATAATATTAATTCTTATAAGACCATGTCAATAATAAATACGGCTGTTATTTCAGATTCATTCCGATTAGACGAAACCAAAACAATGAAACCCTCGCCTCGTCTAACACAGACGCATATAGCAACGACGTAGAGTGGTGATTGTAGCCCCAAGATGATATTGACAACAGAATCTACTTTAAAGCTTTATGGTTATTTAATATAATCCTGGAAAATCTTGGATGCTTGGAAAAAGACAGCACTGTCCTGACTCAGAAGCAAATAAAAAATAAAAAAGAGGGCCATGGTGACCCTGAATCGCTCGCCTGAGCATTAATCAGTTCCATGGCTCTGTTGAAGATTTATAAGAGTTTTACCATACATGGGAATGGCGGCCACCTTAGTTATGTGACCAAGATCATTTAAAGAACTTACAATCCTTTGACCCATGCAGGCTGCATATGAAATTTGAGTTCAGTCTGCCTAGTGGTTTCAGAGATGTTTAAAAATGTTTATGGATGGATGACAGAGGCAGCTAACACCAATACTGTAAGGCTCAGGTGAGCTAAAATGCCAGAGTCGCTTCCCGGAAAAGCACCCGTTCTTGTTGAGTTCCTTTGTTGGATTTGAACTAGACTGAACTAGGCGAACACAGATGATAGAGTGGTAGCATCATTATCTCACTGTGTTTTCAAAGGAGCTTGTGGCTGGCATCATTGCAATGTTAGTTCTGATTCTTGCAGCATAAGTTTATTTAGGTTTGACCTAGTGACCTAGTTTTTGACCGACATGACCCAGTTTCAAACTTTACCTAGGTTTTATGGAAATATATATTTTAACAAAGTTTCATGAAGATTGGATAAAAACTGTGCCTACAAGGGTGAACACAAAGTTTTTCTATAATCTGACCTAGTGATCTAGTTTTTGTCCCGACATGACTCAGTTTCAAACTTGGCCTGGATATTGTAAGGATAAATATTCTGACAAAGTATCATGAGGATTGGATCAAAACTGTGCCCTCTAGAGCGTACACAAGGTTGTTCTTATATTTGACCTAGTTTTTGACCCGACATGACGTACTTTCAATCTTGGCCTAGATATTGTGCAGAAAGATTGGATCAAAACTGTGCCCTTTAGAGCCTACACAAAGTTTTTCTAAGATTTGACCTAGTGACCTGGTTTTTGATCCGACATGACCCAGTTTCAAAATTGGCCTAGATATTGTGACAATAAACATTCTGACAAAGTTTCATTAGGTTTAAATTAAAACTGTGACCTCTAGAGCGTACACAAGGTTTTTCTAAGATTTGAACTAGTGACCTTGTGTTTGTTCCGACATAACCCAGTTACAAACTTTGCATAGATATTGTAAGAATAAACATTCTGACAAAGTTTCATAGAGATTGGATCAAAACTGTGCCATCTAGAGCGTACACAAGGTCGTTCATATATTTGACCCTGTGACCCTATTTTTGACCAGACATGGCCCAGTTTCAAATTTTACCTAGATATTATCAAGATAAACATTCTGACACAGTTTCATGAAGATTGGATTAAAACTGTGCCCCTCTAGAGCGTACACAAAGTTTTTCTAAGATTTGACCTAGTGACCTAGTTTTTGACCCGACATAACCCAGTTTCAAAGTTGGAATGGATATTATAAGGATACACATTCTGACAACGTATCAAGAAGATTGGATCAAAACTGTGCCCTCTAGAGCGTACACAAGGTTGTTCTTGTATATGACCTAGTAACCAACTTTTTTTTTTACCCGACATGACCTATTTTCAATTTTGGCCTAGATATTGTGCAGATAAAAATTCTGGAAAAAAAATCATGAAGATTGGATCAAAACTGTGCCCTCTAGAGGTACACAATGTTTTTCTAAGATTTGACCTAGTGACCTGGTTTTTAACCAGACATAACCCAGTTTCAAATTTGGCCTAGATATTGTGACAATAAACATTCTGACAAAGGTTTATTAGGTTTAAATTAAAACTGTGACCTCTAGAGCGTACACAAGGTTTTTCTCATATTTGACCTAGTGACCTAGTTTTTTACCCGACATGACCCAGTTTCAAACGTGTCCTAGATTTTATAAATACTAACATTCTAACAAAGTTTCATAAAGATTGAATCAAAACTGTGCCCGCTAGAATGTACACAAGCAAAAGTTGACGGACAGACGTCATGACATCCTGACGTCCGGACGTACGCCGGACATCAGGGTATCCCAAAAGCTCACCCTGGTGAGATAAAAATACAATACAATAAAACAAGCACAATTGTGTCAAGGTAATCTGCACGTGGGCCTCAAACAAGGTCGAAGATGTCCTATATTCGGCTAGATTTTGAATATTGTTATACTTAAAACATCATTAGACAAATTTTTGAAGATTCATTTGACAGAAGATTTTATTTTTACTCCATTTGAAAGCACATACAATGTGCTTGGGCAACTCATAAGAAATCTATTGGATTGATTGATTGACTAATTAAATGTATTTGCTTTGTTTTTGTTTTACCAGAAGATTCAAAACATCCCAGCCCGCTGATGCCTCACATAGAAGTAGCTTGAACTAACCTAAAGTACACCTCAGACAAAATCATTATACTGGTTACTTGTAAATGTCATATCGGCAGAAAAAAGTAAACAGATGATGTAATTGGTCAGACACATACCCCTGAGGCGACTAGTCCAATCACGCTGTTTTCTGTGTGTTTTGTCATAATTCATATCACTCCTTTTCTGCAAAATACGGTAAAGGTCCAACAGGTATTGAACAAGCTAGGAAAAGGACAAAGTAAAATATATTTGTTTTCATAACCTAGGGCAAATTGCTCTCAGTGAAAACAGAGCCAACGTTCAATCTTACTCCAGATTTCAGACGGGCCGCGAAGCGCAGTCGGTAGCGTGTCTGACTCAAGAGCCAGTGGTCCCGGGTTCGGTTCGGTCCGACCACATATTTTTGTTTCTCTTTTAGCTGATTCAAGAAGGGCAGATGTAAGTTACTGGCGTAAAGTATTTGCACATAGTGCCAGTTAACCGCTTAGTAGGTCTAGGCCTGCCAAGGACATTCCAGTTTTCATACATAGCATTTTCATTGCTAAGTTTGACGAACATCTAATCAAAGGTAAATAGGCAATGCCTCCAACTACGTCTATTATTATTATCATTACTAATATTATCATATTTTTTTTTAATTCTGGCGAGTCATTCAGCAGACAGTATTTTCACCAATCCTGCTTATCAGCAACATTGTTGAAGCGCAATAAAAATGAAGTCGCATGCCCGGGACATTTTCCATTACAACATGTCCTAATAAGCCTTTTGAAACATTGTTGAACTGCAAAACAAAAAGTCAGATCTGACCAGTATTGAATTCGTCCAAGACTTTATGCTTGCAGGTTGAATAAAAGACGCAATAAACAAATGAAGGTTGATCGCCTAAGAAGACACTTTTCCGAAAATAAATCTACATGTTTAAGACATTCTTATTACCATGGAAAGCACATTTGTAAACCGATCTGCACAAAAACCTTATCTTATCAACCTCTCGCAGAAGCAATATCATTCAAGAGTGTCCGAGGTGCATTAGAGATAACCTTGTTTTAAAACACTAACGAACGTCAAACAGAAGGACAATCAACCGTTATTATTCTAAAAGCTCACCTTGTGTGCATTCGGCTCAGATGACCTAGAAACGTACAAATTAAAAGATGCATAATTTTAAGACAATTACTCAATTTCAAAATGTTTAAGCTTCTCTTCAAAATGCAATAAACATACAGAAAATAAAAAAAAAAGTTAAAAAAATGATTAGCATATTCTAGTAACTATGCATAATGGGAATAACATCAATCACAGTCGTCTCTCAAAGTAGAGCGCATGGAGACACTTAATCTATGTTATTAAAGTTGTTGTGATGGCCCGAAATTAATCATGTAGGACTTAGAGTAAGAATATCTCTAATTATACCCCCTCCTTGAAAAAGAGTGTGTGGGGGAGGGGGTGTACTGGTTTACATCTGCCCGTACTTCTGTCAGACAGTCCGTCCGTCTTTTCATAATTCGTTACACTTTTTCGTGTAAAGCTTATGGAAAGTACCGACGAATATGACACAGCCATTTATTCAATAAAGTAAATGAACTTTGTTCGGCTTTAGCTGTATAACCTTAGTATTGACCTATATTTAAAGTATTTCATCGGCCAATATAAATATGCCCGGGATTTTGATGTAAGAAGCTTACTTTCGCTTTCTTTTTCTACTTTCAGCTTCATTTGACTGTTGACCTATAAACCTTGTCGTGATGAATCTAGATATTTTGGTCCAAATCGAAGACTATTCACCTGCTCATGTAAAATCTAAAATCAACAAGATAACTTGTTGGTATTGTGTTGGAAATGCGACACTTTTCAGTTTATACTAGGGGCGGTCAGCCAACCAGTCCTCACGGTTATGTGCAACACAGACAGACCCCAATCAAAATTCAACAGCATTTTCGAATAATATGTATGAGCCAGGCACATTTGAAATCGTACACGTGCCTGGCTCATACATATTACACAACACACTTCTATTTAATCTAAGCCGATTATCTTTTTTCTTTAACATTTCTTGTTTCTGCTAATTCAAAGATCATTTCTACAGCCTAAAGCATTACAGGTCTTACGAAAGCAGTTGATATCATTTGGATCTGCAGCTGATGCACTTTGAATGCGAGTTCTTTAACGTACCCCGAAAACTGGGACAGTTTCAGAGAGCAGATTCAGCTGAGCATCTCTTTGGATTTGATCAAATCTGTAAACACTGAGACATGCGGACATAAAATGTAAGTTACAAATTACTTAACACATATCACACATATCTTTATGTCTACACAGAATATCAGTTTGTGATCTTTATTTATCACACAGTTTTTATGATGCGAGCAAATGTTAATAGCCTGAAAACTTGTGCAGCCATCATAGTTGGCATTCATTAGAACCGCCTCAGCGAGTCAGTTCTAATGAATATCCACAACATATGTTTTTATTTAAATATCTGAGAAGTTAAAAGTATCCATCCTAATCTGTAGCTAGGTTAAACTTTTCTCCAGTATGATGGTGATTTTAATCCAAAGTGCCTGCCATGGAAGAAGTAAAAAGTTACAGTAACAACTTAAAGTTATTTCGATAAAAAAATATGTATTGTGTATTCATTAGAACCGCATTTGAAGACCTGAGAACTAAAAATGTCCATTTTTAAATGTAGGTATGTATAATCTGTATACTCCAGGACTTTAAAAATGCCTCACCTGAAACAAATTGAAAAGCTGCATTTATTTTATTAACAGCTAAAATGAAGCTAATGATAAATAAATTTGCATACATATACCAAATGCATGAGATAATCATCAGTACAAAAGATCAAAGTGTGTTTTAAATCGTGGGATTTTCACCAAACGGTTATAATGCACCGTCCGAATACTGATCGGAGTATAGAGTGGTTCCCGTCTTCCGCTAAGTTCGACAATTGCTAAACTGAAGCGAGGTAAACAGACGCTCGCGGAATGCAAAAATGGCATTTTAAACATGGCACCAAACTTCCAAACCGACAGCAATAAACTCACTCAAACAATATTTTACGGCTCACAGTGGTGTACTCTAGAACTACAAGTAGTTAAAATGCGAAGCTTACAGTCCGTTAAGAGTGGATTCAATGCCGTTGACGTCATTTACTGTGCGGACAAACAGACGTTTTGTGCTGATAACCAAACATATATTGATGTTGATGGATGCTGACAAAGTAAATCTGTAAGATGTTTGTATCAAATACTGTTTTTGTGACGTGTTAAACGTCAAATTAAGGTAGTTGAATACTAAATAAGAATATTGGTGGGGCATTCAAACCACTTTAACAGCCTAATAACCCACAGGGCTGTAAAACATTTGGATAAGAAAAAAAAATAGTTTTACCGTTTCGTTTTCCAATAAATCAAAATTTCGTATTTCTACACACTTTTTACACAGTTTCTATTTAAATTCAGAATGCACTTTCATTTCTGCGATTCATATAATCTATACTAAAGGATGTTTAAAACAAACTGGTAAAAAAGAATGCACTTATCTTGATAATAAGTATTTTTTTACATTTTTTTAAAAATGCAAGAAAATTTAATTTCATGAAAAAAGTCATGAAAAATACATTTGATCGATGGGGCATGCTCGTGCATATCATTTCAGAGAACCTTACATTGTATGTTACAGAATAAGTCAAAAATACAAAATTTTCACCGTTTCGATTCCTTGCAAAACAATGTTTAAGTTAAAAGTACCCCAAAATCTGAGAAACCCAAATAAACAGGCAACCCCCATTCCGCACCTGCTGCAACCAAAGTAGGCCCTTGCCATACTATTTATGGTTCTACCATAAACTAATGCCACCAAAAATGAGCAGACGGAATTGCAGATCAGAAACTTTCCTAAGGAGCAGTCTGATCTCAGTTTCCACTATTTGTACAAACCTATCTGCTCAA
This sequence comes from Ctena decussata, assembly GCA_963989385.1. NCBI lineage: Eukaryota > Metazoa > Mollusca > Bivalvia > Lucinida > Lucinidae > Ctena > Ctena decussata. Next base: position 21,902,895 of record OZ022510.1, on the reverse strand, counting down.
AAACTTAGGATCTTTACGGCAGTCAGTTTCATTATATAGGCAGCATACCATCAATTATTTCACATAGGCAACAGATATAACGTTTATGCTAAACTCCGTTCATAAATTCTGAAACTGGGTTTTTCGCTACTCATACTTTTATTATCTAATCAATCCAGGTAAGACTTTGCATAGTGATAATACTAGACTTCCGCCGATTTCTCATCAACGTGTCCTCTGACTCTGCCCTTCGTATGAAGCTGGGCTTACCTGCACAAAAGTGCAAATAACAGATTTTCAATCCGAGACTAAGTCCATCGGACTGGTTGGAAACGCCTTTTAATACCATATAAAGTGATCGCTATAAATAGTTTTGTACAGTATACTGGTGGGGTTAGTATTCTAACACATGTTCTGCGCGTGCAAAATCAGTCAGCGTGACAACAAGCTAATCATCCGCGTAATTCTTACTCGATTTGAAATCGATCACACTGCATGAATTCACACTGGGCAAGGTTTTCATCATAGTCCTTCGCCACCGGCAACGTCTAAGCGTCAGTGCCACGTAATGATGTTCACTGGCGCTATTTTAACGAAAATATAACAGCTTTCCGCAGTATCTAATAAAGTTCTGAAGTTTCTAAACATATATTACCAACATAAAGTTAGAATTGCAAAGTTAAAGTCTCCATAGGCCTATCAGTGGTAAGTTACGAAAAACGCTCCAACCTTAACGGTCAATGATAAAAATGTTGGTTGATGTGCGATCCATATAACTGGCAAAAAGTTTGGGAAATATGTTTCTTGTGAAAGAACAAATCGCTCCACAAAATAAAGTTTTCTTTTTCTGGTACCCCATTGAGCGATGCAATATAAACAAAAGCGGGACAGTGATACGGGCCTAACGCTTGTACATTGTATTTTTACCGTTTTGTTTAAATTGTTGAAATCGAAAGTAGATCATTTAAGTTGCCAACTAAAATGACCCAGATAATTTTTCAAACCTTTCTATGTGAAACTCAAGGATGCTTTATTTGTTGAACTTGGCTAATCACCATCATTTACACTGACGAAGATATATAGTGAGAAGCTGGCAACGATACCTCACGTCAAAACTGTTCAATGCTGATAGAGCAATGGGGTCTTCAAATACAAGGACAAAATCGTCCACCTCTCAAACTGACTACCTTCAGTCGGTCTACTCCTCCCCTCACCCCATCCCCCTTTTAAAAAATAATATAATATCCCCCAAACTATAAACAACCCGTCCCCCCAATTAGTGTACCACTCAAACTCCCACCCCTCGACATGACCCCCGTCCCAAACACACACCTTCAGTCCACCACCTAAATCTCCACTCTAGTCTCTGGACATGCCCACCTCCACTAGCATCGGTTTCAGCAAACCCTATTTTCAAACTGTCTCAAACAAATACACTAAGCTCTGAATGAAGAGCCTTTGAAAGCAAGGAATTTGGCAGACTCGGTTTATTTGAGTCTGTTCATGTGCAGTAATGTCATGGTGCAACACTGCCCACGCCTAGCATCGGCTTCAGCGGAACTCTGTGTTCAAACTGACTCATAATCTGTGTTCAAAATACAGTCTGGAGACATGGATTTCCATCACGCACATATGTGACGGTTAACCATGCACTTTAAATGAACTAACATAATGGCTTACCATAACATAAGTTAAATTTTTACCACAAGATGTCACTACATGTCCGGAGGATGAAACGAGATGGAAAGCCATAATGTTATTTTTTTCTGGTGTTATGGCTGACCATAACAAACCCCAAAACGCTCAAGTACTTTTCAACAAACTGGTCCAAAACCTTGAGTAACCCATACAATAATCATTTGTTGCAGACAAATTTGAAAAGCGTAGCCAGACTTCAAAACGCTTTTTCTCTGGAATTCTGGAATCATCCTTCTTGTGACTTTGCTGGAGGATGAACACTAATTACCCGAATGACCAGCGTGGTACCCACGTTGAATGTATGTGAATATGTATGACTTTAGACTGTCAATTTTCATCAAACGGTCTTAGTTTGCGGACGGGTTTTTGAAATTCGCCGTTTCATGCACGTAACTGCAGCATCAGACGCCAGGCTAAGATACATGAGACTTTGATGAGAAATCGGCGGAAGCAGAGCTTTATCATTATGCACAGTCTTGACTGGATTGATTATGTTATAAAAGTATGAGCAGCGAAAAACCCAGTTTCAGAATTAATGAACGGAGTTTAGTCACTAGAAAACTCGAAATTAATAACGCATTTTGAAGAACGACTCTAGCCGATGGCTTAAAGAAGAAAAAAACACATGGTTCCTGCTCTGATGGCCGCTATTTCAACTAGAACACGTAACCCCAGCGCATGCAGTAAATTTGGCGCGTCAGTTTAGTACTGGGTAAAGTTATAAAACTGTCAATGTTGCCATCTGATATTTTTCATTATTTTATTTAATAATTGTTTACATTAGTTACCTGACTAATGGTGGCCATTCTTACCATTCTCTTCTTGACTGAAGCTTCTCCTCATGAATAATTAGTGGTAAGCTACCCCAAGTTGAGCGAACAATAACTCTGTTTTGTTTGGGCAAAAGCAATACAGAGTTCTCCTGTAATCGTCTACCTTAAGTCTTTTTCCAGAAAATCACTTTTTTTGAGATCCCGGTTTGTGTGTTCCAGTTTTCAATTGAAGCTGTCTGACAGCAAATGAAGTCATGACGACCTTTATTTTGTGTTTTCGCTGTAGGATATCTTTCATGGATAAGCTGAGATCGACTTCAAGGGCTGTAGCATAAGGACGTTTTAAATAATATTAAGCGACAGTGACGTTGACCAGTTAAGTGCAAGGGTCGTCACGCATGACATAAACTTCTGCAGTTACTTTAATTTGATTAGTTTTACAATTTATACTAAAACCTAATCATATTAAATAACTTGAAATGTGGAATTACTAAAATACATCACATTTTCGGGTGAGGCGTTTTTAAAGTCCTCGAGTATATAAACTTTTCTCCAGTATGATAGTGATTTAAATCCAAAGTGCCGTGGATTTCATCTCCAGTATCGGAGTAATCCCAGTATGGAGTAACATCCAGTGAACTTTTCTCCAGTATAACTTGAATCCTAAGTTCTAAGAATTTCAGCTCCAACATGAAGTGTCATCTAGTATTTCACATTAATAAATCATCAATGAAATGTCTGTCGCTTTTCTGATTAAAGGGGAGTCACCATCCTTTACAACAAGGTCATGGTTCACGAATCGTTGTAACATAGGTAAGATGTAACTTGCTGTTGGCTTATTCTCTGAGGATATACGTGTTGTTGGATCCTCAATAGGTGTCAGAAGCTGTCTCAAGTCCTCCATTCTTTTGAGGTCAGGGTCATTTGGAAGCAGTTTTTCACGGAATCACGGAACCACGGAAAGACGAAAATCATGTCCCCTCGCTTCTCTTCGAAACGGCGGGGGGATTTTATCTCATCACAATTAATGATAATAATAAACAAAAGAGGTTCAGCAATAATATGAAAGTAAGCGTTTCGTAACCCAAAACTATGATTAACAAAAGGAGTCCTTTTCACTTACAATTAGTTGCTAAGCAGCCTCGACAAAGAAGTAGACATAAAAACACTTCAACTTATACATCATAAAACAGTATGACGATTTTTAAACAATATCCTTAGTTGCCTTCCTTAAAATGCAAACAAACTGGAGTGATTTACATTTGACACTCACAGACATGTAAATCCTACTCAGTGCCTTTGAAGTTTCAAGTATTTATACAGTAAGAAAAGGAAAAAAAAACATCTAGACGCGATGTTTATGACTACTTCTTCAGCAACTTAAGTTTGAAAATATATTATATAAACAGAATAACAGAGTACTTCACAAATAGGGTCTTCCAAGTGTTAGAAATAAAAACTCCTGCTTTTGCGTTTGACGTGTTGATACGAAAGATGGTGACTGACTTTCCAAGACGATATAAGTTAAGAGCGGTTTTTTTAATAAACAATTTTACTGACAGTATGGGTAATTTCCAATAGCGCTGCGCTATATTCTATGAGGTGACGGTGCTCATATTATGCACTATTGTTAAGAGGGTTCTTTTTATTTATTTATTACACTCAACAAGTTTTATTGCATACAATATTTTAGGCTAAGACAGTAGACATGAAAAGTTCATTATTTTGGTTACACTGCACCCTTACGTGTGGTAAGTATTGCGCTATTTCAACTCATTTTTGTCTTTGCTGTTTATTAAAAAACACAAACTTTCAGATAAAAAGTTACTATCAGGTACATATCTGTTTTTTTTTTAATTTTAAGCTCAGAGAAGCAGTGGCGATAACTTCCATAACACCTGAAAAAATGGTAACTAAATATGATAGAAATGCCTCTATGATGTTCTTAAATCACTCGCATGAGTCTCAGAATTGCTTTTATCATATAGCAAGAGAAAACAGCTTTTCTGTCGGATAAAGTCGGTTATTTGTTTTGACACTCTATTCCTGTATAAATGACAAGAAATTAATGGTCACACCTTGGTTTATTTGCCTTAAACAAGCATTTTGAATATATTATTAAAAGTTCGGTTTCGATAACACCGTAGGCTTACTGTAAAATCATGCTATGTATTAATTGTAATAGCTTTATCAAAATTAGCCAAAACTAGAAAAATTAACAAAATCAAAGCTGTAATTTAATGCAACTATAAAACACAGATGACATGTTACACTATAATCTTATAATACATTATAATCATTTTTAATGACAGAATACTAGGTTTAATGGCTTATAAACAGACCTGGTCCAGCCACAAAGCATAAGGAGACGGTGGACAGGTTGGTTCGCCACTACCCAAATATCACAAATATCAAAGATGTCTATAATTCAATATATCTAAAGGAGATATGTAAGAAATATAGTTTAAATCATGTATTATGTTTATACTCCATCAAGGGATTTTTGGTTTGATGACTTACAAACAGACATGCTCCAACTGCAAAGCATCAGAACACTGTGGACAGGTTGGTTCTCCTTTACCAAAAACATCGCTCGCAGGATGCGAACAACAATGTTTGGAGACTGCAGATTGCCAAATGCCAGAATACACTACTGGAATACTTCAGCCATGTAAATTATACAACTGTACACAACTCGATGAGCGTGATGGATCAACAGTTATAAGAAACACAAAAATTTCAGGTAAGCTCGTTGTGTTTCGTTGGCAAATCTGAAATATTCAGAATGACAGCCGGTCCCTGATCGACAGTCCATTTTCACATCGGGGACCAATTTGGACACAACCAGTAAGATAACTTGAGAGTTGATATAATCCGGAAAAAGGTTTGTTAGTCAGTGAAAAAAAGAAATATAAAAATTCATGAGAAATACTCAGTGAGTGCCGAATTCGTCTACGATTGAACTACGAGATCTATGCGGATGTGGCCGAGTACTTTGGCCATTTGGGACATACCACTCCAAAGTTGGTCCGATTATACAAATCCCTGTCACTTCCGTTAAGCTCGGTTTTTGTTATTTTACTCATTCGTTCTTTATCACTGTAAAATTCCTCTAGAAACAAAGAACACATAGAAGAAACAAAGTTAGCAGACTAGGTTAAGAGTAACGTGCAAAACTGCCCACCCCGCTGTTGGCATCTGTATTCTTGTGTGTATCTCTATTACTTGTATCAGTGCATCTATCCCAGAAGAGATGAACAAAAACACATGGCCATGTTTAAACTTACTTTTGGGATGATATGTCAAGAATTGCATCACCTATTTATTAAATTAATTCAGTTTTTGAAATGTAGTTATTGTGTGGTAAATCCAAAATTTTGCATGCAAAACGATTTTTCATATTATACAGTTATCCCCTTATAATGCCAAATAAACTGATCAGAATCTTTTCAGTGAATTCTGTTTACACTGGGTTACGAGAAAATTACTGCCACAGTAAGTATTTGGAAAAACACCTCTCAACTCACATCATTGACGCTGACAGATTCGTAAAGTATAGTTGAAGTTTCCAGCAGCTCACTGCCCTTTTGAATGTAATAAACTGTGTTTGATGACATCTACGACCTAGCAAATTCAAATTATAGTCAAGAGAACTTTTAACCGATTGAGAGGGTTCAAATACCTAAAAGACTCTATATTTATTATACAAAATGTAATAATTCAGCAGATAATAAACAAGCTATCGGAACAAAAAATAAACCTGCACTTGTGTATTTGTTGCACAGGATCGTTTTTTCATCTTGAATTTATGCAGATTGATTCAGCTCGCAAATATATAAATCTTACAATCGACCCTTAACAATTTGCATTTTAGATGACCGTAAATTCAATTATTGGCGAAAAAGCTTTATTAGGCGAGTTCGCGAGACAAATACAGTTATCACACCGGGTAGGCGGCAATCCTGAATACTCGCGGCAATCCTGTACGCGGGTCAAAAATTTACGCGGTTGTTTAGGGTAACTCAGTTTAACATGCTTTATTTCATTTAATCTAAAAAATTTTGGTAAAACATTTATTACGGATCTAAAGCAGTATGTCTGAAAATTTCCCTCAAAAAGAATTTACTTCACAAGGTCTTTACTAAATGTCGCAATGCCTACTTACATTTTAACCATGCAATTTTAGGCTGGCAAATTCTGTTTTCTGACTCATATTCTAAATTATTCAAGGTCAAATTAAATAAAGCATAGTCTTCTGATATACTTGAATGTCTTCCCTAAACACCTGTAAAAGTTCTAGGGTCTAAGTTAAATTTTGACCGTACTGATAGGGGGATGAAAATGCAAGGGTGAAAATTTCTGGCAATCGAAAACGTCTTTTTCTAAACTCGGTTGCAATCGACTAACGCAGGGCATGGCAATCGATGACGAAAATGCTATAAAAATAAACTGTTTCTAGATAAAAATAGGCCGCATTATTTTGTATTTAATGGCATGCACCCTCAAGATTGAGTGTTTCTGCAAACAGACATGAGATTGCATTGAAATCCATGTATGTCTTGAAGAAGATTTATGCCTGGAAACATTCAAATACATTTTACATGGGTAAAAGCCTTTTGCTTGTTTTTTTTTCGCTGAAATTGTTGTTCTTGATAGTGACTTGTTGTGGAGGCCGTTGTAATTATTGCTGTCTTTGTTTACGGTATTTGTCTAAACCAGACTCTCGAAAAACACAACGAAGCGCAGTACATGTATTATTGCTGTAAATACCAATCTTTCTCCTGTATCAAACAGAGTCGTCTACTATGGTTGCTGTTGTGATTATTGTTATTGCTGTTGTCAGGCTCTCCCCCCCCCCCCCCCCCCAAAAAAAAAAAAAAAAACACAAAGTGATCAATATTCTAATTCCCTGCATCAGTTTGCTAGCATGGGATTTGCCATTTAACGACGAAATCTCATGATTGGTATTGTCAAGCTTGGTATCGAATATCATAAGGTTTGCCATTCGACAAATCCAATGCATGGTATTTGAATCTTATGCATAGTATTGGATAGCATTGAATTCGCCATTCGATGAATACCATGAATGGTATTCAAATCCCATGCATGGAATTGCACAACATGATTTCTACTAGCATGAGGTTAATTATTCATGGTATTCGGAATTGATACATAGTATTGCTCAGCATGGTATTTGATAACATGGGGTTCGCCATTCGACGAATCTCCTGCATGGTATTGCCCAGCTTGTTATTGGCTAATATGGAGTTTGCCAGTCGACAAATCTCATGCATACCAGTATTCAAATCCCATGCGTAGTATTGCTTATCAAGGTATTGACTAGCTTGGAATTCGTCATTCGATGAAATCCATGCATGGAATTTGAATGCACAGCATGACATTGGGTCGTATGTTTGCTTTTTGACATTTGATGAATCCCATGCATGGTACGTGTACTCGAATTCCAAAATGGAATTGTTCAATACCATATTGGGAAGCACGTGTTGGCTATTCGACGAATCTTATGTATGGTATCTAAATCTCGTGCAAAGTATTGCCAAGCATGAAGCATGGTATTGGGTAGCATGGTATTTAGCTATTTGATTAAACCCATGCATGGTATTCAAACCCGATACCATACTTGGCATAACACATACATGTATGCTATTCGGATACCATGCATGACATTCCTCGAATGGCGAACCCCAGGCTACCCATAATTCTGCTGGGCAGTACTGCCCATGGGATTGGGTTCTGTGTATGGGATTCGTCAACTGACAAATCATCCTATGCTAGTCATGCCATGCTTGGCAATTCCGTGCATAGACTAGCCTGAAGATAGCAGTTTGACGAGTTCCACGCATGATATTCGAAGCATTTACATGATATTGTCCATCATGGTATTGGATAGCATGTGATTTGCCTCTCTACGAACTCCGGGTATGTTATTCAAGTCCTATTGGTGAGTTTGTCAAGTATGGTATTGTCTTGCATTTTTTTGCCTTTCGACGAATCCCATATATGGTATTCGAATGCCATGTATAACATTGCCCAGTTTGATACTGGCTAGCACGGAACTGGCAATCGACGAATCCCGTGCATATATACATGTAGTATTCGAATCCCATTCATGGTTTTCCCAGCATGGTATTGGAAGTACGGGATTTTCCATACGACGAATACCTTGCATGGCGTTGCCCACAATCGTATTTGCTAGCCTACGACCACCATTTGACGATTTACATGCATGGTATTGGCCAGCATCCTATGCATAATTATTCCACCATGGAACACATGCAAGCCAATAACGAGATTTGTAAAATTGCGAGTGACTTTATGCTAGCTAATACCATGCATAGCTATACCTAGAATGGGATTCAAATATCACGCATGGAGTTCGTTGAACTTTAAACCCCATGCTAACCGATATCATGTTTGGCAGTGTCATGCATGGATCAAATAACATGCATGGTATTTGCCGAATGAAGTACCACATGCTACTGAATACCATGGGTGGTAATTGCTGACCAATACGATGCACTGAAGTAGTCAAATGGTGATCATAGGCTAGCAAATACAATGGTGGGCAATACCATGCATGTGATTCGAATATTTTAGGGGAAAAAAACAACATCCCAGCCAGTAATATGCTTGGCAATACCATGATTGAATTTAGAAGACCATGCCTTGGAATGACACATTTACATATGTAGGAATCGTATACCATGCATGGGACTCATCAATGGCAAACCACATACTAAACTCCGTTCATTAATTCTGAAACTGGGTTTTTCGCTGCTTATACTTTTATAATCTAATCAATCCAGGTAAGACTGTGCATAGTGATAAAACTCGACTTCCGCCGATTTCTCATCAATATGTCCTATGACTCTGTTCTTCTTAGGATGCTGGGCTAACCTGCACAAAACTGCAAAAGACAGATTTTCAACCCGAGACTAAGTCCATCGGACAGGTTGGAAACGCCTTTTAATACCATATAAAGTGGTCGCTATAAATAGTTTCGTGTACGGGTGGGGTTAGTATTCTAACACATGCTCTGCGCGTGCGAAATCAGTCAGCGTGACAACAAGCTTGTCATCCAGATAATTTGTTCTCAATTTGAAATTGATTACACCGCATAAATTCACACTGGACAAGGTTTTCAGCGTTTCATCATAGTATCGCCACCGGCAAACAACGGCTTAACGACGTCATATCAGCGTCAGTGCGACGTAACGATGTTCAATGGCTTTATTTTAACGAAAATATTACAGCTTTCCGCAGTATGTAATAAAGTTCTTAAGTTCCAAAACATTTATTACCAATGTTGCGTTAAAACTGCAAAGTGAAATATAAGGACAAAAGGACCAAACCGTGCGCCTCTCAAACTTATTACAGCTCCCCTTAATCAGTCTATTCCTCCTTCTTACACCCCCCCCCCCTCTAAAGAATAATAAAATAATCCCCCCACACAACTTTAAACCCCTCAGGGCCCCTCAATTAGGGTACCATCCAGACTCCCACCCCTTGCCATGACCCCTTCCCAAACCTCCTTATTGAATCTACCCCCTCCAATAAATCATGGGAATAAGAAACAGAGTTCGGCTATTTTTTAAATGCCCCATGCTCTTTCAATGGTAAAAAATATATGAAAAAAGTTTGTGGAGAGGTATCGCTGCAAGCTTATCAGTACAGGTTCGTCATTGTAAATGATCACTATTTTCCAGGTTTAATTATGTAAAACTTCCTTGAGTTTCATATAAAAATGTTTTAAAATGTTTTGAGTTTCATATAAAAATGTTTTAAAAATTATTTGTGTCATTTTAGTCGGCAACTAAAATGAACTACATTCGATTTCATAAACTTGAATTAATTGGTAAAAATACAATGTACAAGAGAGGTGTCCCGTTCACTATCCCGCTTCTGTTTATCTTGAATCGCTCGACGGGAGCCAGTAAAGGAAATACCAAGTAACTACGTGAGCTACATTTATCAGTTTTAGGATTTTAGGATTAAAAATCAGATCCAGTTTTTTTACCTTATTTTGAATACTAGTATTTGTTTGTGTCATATTTTCTCAGGAAACTATCAAAAGTAGTATAGCTCTACATATAAACAACGGGACAGTTGTATCATCCGACTCAGAAGCGAACTTCAGGCCTATAAACATCCCTGCAAATATTTATTTATTCATTTAAAGGTCTTCTTGCATATATGAGCCGCGACACGAGAAAACCAACAAAGTGGTTGTGCGCCCAGCGAAGACTCAGATTAGCCTGGGCATCCGCCCAGTTCGAAAAGACTCTTCCCTAAGCGCTTAAAGGGTAGCTAAGGGTTTAAGCTACCTTCATGTGGACAGCGAAGACTCTGATCAGACTGGGTGGATGCCCAGGCTGATCTGAGTCTTCGCTGGGCGCACAACCACTTTGTTGGTTTTCTCGGCGTCGCGCCTCAATTTATATATATGTTCATGTCGCAGGGTAGAGGTCGGAGTGGTAGAATAATCGAGGGAATAGTTTGTTGAAAAGAAGTGGGGGCAGGGGGGGGGGGAGCTGTAGGGTGTGTCTAGAGACTAGGTTGGCGGACTGGGTACCACAGTTATTACCCAAATGACCAGCGTGATACCCACGTGGAATGTATCTGAATATGTATGACTTTAGGCTGTCAATTTTAATCAAATGGTCTTAGTTTGCAGACAGGTTTTTGATATTTGCTGTTTCGTGCACGTAACTGCAGCATCAGGCGCCAGGCTAAGATACATGAGACCTTAATGAGAAATCGGTGGAAGTCGAGCTTTATCACTATGCATAGTCTTACGTGGATTGATTAGATTATAAAAGTATGAGCAGCGAAAAACCCAGTTTCAGAATTAATGAACGGAGTTTAGCCAGTACCACACTGGGCGACATCATACACGTCAAATGGCAACTTTTATGCTATTTACTGGTACCTGATACGTGTCTCTTAAGTTTGAGTTTCAAACGAGAATACAAATGAATTGATTGTCCTACAAAACAAACAGTACATTACAATAATGACTAGCCCACGTTTTCCTGTAAAGTACAGAGAAAGTAGGGGTTTGCAAATTTGAATATTATTTTCTATAATTTACACTCAAAGCATACATGGTTGGTCCTCATTAAGCGTCTCAATGGGGCAGTTATGATGAGTACCACAGCTTATGTTTTGAGAGAACCTTACAAGGGCCATTTATCAGGAGTACAGGAGTATTAGCGAAATGAGTCAAAATATTGATGGTTGAATAAGTTTGGTGTTTTATTGTGTTGATTCCAAAAGTTAATCAGTTTTGGAGACAACATTTACCATGATAGTAGGACATCTGACGTATTTATCCCAAGTGTACATGTGTTGCATGTTTAATGCCTGGAGCATTTGGGATAAATAAATAGATAAATAAATAAATTAAATAGATAATAAACTCATTATACTGATTCTTGGTTGCGTTTGAAAAAGACGAATCAAAGCTGCTGAAGGTATAAATGTTCATCGATTGTCTGTCAAATGGTTGTTTGACGTTAGGCGATTGCCATGAACATCGTTTTCGATTGCCATCGTTTTCTACCCTGTCATTTTCAAATCGATGTAACTTCGTTTGTGTGCAAGACAGAGTCAGTTGAATACGCACAGTCCATCCAGAATACATTCAATTTTATCTGACTATCGCAAAAACAATCACAACATGTATCATACTTGAGGATTTTGGTCTATTTTGTTGTTTGTGGGGTTTAAAAGTCACAAATTTCGCATTTACGCTTAAACTACATGCAAATTGATAAGGATTTAACGACCAAAATTCGTGAGGCATATCTTTGAACATATCTTACAATCATGAAATAGTTACCCTAAGTTTTATCACATTCTTCTAGCTCAAAAGAGAGGTTTTGTCAGCCTACACTAAACAGCCGCTTAAGTTTTTTTGAACCGCGTTCTTGATTGCCGTGATGTTCAGGATTGCCGCCTACCCGGTGTGGTTATTATTTTTATAACTACTTCCAATAAGGATAATGATGAAGTGATGGCAATGAGATGTAGTAATTAACAAGAAGCGTTGGTTTCGTTTTAGATTGTTTGTTGTATACAGTGTCTGAGAAAAGAACACGAAAAGGAATCTGTTTCAGTTTGGAGTCACACGCATATGCTATTGATATGAGCTATTGTTTTGAATTGTGTCTCAACCGTCTTGGATGTAGAGGTGCCACATTCTGGACCAACAACACATGTACCTTACACAGCTGCAATGACACGGACTATGAGAAAGATACAATAGTTATGGAGAGACTATGCGTAGGTAAGGTAAACATTTTTGTATTGAACATGGGCTCATTTTCTTATCGATTTCGCCAGCTATCGGCTCCTATTGAAGCACTCAATTTTCAACATACATAATGAATAAAAGTCCTTTGGGCCAGTAACGAATTTCGTCCTACATCTAGCAAGAGCCATGTGGATATGGCCATTTCCCACGCCGAAGCGAAATTTAGCGTAAAGGCGAACATTTTATTTGCTGCCTAGCACACAGTTACTGCTTTGGTCTACTTTTCAATTGTTAACGGGGTTCCATTGCACTCAGCCTTTCATTATTAACTTTTCCTTGTCCTGATATGACTAGAATACTGTTAAAAAGGAAATAAAATCGCAATTCGATATCCATCTATGCTTTGCTCAACAGATCATCTGTCTGTCTGGAACACTTTTGTCTTGCACATCAAGGACTACTTTTAAGGTAAAAAGTCAGCTTCCTGAATCAAACTGTTCAGATGTTCGAAAAAACCAAACCTCTGGACAAAATATGACAAAATGAGATAATTTAAAAATGTGAAACACAATTGTGGTTCTTGTTCAGTGATCTTTCGCTTAAAGTCCTCTATCATTAAGTGAAGTTTCAAGACAATTAATTTTATACTTTTGGAGTTATGCTCTAGACAAAGGAAAATTGACAAAGGAAGATAACTAAAGCCAGGCCAAGTTTCGATTATTGCACACTGCGTTTTCTATCAATGACATCTATCATTTTGTTAAGTTTCAAGAAAATCCTTTATGTACTTATGGAGTAATGCTGCTAACAGACAAGATTGGCAAAGGGAGATAATTAAAATAGCAGAGTTATGGTTATTGTATATTGCACCTTCCCTAATTGTTCTCTATTATTATGTGAAGTTTTAAGACAATCCCTTTAATTCTTTTGGAGTTATATTGAAAGAAATTAAACAAACAAAGAGAGATGATTCAAAAAGAAAGCCAGGCAATGCTGTAGTTCTTGTACACTGCACACTTCCCAAGTATCCTTTGTCATTATATGTAGTTTCGAGATAATCCCTTTCATACTTAAGATCCACCAGACAACAAAACTGATATAGAGAGATAATTCAAAAGGTCAGGTAGAGTCACGGTTCTTGTACACTGCACATTTCCTTAAATTTGTATATCATTTTGTGACGTTTCAAGACACGTTGAGATATGCTCCGGACGAGAAAAACTGACAGTGACAATTCCAAAAGAGAACCTTGCAGAGTTACGGTTCTTGTACACTGCAATTTTCCCTTATGTCCTGTAGCGATATATGAAGAATCAAGACAATCCTAATTAAAATTTTGGAGTTATGCTCCGCCATGATAACACTGACAAAGGCAGATAATTAACTCTTTTTTTTATCTCCTCGCACAACTTAGTTGTGGAGGGGATATAGGGTCTGACCCGTACGTACGTATGCATGTATGTATGTATGTATGTATGTAAGTTCACCTTTTGTCATCGCTCTAGCGACTTCATTTATGGACCGATTTTAAGGTAATTGGATACTGAATAGAAATATTGGTGGACTATTTAAACCATTACACCGGCTAAATAACCCAAAGAGCTGAAACGTTTGGCTAGGAAAAAAAATCACTGTGACGCTCTTGTTTTCTTTGGTAACAATATTTTGTAGTTTTACGAACATGTTTACACATTCTCCATTTAAATTCATATATCTAGCATATGAATGCACTTTCATTTCTGCATATCATGTAATCTGTAATATAGGATAGCTAAAAAAGCTGGTAAAACAATCAAGTTATCTTGATAATAAGTATATTTTGTATTTTTTTATATGCAAGAAAATTGAATTTCATGAAAAACGTCATGAAAATATATTTAACCGATGGGGCAAGCTTATGCAGAATGTTTCATTAAAACTAACATTGTACAGTACTGTATGTTACAGAATAAAGCAAACACAAAACAGACATTTCACCGTTTTGTTTCCTAGAAAATCAATCTTAAAACAAGTTCAAAAATATTCCCAAAACAGAGTGCACAAATTCTGCACCTGCTGCAAGCACAACCGGTCCATGCCCTGTTATTTATTTTCCTGGTATTCCGGTTCTACCATAGAGTATTGCCTACAAAATGCGCTGATTGAATGAAAACTGTGAAGGCCTTGATCATTCTGGTTCCTAAGGAATAGTCTGATGTCGGTTTCTACTATTTGTACAGACCTATCTGCCCGAAAACTTAAGATCTTTACGGTAGACATTGTTAATGTGTGTAATAACTGTATATACTCTACAATTAAACGGTAGTCTCTTTGGTTTTCAAAAAATAGAACACAGAGGTATTTAGTATACAGCTACCTTAATATACCTTTACACAAGTAATGGATATGACATTGCCTCGAACGAGTTGGCGTTTCAGTGTGATTAAGACAAAGTCAATGTCAATGTGACTATTTTAAGAAAAACTTTGTCATCGCTCTAGTGCATTCACTTATTGGCCGATTTCGATTTCACGTCAGATTTAACACAAATTTTTAATATGACAATATCTTGGACAAGTTTGCGTTTCAGCTTCTAGGGCCAAGGTCAAGGTCACAGAGGCTATGTTTAGAAAAACTTTGTCATCGCTTTTGCGCCTTCATTTATGGACTGCTTTTGATTTAACTTCATACAAATGTTTATATGACAATATCTTGGAAAAGTTTGCCCTTCAGCGTTCTAGTACCAGTGTCAAGGTCATAGTCGTTATTTTAGAAATTGCTGTCAGTGCTCCAACGCTTTCATCTTTGGAACGATTTTGATATAACTTCATTTAACTCTTAGGTATAGCAATGATTTAGATAAGTTCGCAGTTCTGCATTCTTGGGCAAGGTCAAGGTCACAGTGGCTTTTTTTTTTAAAAAAATGTCATCACTCCAGAGCTTTTTTTTCTAAACCAATTTTGAACTTCGCACAAATATTAATAGTATGACAATATCTTGGACAAGTTAATGTTTCGGTATTATAGAGCCAAGATCAAAGTCGCAGTGGCTATTTTTGGAAAACTTTGAGATGGCTTTGCCCCCCTTGTCTGCAGAACAATTTTAATATTTAACTTAACACAAACTTTCAGGTTCAATGTGAAAGTTTCTTGTACAAATTTGCGTTTTAATGGTCTGATCACAGTTGCTAGTGTTTGCTTTTTTTAATTGGACAATACCTTGGACATATATATTTGCAAATGCGTATTCATCCAGCGCTGAAATCAGTATCCTGATGAACGGTCCAGTGGGGGGATAATATCGCTTGCGATGGCTTGTTGAATTATGCTCCGGACAAAAGTTTTAAGGACGCATAGACGGAAGGAAGGACGGACGGACAGACGGACGGAAAACATTTTCATTACTCTCTTTTCCTTCTGCGGGAGATAATATATGTCGCCGTTTTGAAATCATCCTCTGGCCCATTTGGTTCTTGTGAGTGCTGGAATGTATACATTTTAGCTCTCATAGCTATCAACAGTGTCCCATGTGCATATTTTTACTTGTTGGAAAGTAGGAAGCAATAATAACAACAACCACATTCATTGAATTTATGTCCCCCGCCTTTGAAAAAAAGAAGGGAGGATGCAAAATCCCAAAGGATACAATGTCCAAAACAATATGTGGACATACACACATAAGGTATCCAATGCCGATGCAATTTGGGATTCTACAAAAACCTCATGCAAGTTCTCAGACCATGTTTAAAAACACCTACACAGTTTCAAAATGATTGGTTCAAAATCCTATAAGGAGCTGCACAAACAAAGTATCCTGGCACTGTCTATACATTTGGTTAGTTTTTGGGCCTAAGTTCGAAACAAGTAAAAACCTGACAAAAGTTATTAGACTGTAATTTTAAAGCCACATGCACATCAAAAGACAATGAAGAAGAAGCCTGCAAATGTTCAATTGCTTAGGAACAGTTGAGCACTCAAGGTATATACTGTTAAAAGATCTTCAGACGTGTCAAAATGACTAAGTTTATGAAGAGAAAATAGTCGTATGATATTATCAAACCATAACCCGTTAGTCACGTGCATATTTACAGACCATAAAAAAGAAGCATGCAAAGAGTCAGAATGATTCATGGAAAGCTGTTGGAGGAGTTGCGCACAGAAGGTATCGACTCATCAGGTCTTCTGATGCTGAAAAATGACTGAGTTTTCAAAGCGAAAACAGTGGTTAAATTATTTGACGATAACTCCTAAGGCACATGCATATTTACATACCATGACAAAGTAGCCGGCATAGTTTCAGAATGATTCATGAAAAACCGTAGGAAGAGTTGCGCACATTAGGCATGTACTCATCAGGTCATCTGGTGCTGAAAAATGACTAAGTTCGCACAGAGATAAATGTTGAAAAACTATTTGACGATAACCCTAAAGCACATGCTGGTCTACATACCATGAAAAAGAAGCCTGCAAAGGTTCAGAATGATTCATGAAAAACAGTAGGAGGAGTTGCGCACAGAAGATACCTACTGTTAAGGGGGGACGGAAATAAAGAAGTACGGAAGCACGGAGTCACGGAAGTGAGGAAACACGGAAAGCCGAAAACTATGTCCCCTCGCTTTTCTTCGAAAAGGTGGGGGACAATAAACAGGAACGTAAACGCTGTTTGCGAGGTTTTGGTTTCAATATTCACCTTTCGACTTTTCTACCTATAGTTGAAATATGCACCTGCATATAAGTTTTAACAATGAAAACACTAGAAAATCATGTCTGTAAGACACAGGTGTGTGTGTCTGTAAGACACCGTAAATGTCCCCGTCGCCTTCCCAGACCACCAATCCTCTCCTCCTTACACTTTCTCCATACATCCAGTCTTACACTTAACTTACTTCCGAGCTTCAAAAATGATAATAATGTATTTTACATTTGGCTGAACACTGTGTTAGAAGATGACTGCATAAAGATATAAACAAACACTGACAATTTTACAGTTTGAAACAAAATTATGTTACCAAAAGTTAAATCTTATCTTCTGAAGTATTCAAACGCACCTCTAATTTCTTTAGCAGGTGTGCATGGCTTCAAATCGATTTGTCATAACGGGAGGATATATTTATAATTCTAGTTTGTTATATTATATTGGTTAAAGAAACAAAGTTGCAAAGTCCCAAAATTTGCCAAAAAACATTGTTGATCTTCCAAAATATTCAGGTACAGCTTCCATATGTTTAAATCAATCCATCAAAATCTGTGAGAGCTATTGTACATAAAATTGCTACCCTATATTGATGATCGAGCATTACACTACAAAGTTCGAAAGCGTGTAGGTTTTTTTCTGTCTACAAATTGGGTGCGTAGTTTTAAATCGATTTATCAAATTCTGTGGAAGGAGCAAAGGGGCAGATAACACATTTGCTACCCATTATCAGTAACAACTGTACTGCTATAGCCCGAAATAATGGCGAAACAAATTTGTTTTTTTGTTGTTGTTGTTGTTTTTATTTTATTTTTAGATCCCTGCGTGCACATCTTTAATACGTATAAAACAATTAAGTGAGCAAAGTTTTGCATTGATCCATCAGAAAGTGTGAGAGGACTTGATTAGACGTTAAACTTTGAGCATTAGTTTAGCAAATGCAGCAAACATTTCGTGATGGACCATTATCACCGACAAAGCTTTAAGCAACTATGTTAACATAACACGAGGATAGTTTTGGTATGTACATGTACCACTGAATAATCAGATTCCAAGCTACATTTTTATTTATGTATTTCATGTGCGGAAAGATGTGGCACATTAAGCCAAATAGGCCAAAAAGAGAGAATCGAAACAGAACACAAAATGAAAAATAGATAGTCACAAGCATTAATACTTTCCTGATATTTTGCATACTCTACTAATTGATATTCAGAGAGGCGCCGTGGTCGTGTGGTTAGAGTGCCTCGGTTATGGTGCAGAAAGTCGTCGGAGGGTCCTGCGTTCGCAGCTCACCATCGCCATCTGATGACAGGAAAACTCTCTCTGTCAACCAGCAGTAAATGGGTACCTTTCTCGAACAAGGAAAGGATAATACAGCGAGAGGAGAGAGATGGGCTGCGCTTTTCGTCTCTTTCATCTCTCTGTGCCCAAGATACAGTGGGTCTCTCTTTAACCAGTACTGCCCCTACGGCAATTAGGCTATGAGAAACATTTATCTTTACATTTTTTCTAATTGATATCAATGGTTACATTTCGTTTTTGAAGTCCGTTTAGCTGATCAGAACTCAAATGATTTCCAGTGTATTAAATATTCCTCGTCGCTTAGACTTTTTGGTTTATATACTGTGTTTCATTGCATCAACAGATTGCAATTATCCACCTGCTCCCAGTAATGGAACAGTTGAACTCATGCTCAAAGATATAACAACTTATCCAGGCGCCGTTGCTACTCAGGCATGTAATGAAGGATATGTACTGACTGGAAATAATACCATTGTGTGTCGAGCAAATGGCTTATGGTCCAAATCGATCAGCTGCATTAAAAACGGTTTGTAGATCTATAAGGAAGCGTCGCAGCGGTATCAAATTTATTTAAATTCAGAAATGTAGTATGCATATTATATTTCTTTGGCATCTAAACTGTTTATTTATATGTATCAAATCCTCATGGGGAATATTGTCTAGATGTTTCTTCGTTATATAGAATTATTCTTACGGTGTCTCTCATACGAAATTGCTAACCTCTTCTCCAAACTTTTAATTCAATTGTATTCGGTTGTAGTATTTAAAATTCAATTTGTTGTACGCTGTTTCACTTAGAAGATCTTTGGAGTATACACTTATTGTCGCTGACCGTAAGGCGAGCTAGATATAGCGATGAACAGAAAGAGGGTTGATGTATTCTAAGGTTTAAGTGCCTATTTTTGACAAAACCTCTTTGTAATTAGTTCATCGAGCTATGCCTTTAGAGGCAAAGTGGTGTCAAAAATTGTTTGAATTTTCTCGATATCACTTCTCCTAAATTAAATATAAGTTGCGATACTCCTGTCCTGGGACTTTGAATCACAACATTTAACACTATAGTTTATGAAATCGTTTTGTTTATGCCATGAACAATTTACAGTTTTGTCAGTTCAAAACAGGCCATGTTTGGTAGGTTATCATGCTTCTCTTAAGTCAGGGTATCACTGACTTGTGCACAATCCCCTAAAATATCCCGTGACAGATTTATGTTGCAAAAGTTTACACTCATGGTACAATACTTAAAAATGCAGTTGTAACAATGAAATAGGTGGTCTGTTGGCGAAATTTGGCATCCTGACTTCACGTTATGACTTGTTTTCATACACGTAAAAGTCATAAAATATTTATGTTCTATGAGCACTCAAAAGAAATGTATTCCATATTTTATGTAGCTCACGGGACGGTAATATTATTTGCTGCATAAATACCTGGCTATTTTGCCTGATACAGATGAGTAATTTTGTCAAAAAAAAACTTTAAATGCGTCCTTAAATGGGAAGAGGAAATAACATCTCATTTACTCAGCCATTCTCTATAATTTTAAATTCCATATATGGTGTGAAACTCTAGCGATACCTTTTAAGATTATTACGTGGCGTTAATTTCAGCAAACCTTGAAAGGGGAATTTCAGGCAAATGCGTTGTAAATGAATTTAATAATCCCTATTCAAAGATTCAATATCATGGCTGTTAGGCTTTAGCCAGCGTGGCTTTATGGTTATTTCCCTATAATAATAAAATGTATTACACGTCACTAGAAATGTACGTGTCATACAAACCCCTCATCATGTTTTATGTGTCTTTACAAGTTTCGGTGAGTCCAGTGTACGTGAATGCATTTATTTTCACATGTTTTTGAGTGTCTATCCTATGAATAGAGATCTGTGTTATGTAAATTACAATACCTTTCTTGAAGAACACAGGCCGTAATTCAGAACTATCACATCCAAAATATTTAAATAAATCCATACATTTCTTGCGATTGTTATTTACATGCAAAAAGGAAAACTGCAAAAGTATAAAATTTAAAAAAGTTTTTGAATACATTCAAGTTGATGTAATCTTTGTCACGTGTTTTAAGAAGAACTCATTTATTCAGCATCGTGAGTGCAATTGAAATTGAACGACAGCTACACATCAGCCTGTTTGATTCGACTACATGAAAATTTAGATTATATGGCGTTCAGCTATGTTGCTATGAACAGAACTTTAAAGAAATCTTAGAGCAGTTGGAAAATTGAAACCAGGGATGATATGTAATATACTCCTCGTCTTCCACAAAATATCGACAAAGATACTATTATCTATACCAAATGATTCAATTTCTATCATCGTAACTAAGGAATGTCACGTTCAATTAGGGGATCTAGTTACTTGTAATTTCTTTTGAGAAGTGTACTGTTTGTAGAATTGTCAGGTTGATTACATAGAAAGCAAGTGCCATTATTAAAATGTCTTGCTGTGCAAACAATGTGTCCAATATGTTGAAATTCAAATTTATAGTATGCGCAACTTAATTTTTATTCCAAACAAAACTATGAAAGATTGGAAACTTATCTAAGAATGGGTGTATGTGATGATAGAAAAAAACATTGCATTTTCTGTAGCAAATGTTTAAGCAAATACTTTTTAATAATATCGGAAAATATTCAAGGGAACAGAAAGAAAAAATTTCATTAGCATTAAAAAAACACTTAAACAATATTTCAGCTGGTAAATGTGTGAAGAGTCCAGTGGAAAACTGTTACAGTAGTAGTTGTAAAGCGCATGAAATTTGCGGACAGCATCTTCAGCGCTTGACAGGGTTTGCGAAAGAAGATTGCGTAGACAAATGCGTGTTAGATGAAGTGTGTCAACTTGTAGAATACACTGCAAGCGCGTTCCTGTATGCAGTATGTACAACTGTACAGCAACCACAGACTCCTCAAATTCTGAGACTGTCTTGTTCTTGTGCAGCACAGGTAATTATCATGGTTCCGAAAAGAATTTCATAACATGTCTTAGTATCGAAGTCTTATATCTGCATACGTACATAGGTGCATGTATATTTACGCCATTAGATCAGGATATTTGCTGCAAAAAATTATAGAGGACGTTGGTTTTAGAAATATATAATACGTATAGGTAAAAATACAAAAATAATGTCCGGAACCAGAACTCTGTATATGAAAAATCAAACTAATATACAAAACATTTCTTTGTTTTGAGGATTGCAAGTGGATACATAAGGTAGACTATTACTTCTTTCTTTCGTTTTGGGGGTTAAGCATTCTTTTCTGGACATTGACATGCTGGACATCTGGTCAATGTCCAGAAAATACTATAATACTATATAGGCCAAACTGGTGACAGACTAAGAAATAGGGTAACAGTACACAAGCAACAGATTAGAGACCCCTCGGTAAGACAAATACCAGTAAGCAAACATTTAGACGACTGTTGCAAACCTGAACCAAAATTTAAAATATTCCCGTTTTACAAATTGTTTACGGAAAACGTTTCAGCTAGGTTAAACATGGAAAAACATTTTATAAACTCTTTTAATCCATTACTGAACAGTTTTAAATGACGTCATCAATATATGTGCACAATAACGTAACGGCATAACGCCGTTACTATGTATACAACGCCATTATTCCCCTGATGATCTTATACAGTGAAATGCATAGAGAAAATTAAATTATTTACAGACGTTCCATCTAGTTAGTTTGATTTTTCATATATACGTATACATATACGTGTGCGTAACACTGTGTATGCGGTAAATGTACATGTAGGCAGGCAATGTCATAGGCACTTGATACAGTTTCTGCCGAAAGTATCTGCACATTAACGCATTCATTTGTGATGACAGAAAATAAACATCATGAACGGAAATCATAATGTACATTTGAACATTTCATTCTGGTAGACGGTATATTTGCTTTTGCATATTTGATAATGTTCAGCAGCAGTCTTTTCTTGATCTAAATTGTTGACCGTGATGACTCTCTGATGAGTTAACGGAACTCCACACGAACCGAACTACCAACTAATTGTGTGCACCGCAGCGGAGGGTGAGGGTGAAGGTTTGGCCCAGTAAAACCGGTTTAACACCTATCCCCTCCCCCCCCCCCAGTAGTTATTACTGACCGTCCCAAGGTGGTACTTTCGTTGTGTTTGCATTTGTTTTATGTTCGGTGCTGTTCAATCTATTGTGTTCTCATTTTAACCCTTCTATACTATGCACAATAAATATAGCAATTTTTTTTGTATGTGTCAGATCCACCATATTAGGATTTTATTGTCACTTTTCTGCATAAAGATATAAAGGCCGATCATTGGAGATGGACAGGCAGGTAAAAGAATCAAGATTGCTCAATTGTAGCGTTTGAACTATCGTGACGTCAGTTTTTATGACCATTGTATCTGAACCACATTTATGATCATGTACAAAAGCCACAACCATAATGAGGCGGCTGGTTTGCTGTTAAAATGAAGGAAAACGCTTTAAAACATTTGAATATGCTACGAGTATGAGGTTTACAAAGTTCGAAAATTTGACGTTTTCCCTTGTTTTTACGTTATCGTCTTAAAAACTTGTTTCTAATCGGTATTTCTTGAATCCCTTTTGAGTGTATGATTGTTCGGTAGCTACCAATATAATAATGTAAACAATTCAGAAAGAAAGTTCTTCCCGGTTACCGAGCATAAGTCAAATGTCTCAGACTAACGTCATCATTTTCTCACAGTTACGTTACACTTCAATGAAGAAATTTCAAAGTTAAATTAATCATGGTGTGACCTTTAATTTTAGCCTATTGTTTTTTTCTCGGGTTTTGATTCTGCATTGAACTGAAGCACCCGTGAATCACTGCACATTGGACAGAATTAACACGTTTTAACGTCAATGGCGCATGCTAAGCTTCATCAGTTGTTAAGCTTAACCATATCTTTTACACAATCAATAGCTTTGACAAGAAAACTGAGGATGAAAATGTTGAGAAATACCGTACAAAAAATCACATGCTTACCATTTTTATGTTGCTTTTCAATGGTGCGAATTTCGGCTAATGACCCCTTCCGCGCTTATCGCTTTTCCCCAGTATCGTTTTTAAAGATGGCTTCTGTAATCCCATGGTATCTTAAGCCCGAAATACGGTTCCTTTCAATTCAATTTAATTTCGGTCAATGTTACTCTTCAGTAATCAGAAAAATTGCAAAATATAAAAATTTGCTAAATATATGTTGCATAGTATATAATAAAAAAGACAATAGGTAAAATAATTGTTAAATGTTTTTCGTATAATTTGCTAAGTCTGTTGTAACCCTTCTTTTGGGCTAAAGTATTTAGTTCAATAAAGACAGCTGAGTTGCCACCTATTTGGGAAAGAGCTGCTGACTCGGCTTATCACTTGTAATTTATTGTTTGTTGGGATGTCTTTGTCAATATTTCCCTTTCATGTTAGGGATAGGGTTTGGGATCTAATTCAGTCAGTTCCTGAAGTGTAGTTTCTCTTTAAATTTGCCTCAGTCTAGTAATTCATCCAAATAATACGCCAAAAGATCCTTTTGTTTTCATTCTCAACATATAAGAATCGAAATAACTTTTCCTTACCGACAAATTTATCGCTGAATAAAACATATTTTCGGGCGGAAACGAATATTAATTCACTCCGGCCACGGCGTCATGAATTACTGCTACGCTGTCATAAATTAACATTTCGTCATCTCTCCTCGAACAAAAAATGTTAATTAGCGATCACCTATTAAAAGTATTTTTAACTACTTAAATGAATAGCATCTACTTGAAACAGCATTCGTTGTCAACAATACCTAAGGTGCATCAGCGCCAATTTCGCCTTTCCACCTTCTCTATTTCTAAAACATTCACAGTAAAACTACAGCCAGTTGTGACGTCTAAAAGTCACTATTGGTCGCATTGTCACTCCATTTCATTTGGTATGTATAATTCAATTACAATTTTAAAGAGTTCCTTCAAAAGCAGAGAACACATTCAAAAGAAAGACCATGGGCCAAACTTTGAGTTTCCGCTATCCGAACCTCATTAGTGACCCTAACAATATCTCGTAACGGAAACTAAAGACACGCATACTGTTACGTCTTGGGTTTAGTAAGGCAGCCATTTCAAAGACTAATTAGCTTCAAATATTATAAAGGGATGGTCTAGAATAAGAATCTAACCCAGAAAATTATTTCGGATTTCTCAAAATATATCCTCTGATCTCAAAGGACAAAACTGAAATGTAATCTGCAATATGATGATGTACGGGAAGACATTTTACGGCAGCAACGTAGCACAACACCAGCTGCAGTGAAGTTAAATTAAAATCTTAAATAGGTTCTTTAAGAGCCGAGAACACACACAAAAGAAAGGCCATGATACAATGTAGCAAAGTAAATGAAATGCCTGCTGTATGTTAATTATGTCTGCTGTTTTAGCTCAAACTTTATTTGAATCTTCCATGAAGTGTTTGCTGAAAGAAGAATTCGTTTCGAATCCAGCTTTTTTTTTTGTTTTATAAAGCAGTTGTTTTTTATTACTATCAACTGACGCATTTGCTATTATTTTTCGATATTCTGCAGCTTAGTAACTGTAAATTTGTAGACTGTGGCATACCACATGCACCATCAAAGGGGAAAGTTGCACTTGCAGCAAACGGAGTAACAACATACGGAGCTAAAGCGATACAATCATGTGATGATGGCTTTACCCTCAATGGTGAACCAACCCTTCAATGTCAAGCGAGTGGCACTTGGACTGAATCAGCTTCGTGTTTGAAAATAGGTAATGGTGTTTCTTGCAGTTTTGATAAAAACCTTTGAGGATATACCGAAAATGCAATGTTTAACATGACCTTACGAAATCCTAGAATTTCGATTTCAACATAACTTATCATAATCATGGTAATTACTTATCGTTGGCTAAATTCGACCTTCATTGCACTGTAATAAGTAAGAGTAATGTCAAATCATTATCATTAATAAACTTCTTGACAAGCAATTGATATTTATTAATTTATTATAGCCCCGCTAAGAAAAAAAGTGGGGCTATACTGGATTTGGTCTGTCCGTAATTCTGTAATTTCGTTAATTCCGTAATTCCGTAAGATTTTTGTGGCACACAGTTTACTAATGCTAGAATCTTGAAACTTGGCAAACATACGGACAATCAGTTGTTGTATTGTGGGATTGTGAATCGAGCTCATTGCTAATATTTTTCCCTTTATTTGTCCTTTTTTCTGTTTTTTTTCAGGGTAAATTTGTGTCAGATTCATAGTTTTCTCAGGAACTGTGCAAGCTACAATCTTCAAACATAGCATACTTATAGAAAATGAGTGATTTTATCGTGGGATTGAGAACCAGGCTCATTGCTATTGTTCTTCTATTTTTATCCATTTATCTTTCTTTCCATATTTGGCATGTTAACATTGAAAACTTGTGTCCAAGTTTTCTCTAAACGTAATCAAGATAGAATATTGAAACTTGGTATACATATAAAGAATGAGTTGGTGTATTGTGGGATTGAAAATCGGGCACATTGCTTTTATTTTTGTCTTTAGTTGTCCTTTTTCTGTCTTTTTCAGGGTAAATTTATGTCACAGTTTTTCAGAATTGTGCAAGCTACCACCTTCAAACATAGTATCCATATGGAGAATGAATGATTGTGTCGTAGAATTGAGACTCAGGCTCAGTGTTTCAATTCTTTGTTGTTGTTTTTTTTTTATCAATTTTTATTTCTATCCTTATTTTGCGTGTTAACACTGAAAATTTTGTCCGAGTTTTCTCTGGTAATATTAAAGTTAGAATCTAGGAACTTGGTACATGTATACAAGTGGATGATGGGTCGATGTATCTAACATTACAAATTGGGCTCATTGCTCTTATCCTATCCTTATTTATCTATTTTTCTTTCTCTCAAGGTAAATTTGTCAGTTTTCTCAGGAACTATTTCAGCTACACACTTCATATTTAGTACATGGATAAGCAATGAGTTGTTGTATTTTGAGATTGACACACAGGATTATTACTCTTGGTCATTCTTTATCAATCCAGTTTTCTTTCTTTTCATATTTAGAATGTTGAAAATTTGTGTTTAAAGTTTTCTTTGCAAGCTATTTATTGCTCTTTTTACATGGAAGTGCATCACTTAAGCGTTGCAGCAGGGCTATATTCTGATCCTCTTTCAGTTTTAGTTGGCTTTAGAAATTGTAGACTTTAGAGCTTACGTATTATGTGGCAGGCAATGCTGCATCGTATAAAACGGTGACGGGTATGAAAAACTAAAAATGGAAACACATATGTATGAGTATGAGTACGCTAGCTTTTCAAACATTTTCCATTCGGAAAATTGCGTACTGTAATGTGTAGAAACTTTTTGTAAACGATAATGCCTTGATCTTTACGTTGTCTGCAGGGTACGTCTGATGGTCATTAGAAACTAGGAGGCCTGTTTATGCCGTTGCAAGAGGCTTGGCCAGTGTTGAAGGACCGAGGAAAAAGAAGTCTCAGACTGGTAGATGAACCCCAATGGGCCCGATAAAAAACAGGCAATAATGACCCAACCAACTAATTAGAATGTTTAGGTCAGCGCCATCAGAATGGGCCCGATAAAAAACAGACAATAATGACCCAACCAACTAATTAGAATGTTTAGGTCAGCACTATGCAAAATAATTTTCATTGCAATTCCTGCGATATAGAATAATAAAAAAGAAGAAAAAAAAAACATCAAATGTACGGGGAGACTTTTAAGGCCAATACGCGGTACAAACAGAGGTGAGAGTCGACTTATAGCATTTTTCATAAAGCCAGATATGATAAAAATCATAATTGTATGAGTAGCAAATGTGTGATTAGTTAATAACGTACATATATAGCACTTTTATGAGCTGTTAATGCTTTGTTAAACAATTAACACAACCAATACAGCTATGAACATATATATCGCATTTGTATATACATTCCCATTTCATTGTTTTTGTGCGTTTTTATTTTTTTTTTTATTTTTTTTTTTTTTTAATCTCTGGCAAAATTGTCTTGAATATAAATATTCTTTAGAAACTCTCAATATATCATTAAATAGACTAAGTATAGTTTTGATTACCAATGAAAGCTTAACAATTTACCTTTAAAAGCGTTCTTCAATGTGCATTTAAGCGTAAACGGTAATGTACAAGGTTTAAAGTGAGCTTGCATGGATTTCATTTCATACATGAACTAACCAGCATTACCCGGATAAGTATGTAACTTGTCCAGTTAATGTATTTCTGAAAATAACACAATACTATTTTGTCTCTACAGAAACACAATGTAAAAGAGCACTAACAAATAAATGCACCGATTGTCAGGCAGCTCTTTCTTGCGGTAATTATCTCACTATTTTGACTGGAGATTCTAAAGCGGAGTGCGAGAAGAAGTGCAACCAGACCAACAACTGCTATCTTATGGAGTACACTGATGGCCGCTTCTCAGAATGTAAATTATACAACTGCTCAGAGGTTGAGTATAACAAGGGCTCCGATGCCATCATCTATCACTGCAGTTCAGGTAAAACCAAAATTTGTAAAAGAGACATTTAAACTTTTTAATGAACTTCGGTAAATCACTAAGCGATTTCTTTCCATTATTCTATGCTAAAATATCTGCAGGATTTAAAAACATCACTTAATTTGTTAAAGACGCATTTTTCTCCTATATGAGAGTGGTACCACAAAATGATTGCTTCCAATAAACATCAGCTAGGGCCATAGCTCAAATCAAAGGCTTATCTTATCTAGGTATCTGAGGGGATTGAGCGAGTGATAAACCATACGATGGGTGGGGCTTTATATGTGGATAAATGCTATTCATGCATCTACTTTGAGAAAAATGAAGTAGATAAGATTAAAATAAGTATTAATTCATGATCAACGAAACTTGTATTTTAGACATTAATCATATTTTGCTGATCTGATACAAACTAGTGGATAAACATTTTTATTTGATATATTTAGTTTATTATTTGTCCAGGTAAATGCAAACAAAATGATGTTTAATTGTGTAGAAGTGTACTATTTTAAAGTTGCTTGCATTTTAAAACTGTAAAATGCATTTTTGTGAAAGGCAAAAAGACACCAGTCAGTGCAGATGAGCATGCTGTTTCGAATACTCTATGATGGTAACAATTAATATTTTACTCAGTCGTGACTGCTTTGTAGACTACCCAGGGTCTTCATTTCTGCGTTAAAACTTTAAGGACTCAAACAGTTCATGTGAACAGTAAATATTCGAATCGGCCGTCATATCAGTGTAGAATGATCCGGGCTTTCATTTTCTGAGCAGTAGATATTCAAATCAGCCGTCACATATGTGTAGACTCATCTGGATTATCAGTTTTGCTTTTTTAAATTTCCAAGAATCTCATACTGTTCATACAAACAGGGAAGACTCTGATTAGACTGCACAGGCTAATCAAAGTCTTCTGTGTGCGCGAATGTTATAATATACGAGTACCTATTTACACGGCTCTATTTATATTACCTCTTTCTATAAAAATCGTAAGTCTTTGAGCACATAATGGTATTTTTAACACAGTTTCATGTATACCTTCAAAAACAGAGTCTGATCCAATTATAATTTGTTTATAACCATATTTTCTCTTTTTCTTTGACAGCTGATTTCCCTTTATCTGGTCCCTACCTGTACTTCAGTCACAAGTCTCCCATAAGGTTTTAACTCTGAGCAGCATGTTTCAATAAAAAGTCATTAGGGTATTATGCAATCAAAAATGTGTCTTTAAAATTTATAGCAGAATACAATGTGAAATAATATCCCGCGTGTACTATTTCTTCTTGAACATTTTCAGTTCAGAGTAGACTCTAATCATTTTGGATGGGTATGTCAATCAATGTCTAGACTTTAAGAATTCTAACTACTTTGATATAAAATAGTTTTATGTATAAGCTCTAAGAAATAACATATTTGATGTACTTATCCCCGCATAGTGAATCATTACTCAACAATTCACTGCTACAGCTGATCTGTTTGTACTGCAGCTGGAGTCAAAAAGCTGTATGGTGGCCATAGATACTCTAAATACTCCCCGTGGTGCTCTATAGTAAAATATATTTTTGCTGGTCCATTTCGATCCAACTTATTCATTTGAAAAGCAAGCTCTGGTGGAAACAATGCTAGAAATTGTGAACAATGCTAAAAATTGTGAAAACATCTGCGCATTTCATTAATGAACCGTACACGAATAGCATTTTCACAATTTCCTTTTATCTTCATTACTTCTGGTGTAAAGTATCGTGTGGCAGCCAATGGACAAGAGAATCCCGGACCCTACATCACTCCTGATTGATGTATACAACTCATCTGCGCCAATGCGATCATGTGAATAGGCAGCTATCTTAAATCATGAATCAAGGATTTTACCATCTTTGTGCATAAAAGCCATCTTAACTGTTCAAATACTATTTTATTCTAACAGCAAGTGGAAGCTCCATAAGCAACTGGGCTCCATTTGGCTCTTAGACTGGGTAGTAGCTGTTTGAAATTGTTGAAATATGAGCGGCCTTGAACAACGGGCCAGTAATGACATTGAGCTCTGCTACTAAGAAATCTTTATGTTCTTTTTCGGTTGGTAATATACATAATTGTTCATACCAATCACTTCAATAGTTTCAGAGAAATCAGATCAGATGTTTTAGTAATTTTATACAAATGAACTAGGTGGTGACACCATTATGGATCAGCGCTAACAGCAGTATCGAGGGCTACTTTGACGGTACATAAGTCCCAGGTGCATGCCGCGTTTCAATGCCAGCCGCAATTTGGTCATGGAGATTTCAAAGTGTTTACCGTATGTGGGCATGATGTCATCTTGTACATGTGACCAGAAGCTATGAGCACTTTTGTTTCCCTGACCCATAGATGATCCGTATGAAAACTGACCTCAGTATGCGCAGTTGATTTTGGGAAGATAATGTTCGACATTTTTGAAATATGTGTGACTCGGACAAAGACAAAAACTGCGCTCAAAAGTCAATATGTATTTATTTGGTTGACTGTAAACAACAATTTTTACACATGTACCATTAGCTTTAATAGCGTCAAAGAAATATTATACCTTTTGTTGTACTAAAGAAAAAGAAGCAAAATGATATGTAAAAAGGACTAAGACCAACCTAGTGTCAACTGTTGAAAATGAGTCCCAAATGCAATGTTTCGATGTTATCGACTGGAGAAGACTGTTCAGCACTTTTGCACGTCATATGAGCATAATGGTCATCATGAAAGTATTCCCACAACCATTAACGCACCGTTTCTTCCTCCCAACCCATGGGGACTCCATTTGGTTTCAGTTAGCGAGATTCTTTGTGGGGCTAGGATTGGACATTGCAAATTTCTTAAATATGATTGACCTCGGACAAAGATACCTTTACCGTTGGCAGGCATAGGTCCTCATGTACGCATTTATTTATATCTACGAATCAAAATTTAAATGATATGCTTCAGTAGTTTATCAGAAATATTCTTTTAAGACCTTTCCAAATGAGAGTGGTTAAAAAACCCAAATCATAAGTCGGAACTCGTACGTCCTTCAAACATTGACAATTCTGGAATATTTAGAATAAACAGATATGGACCCCGAAATTGAGGTGTGATCAGGTGCTCGGGAGTGGTGAGCATCACCTGCCCATTATAATACACCCGCCATATATATATAGGGGCATAATGACCACCTTTGTCATAAATTAAATGTCTGTCCCCCTTCATTGCAGATACTAAGCTAAAATATCCCATACATTATTGCATAATGTAGTTTATGTGTTTGGTCACTTGGGAGCATTGAATTCATTTAAAGTCCTTTTACGAAAAGAGTTTTTCTGAACCCAACTACAGACGCTTCAACAGTGATGTGCATGCTTTTGCTGGTTGTAAGCACAACCTTTAATAAGGTGTCAGCTTCATTCAATTCTTTGATATGTTACTTGCTTTCAAAGGACCCATCGTTTTGAAATATATTCACACTTTAGTAGGTTCTATCAAATTAAACTGCTTGACGGAACCTAAACTTAATATGGTTAAGCGTGTTTTATCATATAACGACGCATCTGAGAGTGTAATAAAGCCATGCATTAAAAACAATAATCCACTAGTAGATTGAATATGCAAATTACGTCGTAACGTTATGCGTTAAAACGTCGCGTTTTCTAATGGCGAAATCGTGACGTTTTAGTGCAAAATTTGCTAATAAAACGCGATTTTAGTGTCCTATTATAAACAGAATCTTGCATTTGTGCTCCTGTATTGAATTTTTTAAACTCTTTGGTGAATATGATAAGATGCTTGGCACAGCCTCGCATCTTATCTTTTTCCCCAACTCGTTTAATAAATTTAATAATACATGAGCACTCATGTAAGACCCTCTATACACTCTGCCAATCAAGATGCTTTATAAGTATTTCGGTGGCTTTGGTGGGTAGTGCTTTATACTTTTTTCGGTAAACCCTCATCTTCATTCATATTTTTATATATTATGAACTTCCTTATTAGGTTTTCTCTTTTTTCAAAATCCTGTTTGATGTCGAATAGGAGAAAACATTTCAACTAGGCTTGCAACTGCCTACACGAGGACAACCTCTTCAACATTAACAACTTCTGGAAATAAAACAACGAACACAGAATCTACGGGAAAAGGGTTATCTAGACTTCTTGTTGCATCTGCGGCAACGCCTAAACCTGCTACGGAGTCATCAACAACAGATGTAAAAGCAAAAAATCTCCCCAAAACAAATATTGTAATGCAGTTTATAAAGGAGATGTCTCCAGCAATATATTCAACTACGATAACGGCGATGATAAAACCTAGTAAGACTACATTTATTTGTTAGAACCAACATGAATTAGAATCAGTATTTCTCTCTCAAATTATCTCAACATTTTATTTTGAAACTCGCTTTTTTGTATTGTGCATTCAAAGTAAATGTAAGATTTACCTGTCATATACTTATTATCGATGATTATTAAAAGCGAATCAAAATTGTGTTTTCCCGTATCAGTGGCAAGCTGCTTAAAATTAGTCATTAAGGTAGTCTTTAATTAAAAAATGAAACGCTGTTAAGCAATTAAATTAAAAAAAAAAACGCATTAAATTATTACAATTAGTTTTTTTAAGATATTAAGAATTGTATGTATATACTTTATGTCATCTGATGCAATGTAATCATTTTGAGTTTTGAGCTTACTCGTTAGCAATTATAATGTCATAATGCCTTTAATGACTTTATCTATGAATGGTCTTAGCTTTACTTTTTAAATTGTCAAACAACTTTAAATATAGACGTCCAAAAAGGTTACCGTTTGCATTTCAGTATCAGTTCAACTTATTACAAATACATCTGTAACACATCTGTAATTGTAAATTTGTTTAGTTCGAATATTCTTAGGAATCAGAATTAATACTTAATTACAGGATGTTTTCCTTTCTGGCATTCGATGCCAGGTCATTACAGGCTTATTGATGAGGGTTTATTAGTTGAAACTACGTAACCTGACCCGCTTCTATTCTTATGAAAGTTTTCATTCCTCTTAAAGGAACTCATTAGAGTTTTATTTATTTTATTTATTAGCTCGCCTGTACGAAAGTACAGAGAGCTATTGTTGTCACTTGGACGTCGGCGTCGGCGTTGGTGTGGGCGTGGGTGTCACACTTTAGAGTTTTACGTTAAAGTTTTTTATGTGATGGGCAAGGCACTACAGGCGAGCTATCCTGTACGGGCACAGGTCTTGTTTTTTAAATTGAAATGAGCTTAAACTGTGGATGTACCTTACTAAATTGAATGTTTTAGTCAGCTTGTTGCATTAATTAAAATGAATCAACCATCTAAAATAACAACATTTAAAAAGGGCAATAGTGCTCTGAGTTCTAAACTACTTCAAAATGTAAGACTGATAAATCATATAGCGAAAATTGCCTCAAAATCTGTGCTATTTAAATTGGCATAATGTTTGACTGAATATGTATTTAATGAGGTTTTCTGCACTTTATGTCTTCCACTTAAACAAAAAAGAAAAGTAAACCAAGAAAAATAAAATAAAAAGCCAAATAAGTATATATATAAAAAATAAACAGTATACGTATTTTGAATAGTTTCTTCCTTACTGCTCTTAAAGACAGTACTTCTCTGCCGGGGGGTCTGGTTCCCAGCAAGAGCATAAGTTACCTGTACAGGTTAAGGTGTGAATTTATTCAACTAATCAGTGGGCCAAAATTACCAGTTATATTATTAATTTCATTGGCTGACTGGAAGCGTTGACACCTTGTGATCAAGAGACAGAATGACACTTTGGAAGTTAATCCTCTTCATATAGTACCACTCCTGTCTTTAAGATATATCTTGCTATCTATTTGATTATAAATCAGCAAATCTTATATTGATATTAAATGTACAGCCAATCTATCAATCCGTATTTCTTCAGTCTCAGATACCCGGACTGCAAACTTACAGCAGACATCATCAGTGGTAGTGCAAGATTACCGAAGGTCAACTTCAGCTGTATCATATATTACACTGACATCGACTAATGTCACTCGCAATGGGTATTTTGCAAACAAAACATCTTTCTTTGGCGCTCACCTCAACATTGTCATGATGTCACTAATTATTGTGATTTGTGGACTGGCGATATTTGCTGTCACTACTTATTTACAGCTCTGTCATGGACGAAGGAGGGCAATATGTCTGCGAAGGTAATCAACTAGTGTCTGTACTCGACAAGGTATGTTTCAAATAATGGGGAAATGCATATGACTTCAATGTAAAACTGTACAACATGAAACGTCCAGCCAAAAAGGCATTGAGGAGAAAAACGTACTACTGTTGCATTTTTCTTGGATGTTGATTTCATTGTATTTACCTTTTTTGTCCTTTCATCATAATAAAATAATATTCAACGTTAAAAATAAAATAAATGATATATTACTGCACGTGAACAGACTCAACTAAAGCGAGTGTGTTATATCGTTTCTTCGATTTGTACTTTGCTTCCAGAGGATCTTCAATCAAAACTTATTTTATCCTCACTGCAGCTGGTGTTGTACCGAGTAGCAGCAGTGAAACATCTCCCCGTACATCATCATAGTGCAGATTATATATTTTGTGGTCCTTTGGGATCATTGGACCTATTCTGAGGCAGTTTAAAAATAAAGTTCCGCTGAAGCCGGTGGAAGGGGGCGTGGGTAGTGTTGCAACCTTACGAACAGACTAAATTAAACCGAGTCTGCTATTTTCGTTTCTTAGATATGTTCCTTGCTTCCAGCGGATCTTCAGTCATATTTTATGCTTTCTTATTTTGTTCATTATATGCACAATTCAGTTTTTTATTGGTCTATAAAGCAAATGGAATGATTACTATGATTCGATCGCTGCGATAATGTACTAAACTTTGAATTTGAAATATGTAACAAAAACCGTTACCTGACCCTCAAGGTTTTTGTGGGTGTTTTACAATTTCAGTACGTTAACCGAAGTCTAAAGGTTTCTGAAGGTTTTTTTTTTAAAGAAAATTTAAGCCGCTTTGTTGGGTTTGCTTCTTTTTGAGGCGGATATTCGTTGTGAGTCTTGCGAATACACTAAATGCAAATGTCATTTCAGATTGGTTTTGACGGCTCGACGGGAGGAGGTGGAATGACAAACCAACTTACTCCTGATTTTCCTTAGACGTATCACCAGTAAACAATGCTGATACTGACTTATACTAACACACATACAAACAACATGATTGCTACATCTAGGTTAACCAACATCAGGTTTTGTCGGTCCTGCTTAAGCAATTTCCTATATAGGTCTCCAATATTTCCACACGTGCGTCCATCACTTTGTCATTCAGTCATTTATTCCGTCTGTCCGTCCACAGGTATGTCACCCGTAGACTTTTAGTCCGCTTTCTGCTTACTGCAATACGAGGGATGTTCAGAAAGTTCTGATCGTGACGTTTTATTTTGGTAACCATTATAAATACAGAACTTCTGATAGCGAAAATATATAACGGTATGATATTTCCGGACAACTCTGCAAACGTGGTGCATATTTTCTAAAGGACATATTTTTTAACGTTTTTGAAAGAGGTTACTCTACAGCCAATGCAGATTTTCACTTAAGAAGGTCATAGTTCATACAAGAGCAGTCTTTGAATTGTTTTCATCATTGCTACTTAAACTTATTCCCCAGGCAACTGTGACCTGTAAATATCGCGGAAAATACATTTAATCTAGGTTCCATACTGTCCTTTCAATTTAGATTATAGGCATTTTATATAGTTGCCAATTCTCCCTTTCTACTAAAGCTATAATGATTTTGTAACAAAAACAACGGTTTTAACATTCAAAATCTTGTTCAGAAGAGCCCTTATATGGGCCAATTCGAAACCGTCGAAAAATTAAAATTGATGTAAACAACGACGCCGCTACGAGCTTCCGAAAATGACGTTGACGTTGTTTTCACTAACGTCATAAGAACTGCGCATTGCTTTGCAAGGCCTAAATCGATAACGTTTGCTGCCCTTCTAACTTTTGAATGGATATTGAAAACAACGAATGACAAGAAGCTGACAAAATTTAATTTTGTATTTACAATGATTTGTCACTTGAATGACACACTGAAAATAAATTCACATATGAACTTAGCCCAGTGGTATGACTGGGGCCTTATAACATGCGTTGTTACTCAATAAGTATATATATCTTTGGATAGTGTTAGGCATCATTATAAAGATGAAAAATAGTACTTTCAATACATGCTTAGCATTTGTCCCCATCATGCCGCTAAACAAAGTTATGCGGCTAGAATCGGAACTTTCTGAACAACCCTCGTATCTTCACTCACCAAACCTGGCATACAAAAGGTTTATCGAAGGATGTACTCTTTGGATTTTGTATTTACATTCTGTCAAATTAGAAAATTTATTACAACGTCAAACATTTCGCCGATTCTAGCGTTTAAGAACTTGTCTTCTCAATAACAATACCTACAACCATCAAAACAGGCATGAAATTTTATTGGCTGAATCGCCTTCTCAGACGCTGCTTTTATTTGTGCCTTAATGCACATTCCATGTTCAGTTGAATCTGAATTCTTTACGTCAGCCTAATATCTGCAAATACGTCGAAACTAGCATTTAAGTTTATTTTGTTCAACCTATAATACCTACACTCTTCAAACCTGACATAAACTTGCTCTCTAAGGGTCTTCTAGGACAGTGCGCTACTTTATGCCCTTACCTATATGAGCTGCTACACACAAAAAACAAAAACAAAGTGGTTGTGCACCCTGTGCAGATTGACACCAGCATGAGCATCTGCCGTGTCTGATCAGACGCTTTGCTTTGCGCTTATAGGGCAGCTAAGGGACTTAACTACCTCCATGCGGACAGCGAAGACTCTGATCAGACTGGGCGGATATCTAGGCTGATCTGAGTCTGTGCTGGGCGCACAACCACTTTGTTGGTTTTGTCTTGTCGCGGCTCATATATCGTACTCTGTCGACGGTACAGACTTGTATCAGTCCTAGCGTATAGCCCAGGTCTATCAAACATACTCCTAAGCGGATGTATTCGTGTAACATTACAGACAGTTTTTCCACAAAGACATGTAGTGGTGTGGAAGCAAAAGGCAGGTTCGACATATTTTTTTCCGTAGAATTCAGGTAACTATGCATGTATTAAATGAAAGCAACAGTTAGTATAGCATTGGTGTCACAAAAATTAGAATAAGCAATTTCGTTTCAAAGTGTTGTTGTTGTGTGTGTGCGTGTGTGCGTCTCTCTCTCTCTCTCTCTCTCTCTCTCTCTCTCTCTCTCTCTCTTTCTGTAAACGCCACAGTAAC
This sequence comes from Ctena decussata, assembly GCA_963989385.1. Classification (NCBI taxonomy): domain Eukaryota; kingdom Metazoa; phylum Mollusca; class Bivalvia; order Lucinida; family Lucinidae; genus Ctena; species Ctena decussata. The sequence goes on along the minus strand of OZ022510.1, from coordinate 21,865,319 downwards.
CGTTCATGTCGGAGTTGTTAAGCTTGATCTTGTCACTGGAACTAGCCGATAATAACAACGGTTTATTCTTAAATAGACCCTTCGGCGGAGTCATTACGTTTACTCGTAGTTTCAATACAAATAAGATGGATGTACTTTCAATAACTGCCGAGCCAAATATATCTCTCATGAGACGGTATGTGGAGAAAATGTTTACATCTGGCATGCACAAGTATTTGCAGATAGATGTATTTTGCGAAACAGTGTGGTCTTAGGGTCGAGTAGGGTGACTTCAGACGGGTAAATTCGGACATACCATTGCATGAGTGAAAATCCAGATGAGACGGCTCATGATGAGCCGTCTCATCAGGATTTTCACAGTTTGCCAAGTTTTATTTTTTAATTTCAATAACTGACATACAAAGGAAAAATTTCACTGTCCGAATTTACAAGCTGTCCGAAAGTACCGGACTCGACCATATTGTTATTTGCAGAATGAGTTAAGATACTAGGTCATGTCAATGGGCCGTGCATAAAAGAATAAAATGAACGATTCTATATGATAATGCCACATTATTATGACAGTGATACACGGACTGGCGCAGTTAGTTTTTATAGAAACAGAGTTCACATATCTCAGAGTATAATAAATTCATTATTTCGAACAGTGACTGAGTGTGTAGACGAAAACAATCTCCGAGATAGGCATGGGGAACCAGTAACTCCTCTCAATAAATAGTATATTATGTTAAAACTGTCAGAATGCTTGGCATTTTTATGCTGTGATATTATAGCTGACTCTGATTCCTTCTCCAAACTGTATCCATTCAGAGGTGGTTCAACTGTTCTGCAAAGTGTAAACAAACATTTAATTAAGCTGAAATGGTACATAGAGGAAATAATCTCTACTTTCCGAAATTGTCAACTCATAAATCAAAGGATTTGCTCATCTAGGGGTAAAGTCTTCCCTTTATGTGTTGACCTCTTCTTAGAAGGATTTCTTCGTCAAGCGTCAAGGGAAGCAACTAGGAAGTCACGAAAGTTTGCATATTTTGTTAACCGCTGAAAACAAGAAGATTTACAAAATAATTTTCAGGATAGTTGTATGCAAATGAATATCCTTCAAGTATTGGAACATAGACTTTGTGTAAGATACTACACTGAATAAGTAAGACAAAAATGCAAAACGCCATTTAGTGTTTACAAAATGCGTCATCTTAATGCATGAATAACTTAGCAGAGTGGATTAATATTACAAATCGTAATTGAGCCGGTACACGACAAAACCGACAAAGTGACATGTGCGCCCATCGAAGACTCATTTCGGATTGGGCGTCCCCCAAGTCCGAACAGATTCTTCGCTATTGGCAAGGAGGTAGCTAACACTTTACGGATGCCGCGGTGATCAGAGTCTTCCCGCAGCTCTCATGCCACTTTGATACTTTTAACGTGTCGTAGCTCTTTTGTGGATTGACTCAAACAGACAATACGACGTACTACACTTTGACAATGCAACTCCTATCTACTTGTTTTAACTAGTACGAGGGTTTAATGTTTCATTATAATTGGTTGTTACAAAGCAAGAGTGGAGATAGTAACCCTGGCGCAAGTATTCACATACACTGCTTTGTAAACTGATGCCTTCATGCATTGTATACTAATTTGTTATAAATTTACCTTAAGGTGGTGATAATCACTGATTTGGGACAAAGACAAAAATCTGCATAAAACACTCAAAATACCACTGATCTTTCCAAAACTTAGCATATGCCTTCTTTATGTTGTTTCTGACAATTCAGACTCCCAAAATACAGCATTTGTTAATGTTAAACAGGGTTTTTATAAGGAAAGATCAAAGAGTAATTTTGTGCGCAATAATCTGAAAAAATAATATTGTTATTGAAAAACAGGGTTTTTATAAGGAAAGATCAAAGAGTAATTTTGTGCGCAATAATCTGAAAAAATAATATTGTTATTGAAAATATACTTAGTGCTGAGAGTTCCTTGTTGCATAATGGAGAGCGAGCTAGCAATTATTTTTTTCAAACTCTTTCACACATTATCAGGCTGAGCAGATGGAAAAAGATGCGGTCTGTGTCCATTTTTTTTTTCAAAACACACAGGTGAAACAGGTGAGACTTTTTTAACAAGGTTGAACAATTTCATCTACACACCAGTGATCATGTAAGTAATGTATTATTTATACTGTAGGTGTTACATAGGTATGCTTACCCTTTGATTTTTCCTTATAAAAACACTTTTTTAAGCAGCATGCACGTCTATTTTTTATTCTAAACTGTAACGAACAACAAAAATAAGAAGTCTGCTAACTTTCAGGGAGTTATCTTACTATTTTATGGTTTTATGCAGATTTGTACATTTATCACAAATCACCACCTTAAGTTCTGACTAATTTGCTATGTAAAGTATTGTGGATATATTAGTTTTATCGTTGTTCCAATGTAAATTTAAGAAACAGAATTAAACTCTTTACCAGACAGTAAGTGGTTGTACGTTTCCTTCCCGACACTTAAGAAGGTAGGCAGCTGCTGATGCCGTCCCCAGTCCTAACACGCCAGCAGTTGATGCTACACCTATTATATAGTCTACAATCAGAAAGCAACTGTTTATAAATACACGTTAAAGGAATTAAAACTATGCTGTGTTAAGACAAATTGGTATACCTAGCTGAAACAGCTTTGTTTCTTTTGTTTTTGCATTTATCTCCTTTGGTGGTCTTAAGGAATATGAGAATCCATAATAAGTGTCCATGTAGGTCAGCGGAATTTCACCCAAGGGGTCGGAAATTCAACAAGGGACGAGGCTTGCCGAGGTGAGATGCCTGATGATATTTGCCTATCCTACATGAACTGGCTCATGATAGACTGGTTTTCTTCCACTTTTATCGAACTTATATACCTAAAATTTGATAAAGCTTAAAGACAGGAAAATCTAACATTTTAAGCGATGATTAAAAGTAAATTTTGAACAGCCTAATATGTTTTACTGGGTCTTAAAATGGGTTTTAACATAGTTTGCACCTTAAAATAACCGGAAAATACGATGTGTTGACTATTTTACCTTACATAGGATAAAACCCAAATGCAGCTAAGCCTCTTACACAGCACCCGTCTAGTTGCAAACGACGTTTCACAGCCGCTTTTAGTAACGTCATTAGACTTAAATGAAGTCAAAATACCAACGATATGTTGTCAAACGTCATATTAGATTTCATCTCGGATGGACTACGTCTTCCAGAGAAGCAATCGTGAAGACCGACAGTTGCTCCCCATTTTGGCCATGACTTAAAGACCACACACTAAATTAAGATTTGCGAGAAGTGCCACACTCATAGCCACAGTAAACAAATCGCACTATCGCACTAGCAACCTTTAAGCTACGTTGTGTTTGGCTTTACATGTATTTTAAATTAATTACATTATAAATAACATGTTTACACAAGTTTTGAAGTTACATTACCTTTCAAGATGCATGATATCGAGTTGCTCCAAGTCCCATCTGCTTGACAATAAATTGTTCCGTCACCAATCATATCATACCCGCCATTACAATACTGGTTTGCCGTTGCACCGTATGTTGTCAAACCAGAAACGGTCAGTTTCACAGTCCCGTCTGATGGTTGTGGCGGATCTTTGCAGTCTGTTGTAAGCAAATTAGTTTAGTTAGAAAACGGTTTCAATGACCTTCATGATTCAAACACTGAACAGGAATTCGTGAATAAACATTATCCATTTCAATTACATTTAAATTACATCTGAGCTGCGACATGACAAAACCGACAAAGAAGCATGTGCATCAACCGAAGACGCAGAGCAGCCTAGGCATCAGCCCAGTCTGATCAGACTCTTCACTGTGCGCTGTAAGAGTAGCTTGTTGTATACGCTAGGTCCATGCGGACAGCTAAGACTGATCAGACTAGGCGGATGCCCAGGCTGATCTGAGTCTTCGCTGGGCGCATATGCCACTTTGTACGTTTTGTCGTGTAGCGCCTCATTTGTTTATTGCGAAGACTCATACGCAGCCTAACAAGGATCGTCCTGCTGATTCGAAGCTTCAGGTTTCCGTCATAGATCTATGGCTCCTGATAAGCCTTATTTATCCAAAAGCATTAACACTGTTTTTGTTGCAATAGAGGAGTACTTTTGTATATCTTCATTCTTCAGTCTAGTCGAAATTTATCTGAGTATTAGCTGTGTGTACGTATATATTTATAACCAGCTTCAAATGTGTAAACATTATCGTGGAGATTGGGCAAGCATTATATAGATGGATGGATGGATGCCTTGCGATTTTACGTCCTTTTCAACAATATTTCAGTTATTACATCAGGACGATGGGACGGTGATAATGAAAGACTGTGTGCAATGAAGCCTTGTTTATGGTAGGAAAGCTTCTTGCCTCAAGCGGGGTTCGAACCCGTTCCGCTAGATCAATAGGTCAGCACTTTATCCACTGAGCTACCGGGGCTCCATGCAAAAATTGTATGGATATTGTGACAGCAGCAAATTTTACAGATTCACATTGAACTGAATTGAATAAAACTATTCTGAGGATCTGAGAATATGGATGGTATGCCTTTATTTATAATGTTTGCGTATTGTGCAGGTTAAGGTTTCCAAACATATGTAATATCCGGATATAATGGCTATCAAAATGCTATATGCGAGCGTCCAAATCGACTCGCAGTATTTTGTTTTTATTATTCCTGTCACATATTACTTATTTTGTGAAGACTTGTTCGCCAGATGTTAGACCAGCATGACATAAATTAAAATACATTTTACGTCACTCTAAGAGGAATGTATTTGCAGTAGGGAGGAAGACACAACCGACTGAATTTTAACTTAACCCAGATTCTTTAAATAAGTTATTAAAAACTTATACTGACCTTTAATGGTACATGTTGGCGTTTCACTCCATTTGCCATCAGCTTTACATATGATAGTTTCATCACTAGTGGGGTCGAAGCCTTCATTGCATGAATAAACAGCTGTAGCGCCATATGATGTAAGATTGGCTATACTCAATGCTATGGTTCCATTAATTGGTAGTGGTGGATAGCTGCAGTCTGGGAACAAAAACATGTATATTTCAGAAAGTTTGAAACGTCCGAATCCTAAAATTAAGCATTTTGATTCGTGTTTATTAAATACAACGGATTAGCAGCCTATAAAGGACGTCAGATTATTTATTTGAAATAATAGCTTCCTGCAACTGCAAGGAAAACACACGTGGTTTTGTATTACATAGTTACTTTGTTTCCTACAAAAAATAAATAACACACACAAAAACACACGAAATGGTTACGGTATTTTTTCCTATCCAACTGTTTCATAGCTCTTCGGGTTATTTAGCTGATATAATGGTTTAAATTCCCCGCCAATATTTCAATTCAGTATCCAACTACCTTAATTCGGTGTTTTTTTTTTATAGTGTAAGACACAAGCTATATGATTAAACTAAAGAAAATAAGACTGACCAGTGGCAAATTATTTAGCCGCCGCTAGTGTCAGCTGTGAGTAAGTTAAACTGAACGTGCCTGTCTACGACCTTGTATCATTACATTTTGTAACTTTTACTTCTGCTATTTATTTCTATTCGTATATAACGTCAATGCACATTAAGTCGTCAGGTTGCGGCATATTTTGTATTACTATGCACAAACGAACAAAGGTATTTCAGAACAGTTTTTTGCAACGGGTACCAGAACTATTAATCTAAACGATTATTTATTTCCATCATTCCTGAAATACGAACTTTTTTCGTGAAAAATCACTGAATGACAGAAGGGTGGACCTGACGACCTTATATGACAGTACATGTTAAGTCGTCATCTTATATACTGGAATGTCGTCAGTAGGCTCTTAAATTATAACCTTCGCGGATTCTTTTAAAAAAAGGAAAGGAAACTTATTTAATCAATTAATTCGACCTCTTGCAAATAATAAAACGTAGTATAAGGAACAGAACTCTATCATGACGAAGATAATTTAATACATGAGCACTGAAATCGTAGCCGGGGGGGGGGGGTATCTGTGTTTGTGCATGCATTCCTTTTTATGTGCATTTCCTTCTGGTGTTTTAGGAAATATGGGATGCGGTTCTCTGCAGTTTATTCAAATTATGTCTCAGATGAGCTCGCGCATCTGCAAAGTCTGAGACCTCACTGACTTCCTGCATAAGCTTTGGGTCCTTTCTTTGGAACCAGGCCTTGCAGGCATTGCTGAAAATTAGATAATTGGAATAAGAAATTGAATGATTTGAATGAGAGAGAGACAGAGAGAGAGATAGAGAGAGAGACAGAGACAGAGAATTTAGACATGCTTGCTGTTATAAAAATAGCCATCAGAGGAGATGGCAAATCCCCCGACCAAAGGCCCCCTGCGCCTTGCTAAACACGGTGCACTTCAAAACGCATGTAAATAGTTTACTGTCATTCTTTTATGCTCCTTATTGGTATTATCTGTTTAACAGATGTATGATTATCTAACACTCAGACCAAAACAGTATGCCAGATTGCTAAAAAGAGGTAAAATCTCAAATAGCGACAATGTAGACAATGTATTGCATATGATACATCCAACATTTCAAAATGTGTGAATAACTTCTAAAGTACAAGCCCTACAAATCTAATTTTGGAATTTTGAGCTCCCTAGTAAGTGAATTTGGACAAAGAATCCAAATCTGGGAAAAAAAAAACAAACAAAAAAAAATTGGGGGCGAACGAGGGTGGGGGGGGGGGTCATGTAGAGTAAGGAACACTAATAGGATGTCATGAGGCATGATCATCAAAATTCTAAAAGGTATAAGGGTATTAAAATTGTGGAGCAGGCCAGGGTTATACAGATATGGAGCAGAGACACAAAACTGCAGCTCAAACTTCCAAAGGGAGATAACTCAGAAAAGTATGAAAGCAAGAGTTGTCATTCTTGTATGAGACAAACTGTCATGATCTGATCTCCATATCTGTGAAGTATCATAAACATATTTCAAACGGTATTCAAGTTATGGAGCGGACACGAAATCACACCTAAAACCATCAAGGGGAAATAACTCAAACAGTTAGAAAGCAAGAGTTGTCATTCTTGTTCGCGACACATCAGCATGACCTGTTCTAGATAAATATGAAGTATCATGAAAATATTCCAAAGGCTATTCAAGTTATGGAGCGGACACGAAATCACATCTAAAACCATCAAGGGGAAATAACTCAAAAAGTAATAAAGCAAGAGTTGTCATTCTTGTTCGCAACACATCCTCATGACCTGTTCTACATATCTGTGAAGTATCATGAAAATATTTCAAAAGGTATTCAAGATATAGAGCGGTCACGAAATCACATCTAAAACCATCAAGGGGAAATAACTCAAAAAGTAAGAAAGCAAGAGTTGTCATTCTTTTTCGCGACACATCGTCATGACCTATTCTACATATCTGTGAAGTATCATGAAAATATTTCAAAGGGTATTCAAGTTATGGAGCCGACACGAAATCACACCTAAAACCATCAAGGGGAAATAATTCAAAAAGTAAGAAAGCAAGAGTTGTCATTCTTGTTCGCGACACATTGTCATGACCTGCTCTACATATCTGTGAAGTATCATGAAAATATTTCAAAGGGTATTCAAGTTACAGAGCGGACACGAATCTGCCAAAAATTCACCAAAGGGGGGATAACTCAAAAATTACAAAAGCAAGAGTAACCAGTCTTGCACGCGACACATCGCCATGACCTGTTCTACATAACTGTGAAGTATCATGAAAATATTCCAAAGGGTATTCAAGATATGGAGCGGACAAGAAAATGTTTATGGACGGACGGACGGACGGACGGACGCCAGGCTCATCGCTATATCCCCCGAACCTTTCGGTCGGGGGATAAAAAGTATCCAATGCTGTTCGAGGATGCTTGCAAGGTGCTACCACCACCCCATACTTCTCAATAGTTCCAACGTAGTTCGTTTTGTGCAATCTGATTGGCTAGAAGAAAAAAATTTAGACTTCGTAATTTCCAGCATCATAATCTCACAGAGATATTTTTTCCGCAAGCTTCTAAAATCAACGATTTACTACTATTTTCCATGTTTTCATGATACAGTTGGAATTTTAAGGCATAAAATATTGTGGACTTTATCGATGTCTATACGCCGGCGAATCACCCACAAAAAAGCCTTTCGGGCTTTATTCAGTTTGCGAGTGATTCGCCGGCGTTTACACATCGATAAATTCCACGGAAATAAAATTCATTCCTATAGTAACATCAATACAGTCGCTTTGGTGAAGTGAAACTTTCTTTCGATTTATAGATCTGTTCGGTATCTAGTGTAAAAGAGTGGAGGCAAGAATACATAAAAATGTCACATTAAGTCGTCAGATGTCTTATTATGTCGTCAGTGCTCTTTCATGGTAAATATTTTATCTAATCGCATGATTTGGTATAAGGGAAATCACTCTTTCGCTTCTTTTACCATTCTTCTCAAGGCCGAGCACTTGACTATGGCAAGTGGCCGAATCGGAAAGTTTTAAAACCAATTCGCCGTTACCCGTTAAATCTGGACTATTCCGTCGCCCACTTTTTGATCAGGGTCGAAAAACAGTACCCCTAAATAACAGCTTATATCTTGCAAATATTAAAAATAATAATAATTATGGCAAAAGAATATAAAAGCTGAATAATTTTATTTTTAATTTTTGCCGCCCCTCCACTTCTTTGATGACGTAGGCAAAGAGAGCATTGTGAGAAAGGAAAGTGACGACTTAATGAGCCTGACGACTTAACCCGAATTGACGTTATGCAGCTATAAAAATAAATGTTACTTAAAGTACATGTTCTGGTAGAAACGTTGTTATAAAACGTGTTCAATCATTTTGAGTATGTTCAATAAAATACGTTTAAATTGGTCTGTTCAAAATCCCATGTTCGTAATTTGAGCCGCGACACGACAAAACCAACAATGTGGTTGTGCGCCCAGCGCAGACTCAGATTAGCCTGGGCATCCGCCCAGTCTGAGCAGAGTCTTCGCTGTCCGCATGGAGGTAGCTCAGACCCTTAGCCACCCTTTTAACATTTAACGAAGAGTCTGGTCAAACTGGGCGGATGCCCAGGCTGATCTGAGGCTGCGCTGGGTGCACAACCACATTGTTGGTTTTGTCGTGTCGCGGCCCATTTGTAGTTGAGTACACTAGATAAGGTTTCTGATCAATGATTAAGACATTAGGGAGGTTAAGATTTTTAACTTGTACGTGTACGTGTACGTCTAGCGATGATTTGTGTGCATACGTCATCAAAAATTGCATACTCTCTACCAGTTAGAAGTATATTCTAGACGTTGACTACTTCTAGGGGGCTGTTTACACGTAGCTTAATAAACGTGTACTTTGAATTCATTTTCGGACTGAATTCGTAAATGTACATTTCCTTTTATGGTATCAAAATTTAGAGCACATACCTGAGAAATGATTTAAAGCGTTTACTTGAAAATCAGTGAAGCGTAAATAAGATATACCAATGTTTACAGTGACGGCGGTACATACGAGGCATAAGCAGTATTTGTTGTAGATATCTCCGCAGTTGTAAAGATGGATGGAGGAATGATTTCGGGGTTTACGACCCTTTCAACAGTATTTAGTCATGTGGGGCATAGTTGGAAATATATGAGATGGTAGACGCTGAAATAAACAAGATGCAGAAAAGAAACGTGACCTTAACTGGAATCGAACCCGCGACCTCGTGATCATGAGATTAGAGCATCAGCCTCTCAGCCAGCAGTTAAAAACATCATGTGGTCACATGTCAGCATCATAAATGGGACTGAGTTGGGAAGTGTGTGTTTTTCAATTCTCGTTACCCTCCCCCAACCCCATCCCCGCCCCGCACCTCAGCGGTACGAAACCATGGCCACCCAAACGTGGCGCCGTGCGTCCGTCCATGAGAGGTGGGAAAGCTGGGCGGGATCATTTATATCTTTCTTTCTTTTTTCCGATACTGCAGCCGGGCCGCGTAGCACAACCGGTAGGGCACCTGACTTATAGAGGTCCTGGGTTCGGAACCCGGTCTGGAAACATACTTTCGTTTCTCCTTCCGCTGATTCAAGAAGGGCGGTTGTCAGTTACTGGCGAAAGTACGTGCACTTAGTACTGGTTAACCGCTTAGGAGGTCTAAGCCTGCCCAGGAATAGTGTGGTTAGGTTAACTGACGGTCCCGACATGACCATAGCTGTTTAACGTGGGAGTTAAGCATCAAATCAATCAATCAATCAACATATACTGCACTCGGTCAGACTATGACCATGATGGAAGGTGTGTGGTGTGGCACATAAGTTATCAAAAAAAAAAAGATAAATTTGTGACATAGCCACCAGCAGATTAAATTAAAATCTTAAAAAGGTCCCTTCAAGAGCAGAGAATACATACAGAAGTAGGAATATGGACCAGACTACGTAGTTTCGGCTAATAAAGCCTCGTCAGTGACCCTGACAATATCTGGTGACGAAACCAGAAAAAAGCATGTATGTAATTTCTTAATTTTAATTGCGCATTCGATTCAAAGACTGAATAGTTTCAAAAGGATCCAAATAGTATAAAAGACGATGATCTAGAATAATAGTCTAAATCGATCTCAAATTTTAGATTTCTCAGAATCTATCCTCTGGTCTCAAAGGATGTAAATAAAATATAATCTGCACTATGGATGATGTACGGGGAGACGTTTTACGGCCGCCACACGGCACAAAACCAGCTGCAGTGAGGTAAAATTAAAATCTTAAAAAAGTTCCTTCAAGAGCAGAGAAACTATTTACAAGAAATCCTCAGGGGCAGGCATTTCATGCCTAACCCCTGCTCTACCCTAGGGAATTATATTTTGGCCTTAAACCCACCAACTGTCTCCGAAGAGACAGCTTCGGTTGTAAGGCCATTCCAATATGCAATTGTCCTGGGGACGAATGAATTCTTAAAACTGTCCGTGTAAGCATTTTGACGGTGATATTGGAATCCCAATCAAAACAGGGAAATCAGACTGTAAGATGGATGGGTATGGGCTACATTACCAATAAACGATAAAAAGAGAATAAGACACAGGGGATTCTGTTGGTCGTTGTAATCAATGAAAGCTTTCAAAAAAATCGGGGACGGCGGAGAAGTGAGTGTACGCAGGTAGTGAACTGACAATAGTAAGGGCTTTCCTTTGCTGTAAAAAATTACAGGACAGTACCATAACTTTTTTAAGATGGAAACTAACTGCACTTTGTTAAAAAAGCTGTTTTAATTCCGCGTTTGGTTGTGAAATTAAATGCGGATATAAAGCAAGGTTTTTGCACAACTTCAAGTAATATCCCATACTTTTTATGGTGAAAGGCCTGGCAGCCAGATGCAAGGTCTTTTTCCCGTAAAGCCTATGGGACTTTGTAACAGTGCAATTATTAGAAAAAAATGTGGCGTATATAAGATGGTCGCCGGGTGTGATAGTGGTCGACGGGCCTGTATGCTTTTTTTTGACACCAAAATAATTAGAACGTTAAGTTTTGATAAAAACCGACCGAAACAATTGGTGCAGAGGAGATAATGTTAACCCACAGACGTACACACGGACGAAAAGTCATGCAGATAGCTTTTTCTATGACTACTTCGACCAACTAAAATAATTCGCCGCATTTATTCAGGTTACACGTACACGTACAAGTTACATATATCTTAACCTTTAATAGCTATAATTAGAACTTGTACGTGTACGTGTAGCTACCAGTAGCCGTACGCGTACAAGTTCTAAATCTTAACCTCCCTAGTGTCTTTTATTTTGTGTGTTAAATAATATGATGTCATTCGGATTTTGTATTAAGACACCGTCGTTTATTATTTGTCTTAAATAATATTATGTCTTTATGTACAGCCGCATCGTCTACAAATTTTCGTAATATACGTTCTCTTTTCCTGTAAGTCTTATTGTCATCAGAAAACGTGTCATAAAACTGTTTGCACTATGGAAAATGGTGCGCTTTATGACATACAATGCGTACCCTCTACAAAGAGTAATTTGATTTAAAAGCGGAGTTGGATAAGGAATGCATCTGCGGATATAGAGGATCTTACACGAGTGGTCACTTCGTGTGAAATTTATGAAGCGAGCCTTGGGCGAGTTTCATAAATTTTACATGAAATGACCACGAATGTAAGGATTCTGTTTATCACATGGCCCTTTAAAATGGGATTGTAACTCCTTCAAACGGAACATTATTGTAATATGAAAGCGCCTTGTTGACACAGATGTTGGCAATGACGTTACGTGTATGCGACAAAGACTTATTACACGTGTGGTCATACGATTTTTATGACACGACATTATCCACTGAATAGCAACTAAGTCATATGATAGAAACAATAAATAAGTGATCCTCTGACCTGCAAGCTGGCAAGTAGCTGAACCGCTCCAGAAACCGGATGCTTCACATTCAATAGTTTCATTCCCTAGCATATCATGACCTTCTTGACAGAAATATTTTGCCGTTGAGCTGAACGTTGTTATTCCAAGTTTGGTCAACGTTACGTTGCCGTTAGTGGGTGTTGGAGGATTGCCGCAATCTAAATATATATGAAAGTCAGTTAACCAATTAACTCATTCATTTATCTGCACCTGCGCAGTATGATCAAGGTCTTTCCAGACCTGTGATGGTCTTTCAGCGAAGAGCAGGTATTTCAGACGGTGTGGGCAAGAGAGCAGCTTGGTCTGAGTCTCTTCCTTCGTTTTTTATACTTTTTTTTCTGGACAATCAATTTAAAAATAAACAAAACTAAATATAACCTAAACGTGATTGAAATTGGTTTTCTTTGGTTCAACTACGTTGTTGCACGTGAAAGTTGCTTGGTGGCGGGATACATTAAAATGTCCAGAAGGCGGGGTTAGCTGTCATGGACTATTTTCATTTGATTGTTGTGATGTCGCTTCGCGTGAATGGGTGCCGTATGGCTTTCTTTGATGCGGAAGACACAGATCGGAACCTTTTTGTGCCATTGATGGCCTCATAGCGAAGCGCAGAGACTCCGTTCCGTCGATGTATGCTCCACACAGGCTGAGCCGAATCTCTGTCCTTCGTATTTCCGATACCTTTTCACGCGATGCCACCCGGTTGATTACTAATTTGCGTGGCGGATTAATACTTTAAATGTGGTTAGTTGTCACGAATTATTTTGCTTTTGTGTACTTGTGAAGGAGCGGCGCGCGAACAAAAAGCATATGGCTTCTTGGATAGGGAAGACCCGATTCAGCCTGTGCAATTGCGCAGTATGATTGGGGTCCTTCCGTGTCCCAGTAAGCCTGTTAGAGAAGTGCGTGTACTTCGTTTGGTGGTTATGCGCCAGAGCGCAGGATGATCCGAGTCCCTACTCTTCTTCGTATTCCGGTTGCTTTTTCTCGCAACGCCATCTTATCTGTTGTTAATAGTATATATTTTTTCTAATATTGTTGTTTTCGCTGCTGGTATCGTTGTTGTCATTAGTATTATATCATTATTGCAAGGGTTTATTATTATTGTTATTATCATTATGTAAGTACTTTTATTATCACTACTAAGTGGTGTTTTATGTAGACAGAGCGATCCGACAGGAACAAAATTAGTATACATTTCTACTGAGAATCGTATCAACTGCATGCTGACTTCTTCCGCTTCCCTTTTTTTTCTAGAAATTAGTTGATACCGTGAATGTCGGATCGTTCGGTCTGGTTTTGGAGTTTAGTATTCTTTACAATATTGTGCGATGGCTGCTGGCATTATATATTATTATTGTTATCATTATTATTATTATCGTTATTATTATTATTATTATTATTATTATTATTATTATCGGATTTACTACACGTAGCTAGGTGTTTTTCGATATACGCTACACTTAAATTTCTTTTCTAATATAACATTATTTTATATAAAAACAGTTTGTCATATTCTTGACCGGTCATATGGAATGCTATTCCATCGGGTATTAAGAACTTGTCAACACTTAATAGTTTTACAAAGGGTGTAGTTGCTTGGATTACAAACGAATAAGTTAAACTTGTTTTTGTTGATAGACAGTATATACCTCCATCCCAGCTCTGCATTGTATATATCATTTTCATATGTATCAGTTTGTCACCCTGTATTTCACTTACTCCTATTTCAATACGTATAATGTCATGTTTTTGTGTAAATAATCTGTTAATTATGTTAATAATGACTTGAAAGAGGGCCCCATGGAAGATTGGTTATACCAAATGGCTTACCCTCTCTAAATAAAGAATTTACTTACTTACTTACTTACTTCCCTATCGAAATTATGCTGAATACGCTGTTTAAGCCGATTGAATGTATAATTATCATTGTCATTATTATTTCCTCGGTCATAATGATGACAACCTCTGCTCCCCAGGTTACATTTTAATGTAATTGGGGTGTTGTGAAGATAATAATACTTTTTAGTCGCTAAACTTCATTGACTGAATATGTTTTCTGGCCTTTTCTTACTCCCTCTCCTTTCTTTTCTGTAGTCTGAATTAATTGTATCATTACATTTAGATTTATATGTTCGTAAGCTGCCTGTAACTGCTACGTTTTGTATATGTACAGTTCCTCTTATGTCATGTTTGTGACCTGAGTGAATAAAGTGATTTTGACTTGACTTGACTTGATTTACAGTGGACTCTACCATCTTTATTAAATAGATGAGATCATTTGTCAATTAAGGGGTGTCGGGTTTACTTTTTGTATCATTTGTATTATATGTTAAGGATCTATACGCATTTGCTTAATTTAAAGAGTGTATACCCCGATCAGACTCCGCGTTTTGCGGCGTCAGATCTGGGTCTGCACTGTTTGCCTATGTCCTTTTCATGAAATGCTAGCCATAAATGGGTAAATACTTTTTAGTATCTCATAAAAAAGTTTCAATAACAAAGAACGTCGAGATAAGAGGCTGTATGATCTAGGCCTACACAGGTTTAATCTGTGCACCTTCAGTTGGTTGCGCATATATGAACATTTTATGATGCACTTTTATCTGTTTTATGTTAGGCTGATCATGATCTGGAAACATACTCATAGATCAGGTCTTACAATGGGTCATCATTCCATAAATGCAAAAGAGATGAAAATAAGAATAATGTACCCGTTTGCTACTTTTGTCTTACAATCACTTTATTCTGAAAACACCAAATCTTGTTCAGTTAACTAATCAACTTTGTAATCCATTCTTCGTTCATGGCCTGGTTTTAAATGTATCCCTAACATTAAACAGAAAGTCAGTACAGAGAAAACGTCGCGTTTATGGTTTAAATGTAAGTAACCTTTCATCTTGCATGTGGCTGAGCCACTCCAAGAACCAGTCGCCTCACACACAGCAGTCCCGTTACCAAGGAGATCGTGGCCTTCATCACATGAATATACTGCTATTGCAAGGTAATGTGTAATTCCAGGCGGGATTAATGATATACTTCCATTTGTTATTTCCGGTGGAGTACCACAATCTGAAATTACATCACAGACTCTTTCCCGGACAATATCATTTTGCAAGTTTTTAAACATAAAGTAAATATAAAACTTCTTAGAAAAAAGATACAGTTAAATTGCACGTTCTATACACAATGTCAAAATTCACTTACCGAGCCTCAAAACCAAAAGGATAAGTAGAAAATAGAAATTGATATAAGTTCAAGAAAGACATGCATGGTAATAAACCGAATGAACAACTGTTTCTAAACAGGTGGTCATTTAGCTACCCTAATTGAAAACAATGTTAACACCTGTTTTATCTGTTTTCTTTTTTTTAATTACAAAACAAAACAGATAGCAAAGTGGGCAGCTATACAGGTGACTATATTGCTAGATTACCATAGAAAAGCAGACATAGGAACATATAACATTGAGAAACCACAACAGAAGTACCACCTCGTAACGGTCAGTACAAGATGCGTGATACCCCCTTTATGAACTATTTGTTTTTCACTGATAATTTCTATCATTTCTCAATTCAGATTAAATTGTTAAATGAGATACATGTATGAGGTAAGCTTTTCTTCTTTTGTTTTTAACGCCAAAATATTTCCATGCAAAACAGTATACAAATTGCATATATCAAGTCATATGACGACAGGACCTTTAGGACTGCAGGTGGACGAGTCACTCCAGAGACCAGAAGCTTTACATTCAATATTTTCATCGCCGATTAGATCATAGCCTTCATCACAGGAATATATCGCTGTGGCACTGTATGTAGTTTTCCCGGGCAAAGTTAATGACACGCTGCCGCTTGTAGGTTCAGACGGATTGCCGCAATCTGAAATAAAGACCACAGTTAGCACAGGATGGTACTTCTATTCTTAGGACTCTTATTTGTGAGAGTTACTTTACCCTGTAATTAATTGTGGAAATATTAAAGCGATTATTATATCATGGTCATATTTGTTTATAGAAAATAGCATTACTTTGTGCCTGTGGTTGGTGTATGCTTGTTTTAAGCGGGCATGGTAAAAGTAAAAAGATAGCCAATGATCAGAATAAGCAGATGAAATAAGTGGTGACAATTTCCGTAATAACTATATAGTTAGGAATTACAAATTTATGCTATCATATGTATGTCAATAGTTCTTATACGGTAACGTTCACATTTTGCATTGAGTTACTCTCCAAAGAAAATATAATATTTAGTTAATAAATAGATTCTTGCTAGGAGTTATTTTTTGCCCAGTATATCACTGGTTGGAGGCCAGTCTGGAAGTGGATATATCACGATTACGAAGCGCGAGTGATAAAATCACTGCCGACTGACCGACAACTAGTGATATATTGGACAACAAATTACTTATTAGCAAGAATCGATTTCGATTCTAACATACAAGAAACCTGTTGATCAAATAAGGAAAAAACTGAGGACCGATTTGTACTTCTCCAATATTGACTTTATGAAAGTAAACCAGCTCTTTTCTTCACACCCTTTCATAACAAGTTGACGTTCAGCTATTTCATACTCAATAAAATGATTGTTACGAGCAATGATGCTAAAAAGATTCAGAGAGTTCTTATGTATGACTGACTCAAGAGGAAGCATGCCTAACAATGTCAGAGTAATAGTGTTTGAGGTCTTATCAGGGAGTCCCTGGATTTGCCGCAGAGATTTTCTCTGACATTTTTCAAGGTTTTCAATGTCAGCATTCTTCAGTGAGAGAATTTCCAGGCCATAAATAAGCCTAGGCACTACAAAAGTGGACCAAATGTGACCATTAAGACATGTCTTCAACCCATTGACACTATGAAAACCCGCCCCCATAAGTGAGTATGCTTTACGCCCTAAATTATTTTTTTCTCCAATATTTAGGATCCCCTTAACATGCCTACTGATACCCAGATGTACAGTGCCCTCTTCCAAAGAGATCTTTTCCCTTGCCATATTAAGGTCAGAAAACTTTTGCCTCCTTGAAGGATTGTAACATAAACAGCTAAACACTATAAACATAAACATAAACACTTGGTCGGGTTGACACAGTATCTCTCTCTGTCTGCATTGTTCTCGACATCCCATAAAATAACTTGCATCTCACTGTACTTTCTAGCCAATACAGCCAGGTCGTCAGCAACGGTCACATGTGGAATATTTATAGAACCAATTTTAACATCGGAATATCTCTCTTCAAGTAGAAGAAGAATCGGATTATTGTATCTTTTATAATGTGCAGTTCAGAGAACCCTCCCTGTCTAAAGCCCTGTTTTAAATTAAATGGGTCTGACACAAGCCCCACCCACTTCACACGAGATGAGCAATCTGAGTAAAGATCCCATATCAACAACCAGTCGTCCCCATCTATGCCATCCAGGTTCAGCCTCCTCAGCAGGGAATTATGATCAACCACGTCAAATGCCTTCTTGGCGTCCAGAGTGGCTTCATTACTTGAAGGAAACCTCCCAGCATTTGATTGCAATAGACGCGTTTAATTTATAAGTTTTTATACACAAAATACGACGTTACGCCGCTTATCATCGTGGAAATGAAAATTGACGTCAGCAAAAAAACGAATTGCGCTTAATAACGTCACGCTAGTCCAACTAGTGGTTTGCTTTATCATGGAAAGATAAGACAGCGAAAGGAGAGGAATGGGCTCCGCCTTTTATCTGCCCAAGATACAGTGGGTCTCTAACCCCTACTGCCCCTACGGCTATTAGGCTATGGGAAATATTTACCGTTACCTTTTTGTACAAAAAAAATCCGTTCCGTAGCAGAGCCACGGCGTGTTGAGAACTGTTCTTCTATCCTTATTAGGTTTCTAATGTCAATCAATATCAACCTTCTACAATTATTCCACAATGAAAAATACAACAAAAAGGGGAGGCAGAGGATATGTAAGGGGAGGCAGAGAATATGTAAACTTAAAGCACTACAACAAAATTGTGTTTGGGTGGCAGTTTTTAAAGATTGGTACCTATATTATGTAGATTAAATTAACATTACATTTAGAACTGGAAAATCATTGACGAAATAAACTCAGAACCTTTGATGTTGCATGTAGATGAACCAGTCCAGGATCCTGATGCTTCACATTCAATAATTTCAGGACCAACAAGTTCATAGCCTTCATCACAAAAGTACTGTGCAGTTGCACCGAATGTCGTCCGTCCTAGAACTGATGAGGTCATGGTCCCGTTAGTGGGCTCCGATGGATTGCCACAATCTGAAAGCAAAGTTGAAAAATAATCATTTTGTTTTGATGCCTGATGTATGAATCAGATTTATTGCACACACTGATGGAATGAGCCTAAGCAGGACACTCTTAACAACCAAAGTATGAAAGTAGCAGACGCGGTTTCATTAAGTCTGTTCTATAAATTAAAGATACTGACAATATAATTAAGCCGCAACACGACAAAACCAACAATGTGGTTGTGCGCCGAGCACAGATTCAGATCAGCCTGGGCAACCGCCCAGTCTGATCTGAGCCTTCTTTGTCCGCATGGAGGTCGCTTAGACCCTAAGCTACCGTTTGAGCACTTAACGAAGAGTCTTATCAAACTAGGTGGATGCCCAGGCTCATCTGAGTCGGGGCTGGGCGCACAACCGCTTTGTTGATTTTCTCGTGTCGCGGCTCATATATTCTTGTCGTCATTCAGTATCACCGTAATAGGGCAACTTAACGAACACAACTGTATCCTGAAAGTAGCTGTGTAGCGTTAATGCACAACATTCAGTGTTTTTGCGCATACCCCCTCAAACAGGTTATACCTGTTCAATTTAGTTATGATGCCATTACCGTAAGCCAGGAATAAGAGAGGCGGCTTGGTCGACATTTATATTAAATTCAGGAAAAGTAAAAAGTATGCAAAGACCAGGAACTGAAACAATCAAAATCCAAATCCAGCCCTCAAACCATAGTTGGAAACAACTAAGATTACAAATAATCAAGATACAGAGAACATATGGCCAACCGAGTGAGCAGCTTGTTCCCAAAAGGTGGCCACTCAGCAACCCAAACCGGACCAAAAATAATAAGAACATACATAAGGTGACTGACTAGACTAAGTATTGTCGAAACAACCCAATTAACGCCGGTTTTAAGCAGACTTTAAGCAGCCCATATTCCTTCTTTTGAATGTATTATCTGCTCTTGAAGGAACTCTTTAAGATTTTGATTTTACTTCGCTGCAGCTGGTGTTGTGCCGTGTGGCGCCCGTAATACGTCTCCCCGTACATCATCCAAAGTGCAGATTATATTTTATTTTCGTCCTTTGAGATCAGAGGATACATTCTTAGATATCTGAAATTTGAGATTGGCTTAGACTCTTATTCTAGATCATCCTCTTTTATATTTTGGGCCCTTTTTGATATTATCAGTCTTTGAATCGACTGCCCAATTCAATTCAATTTTAGAAATTACAGTATGTTTTTTCTGGTTTCGTCACCAGATATTGTCAGGGTCACTAATGAGGCTTTATTAGCCGAAACTACGTAGTCTGGCCCATTATCCTTCTTTTGAATGTATTATATGCTCTTGAATGAACTCTTTAAGATTTTGATTTTACAGACACTGGAATAAGAACTAACACCCATACTTATCCAGAGATTTTTATATTACTTTAAATTCAAAATATGGCTATGAATATCTCCCTATATTTATTATTGTCATATTTTGTTGCATTTAGACTTTCACTGTAATTTATCTAAAAATATGCATACATATGCCGCAACCGCAATAAAGGCTACAAATTATACGTCGGCAAGAGCATATTGCACGTCTCATAAGCTACTTGACGTCGGCTAAATTTTAAAACAACGTTTAGTCCAATATGTATTGTTAGAATTCTTAGATTGGTAAACAAAACAGTGTAGATCCGGATGAAGCGGTATATTATTAGCCGCCTCATTCGGATCTACTATGTTTGCAGATTTAACTATCATCATTTTCAGTTTTGGCACATTTGTTGTTAAACAAATATAGCCAACGGATGGTATCGTGACTGAATTCATATAAGAAGCTTAGACAGGTTGGATATGAATAAATAATGTATTAGTAAGACTTTAACTTTTAATCTGGCATACAGCTGAACCACTCCAAGAGCCGGACGATATGAATAAATAATGTATTAGTAAGACTTTAACCTTTAATCTGGCATACAGCTGAACCACTCCAAGAGCCGGACGTTTGGCACACCACTGTTTCATTACCATTAATGTAATATCCTTTCACGCACGTATATATTGCAACTGCACCATATGTGGTTATCCCAGGTATGGTTAGAGTAACGTTGCCGTCTGTTGGTGAAACCAGAGCACCACAGTCTGTAAATACATGAGAAAATAACACAGGCACATAGATATACATGTTTTGTGTAGATGATGCTGAAAATTTGGCTTTAACTTACGATATAGAAATAGGAGTGAAACAGTGAATCCGGTAAAATTGTAAGATGTAATTAAACGTTCGACGGCTCCCTCTCTCTCTCTCTCTCTCTCTGTCTCTCTCTCTCTCTCTTAAATTAAATAATTCAGCTATTCCTTCTATATACCTGCTTATGACAGCACGGAGCCCCGGTAGCTCAGTATGTAAAGCGCTGGCCTGCAGATCTAGCGCAGTCCAAGTTTCGAGCCCCGCTGTAGCCAGGAGTCTTTTCAATAGTAAACGGGGTTTCATTGCACACAGCCTTTCATTATCACCTACCTTTCATGCTGGTATGATCGAAATACTGTTAAAAAGACGTAAAAATGCAAGTCATCCATCCATCTATTATGATCGCACAACTAACTTGTGTGACCCTATTGGACGGTTCATGCAGAGACTTCAAGCTTGAAACTTCTTTTATTTTTTTTAAATAAAATATAGAGACCCAATCGGTAAGACCGGTGTCTCCGTATAGCTAGGCACTGTAGCCGCAGCCGGGATTGGTTCGAAACCTAGCTTCGCCCAGTGGGTACTTCTTTATTTCTCTAAAGGTAGTGATAATGTGTGAGTTTGAAGAAAAAAATGATAGCAAATGATATACAAGAGGGCCATGGTGGCCCTGAATCGCTCACCTGAGCATTAATCAGTTCACTGGCTCTGGTGAAGATTTAAAAGAGTTTTACCATACATGGGAATGGCGGCCACCTTGGTCATGTGACCAATATCATTTGAAAACCTTTCAATCCCTTGACCAATGTGAAGGCTCCATATGAAATTTGAGTTTAGTCTGCCCAGTGGTTTCAGAGATGTTTGAAAATGTTTATGGATGGATGACAGAGGCAGCTAACACCAATATTATAAGGCTCAGGTAATCTGAAAATGGCAGAGTTGCTTCTCCGAAAAGTACCTGTTCATGTTGAGTTCCTTTGATGGATTTGAAGTAGACTGAACTAGGCAAACACAGATGATAGAATGGTAGCATCATTATCTCACTGTGGTGAAACAAATGTATTCCAAGGATTTTGTGGCTGGCATCATTGCAATGTTAGTTCTGATTCTTGCAGCATAACTTGATTTAGATTCGACCTAGTGACCTAGCTTTTGACCCGACATGACCCAGTTTCAAACTTGACCTAGATTTTATAGAGATAAACATTCTGACAAAGTTTCATGAATTTTGGATCAAAACTGTGCCCTCTTAGGTGTGCACAAAGTTTTTCTAACATTTGACCTAGTGCCCTAGTTTTTAACCTGACATGACCCAGTTTGAAACTTGGCCTGGATATTGTGAGGATAAACATTCTGACAAAGGTTCATGAAGTTTGTATCAAAACTGTGCCCTCTAGAGTGTAAACAAGGTCGTTCTTATATCAGACCTAGTGACGTAGTTTTTGACCCGACATGATCTACTTTCAAACTTGGCCTAAATATTATGACAATAAATATTCTGACAAAGTTTCAAAAAGATTGGATCAAAACTGTGTCCTCTAGAGCATACACAAGGTTTTTCTAAGATCTGACCTAGTTTTTGACCCGACATGACCCAGTTTCAAACTTGGCCTAGATATTGTGAGGATAAACATTCTGACTAAATTTCAATAGGTTTGGATCAAAACTGTGACCTCTAGAGCATACACAAGGTTTTCCTAATATTTGACCTACTTTTTGACCCGACATGACCCAGTTTCAAAGTTGGCCTGGATATTGTAAGAATAAACATTCTGACAAAGTTTCATTGAGATTGGAACAAAACTGTGTCCTCTGGAGCGTATACAAGTTCGTTCTTATATTTGACCTAGTGACGTAGTTTTTGACCCGACACAACCCAGTTTCAAACTTTACCTAGATTTCATAAAGATAAACATTCTGACAGAGGTTCATGAAGTTTGTATCAAAACTGTGTCCTCTAGGGTGTACACAAAGTTTTTCTAAGATTTGACCTAGTGACCTAGTTTTTGACCTGACGTGACTCAGTTTCATAGGGGGCTTACATATACCGTGGACAATAAACATTTTGGCATAGTTTCATGAAGATTGGATCAAAACTATGCCTTCTAGTGCGTACACAAGGTTTATCTAAGATTTGACCTAGTGACCTAGTTTTTGACCTGACATGACCTTCTTTCAAACTTGGCCTAGAGTTTATGCAGATAAACATTCTGACAAAGTTTCATAAAGATTGGATCAATACTGTGTCCTCTACAGCGTACACAAGGTTTTTCTATGATGTGACCTAATTACCTAGTTTTTGACCCGAATGACCCATTTTCAAACTCGTCCTACATATTTTGAGGATAAGCATTCTGACAAAGTTTCATGAAGATTGGATCAAATCTGTGCCTTCTAGAGCATACACAATGTTTTTCTATGATTTGACCTAATGACCTTGTTTTTGACCTGACATGACCCAGTTTCAAACTCGTCCTACATATTATGAGGATAAGCACTCTGACAAAGTTTCATGAAGATTGGATAAAATCTGTGCCTTCTAGAGCATACACAAGGTTTTCTAAGATTTGACCTAATGACCTAGTTTTTGACCTGACATGACCCAGTTTCAAACTCGTCCTACATATTATGAGGATAAGCATTCTGACAAAGTTTCATGAAGACTGGATCAAATCTGTGCCTTCTAGAGCATACACAAGGTTTTCTAAGATTTGACCTAGTGACCTAGTTTTGACCTGACATGACCCAGTTGCTAAATCGATATAGAGTTTATGGATATAAACATTCTGACATAGTTTCATAAAGATTGGATCAAAACTGTGTCCTCTAGAGCGTACACAAGGTTTTTCTATGATTTGACCTAGTGACCTAGTTTTTGACCCAACATGACCCAGCTCCAAATCTATCCTAGATATTATAAGGATAAACATTCTGACAAAGTTTCATGAACTTTGGATCAAAACTGTGTCCTCTAGAGCATACACAAGGTTTTTTCTATGATTTGACCTAGTGACCTAGTTTTTGACCTGACATGACCCAGTTTCGAACTTATCCTAGACATTATGAAAATAAACATTCTGACAAAGTTTCATGAACTTTGGATGAAAACTGTGTCCTCTAGAGCGTACACAAGGTTTTTCTAAGATTTGACCTAGTGACCTAGTTTTTGACCTGACATGACCCAGTTTCAAACTTGGCCTAGAGTTTATAGAGATAAACGTTCTGACAAAGTTTCATAAAGATTGGATCAAAACTGTGTCTTCTAGAGCGTACACAAGGTTTTTCTATGATTTGACCTAGTGACCTAGTTTTTGACCCTACATGACCCAGTTTCAAATTTTTTCTAGATATTATGAGGATAAACATTCTGTCAAAGTTTCATGAACTTTGGATGAAAACTGTGTCCTCTAGAGCGTACACAAGGTTTTTCTAAGATTTGACCTAGTGACCTAGTTTTTTATCCGACATGACCCAGTTTCGAGCTTGACCTAGAGTTTATGAAGATAAACATTCTGACAAAGTTTCAGAAAGATTGTATCAAAACTGTGTCCTGTAGAGCGTACACAAGCTTTTTCTATGATTTGACCTAGTGACCTAGTTTTTGACGCGACATGACCCAGTTTCAAATTTGTCCTACATATTATGCGGATAAACATTCTGACAAAGTTTCATGAACTTTGGATGAAAACTGTGTCTTCTACAGCGTACACAAGGTTTTTCTAAGATTTGACCTAGTGACCTAGTTTTTGACCCGACATAACCCAGTTTCAAACTTGGCCGAGATTTTATAAAGACTAACATTCTGACAAAGTTTCATAAAGATTGGATCAAAACTGTGCCCGCTAGAGTGTACAGAAGCAAAAGTTGACGGACGTCCATACGGACGTCCGTCCACACGTACGACGGACGACGGACATCAGGGTATCCCAAAAGCTCACCCTGAGCACTTCGTGCTCAGGTGAGCTAAAAAAACAACTTCAGTCAACTGATGAATTTTTTAAAGCTCTTACTGTTGTGTGGAATAAAGAAATGTGAAAAGAAAAAGGGCAGTATCGTGTTTTTCTTTTCAGAATCTCTTTAACGCTGGTATTATTTATGTGGTCGGATCACAGCATACGCAAATAACCTTAGAATTCATTATACCGTTTAAACCTTTAAAGGCCCCACTACGCCCGAAGTGATGTGAGCGGCGTCCGTTGTAAAATGTGGTTTTCCTTTCACGTTAGTTTCCAGAGATGCTCACGGATATGCTTACGGTGTGCTATATATCGGCAAAATGACAAGAAACATGTTTTATGTACTTGATTTAAGGTTTTCCATGTTAAGCTATTTTATCTGACTCCATGCAAACAGCCGGGCATGAATGGGGTCACTCGTAGCAGTAAAATTCTTTGAACAATAAAGCAATACATACTTTTATACCACGGGGAAGGCAATATGGTCGATCAGAGAAAACCGTATATTCAATCAACTGACTTCACTATGTATATATTTATGGATATGGGAATGTACAGCTGCATGAATCAAGTGATAATTTGGTTTTATGTAAAATATACTATATTACGTTTTATACTTACTAATATGATGTTTTAGATTTTATTGTTGTTTTGATAAAAAAAACAAAAACAACAAAGAAAAACAGGGGCAGCCAAGTATTCGTTGTAAAAACTGTAAACATATACGCTTTATGTAACTGCTTAATCGTGTAGATACCTTGAATTTCGCATATAGCTTCTCCAGTCCAAGAACCATTCGATTGACATTCAATGGTTGCTAGACCAATCAGGTTGTAGCCAGCATCACATGTATAGTTTGCAAATGCACCGTAGGTCGATAGGTTTGGAATAGCTAAAACAATAGTGCCGTCAGAAGGTGCATCAGGAAGTCCGCAGTCTGAAATTAACGTAATTAATGAAATATGAATTTAGCCGCGTCATGTGATTTCCAACAATGTTACTTTTTGTCATGTGATATTTAAGAAATAGATCAGCTCTAGCAGTGAATTTTTGAGTAACAATTCACAGTTTGGAGGTCAGTTGTAAAGAAAATCATATCACAAGCGCCGAGCGCGAGTTATATATCTACTTTCAACTGACCGACAAACAGTGAATTAGTACTCAACAATTCACTGTTATAACTGAACTATTTCGATTCCTACACTCAAAAACGCTGAAAAACTATTCTTTACATTCAAACTCTCCCAACCATCCTGCCAGCGCGTTCATGCTCCCGCCAATATTCTTAACTGTATCTTAAATAAATTTACGTTTTCTGGCGATTTTAGAAAGAAACAGAGACGTTACACCGTCTAACGTCTCAAAACGTCACAAAATTACGTCAGTAAGGGCAGTGACGTCAGCAATTAGACTCACGCGCTCCGTAACAGTTAATTGTTGTAGAATAAAACACGGCAACTTCCCATTGCTTCTATAGGCGCACTGTGTTAGAATCAGATCATTCTTCCCATTTATACGGTAAAATTAGAGACCTCACTGTTTGCTCTATAGCTTGGATCACTTCCATAGCTGGCTGATGTGACAAGCGAAGGTTCTGATCAGACTGCAGCTATGTCCAGTCTGATTAAAGCCTTTGCTTGTCACCGATGTCACATTGTTGGAAATCACATGATGTGGCTCAATTATGTCCTGAGTATATCTGTATGAATTGGTACTAACAGTTTTCTACAACTAAAGGGGCTAGAGAAAGAATTTGGCTAAGTCACATTTTCAAAGTTTTAAGAAAACAGAGAAAAGCAGTTAATTTGGGCAACATTTTATATACTTTGAAAAATACACCATATAATCGGTCTGAGTGTTAAGAGCCATAATTTGAAATGCCAGAAAATTTTGATGAGAGGTACGGAAGATATCACAGATTTTCAGATATTCGTGAAAAGTGTTAATGCAAGGACATGGTTATATTGCCTAGCCACGTTCAAGAATTTACAGGATTACATGTGGTTAGGCGAGAGTACATTGTTTTGATGAGAAGCTATATTTATTCGCCTATAGCGTAGACAGTTTGAAGTTTTATCTGAACACCAGAACAGTTCACTTGGACAAAAACTGGGTTCGGTGATAACTTCATATTTCATGTTGCCTCAGCCCCTTACTTGCACGCACATGTCTGCAAATGAATTTAGCCCTCATCCTCCACCCCCCCCATCCCCCGCCCCCATTACCCCACTCCTCACACACACATCAAAAGTTGAAAAATGTGATTTTCTGACAAGAAAGAAAACTGATGGTAGCATCAAATATTTTATATCAGATTGTTGAGCTTTATGCGTAGTGTCTAATTATAATATGAACTCATTTCTTGGGCCAAAAGTGCACTTAGCCACGTTCTTGCACTGGTCCCTTTAATCGGACAGCTAATTAGATAATTCTGAGAATCGGATATTTATTTACCGGTTGTTTGAGGCAGCAGTGCAATCTACATCGACATATCTACAGAAGATACGTCGATAGAAAGGAAAAGGGACAGACGAGAGAAAATAGACCAAAATCAATCCGGACCCTTTCCCCTAAAAGATCTGCCCTAGCTCAAAGCTGTGTCAGTAAGACGCCCCAGGGTTCCACCCAGCCACCCTCCATTTTCTACACCACGATCCTAAATACACCCTCCTCCGAGACGTCTAAATAATAAATTTAAACTGTATTGTCGAGGAGGAATCGATGTTTTAATAACCGAATTACACTTGTATTTCATTATCTTGTTTGAATAGAATAGAAAAATAAACACATGGTTTATGATAGGTTTTGAAATCTAAAATAAAGTATATATTGGTCTCCATTGAACGTATACATTTTATGCTTTCATAAGTAGTTAGAGCTTTTAAGGACACTGAATCACAAAATGTCCTGTATCTCAGTCAAGAACTTTACATTGTATCAATTTATAACATAGTTTTTAAACTGCTGTGTGCTCAAACTACTACACAGTAGTTTGGGCATAAAGCAATTTAAACAAAATGTAATTTATGGATTACAGTGCAGATTTACATTAAAAATACCTCTAATGGTGCAATTAATAGACTGGCTCCACGTAGCATCAGCTTGACAATAAATGATATCATTTCCACTCTGGTCATATCCTTTGTCACACGACTGAATAGCCGTTGCACCGTATTTATTTTCCATGGAAGAATTTGATAATACCTTGCCGTTATCCGGTGATGGTGGTGCTCCACAGTCTGAATTATCAGAAAAAAATAATTATGGGCTAAAAACATCGGTGGTCGGCTTTCTTTTATACATGTGTTATTCTAGAAATTATATTGTTCACCCTTTGTCGCAACACAGACTTTATTTCACCTTGGATGCCATCCAGAACTCTTTCAATGTAGTTTCTATGCTAAAATGTATGTAATATATATGAGTAGGTAAAGATCAGGAACCTAGACAGTCAAATTTCAAAGGACTTCTTCGATTAAGGCGAGGATTTTCCCCATTAGACCGGCGCGACAGGTCCGAATTTTCAAAAGTATAAAGTGTGCAAATTTGTCTTAGCGGAGCTTCCACAAATATGTAAGCCGTATGAAATCAGATCATTTGTGATTCAGACCCAAAGACATGGGGAGATAATCCAGTTTGACCCTACCTACCCTTAATTCAAGGTTTTCGCATACCTCGATTTTTGAGGTAATAAAAATATTGAAATCAGTCATTCATTTCATACATTTTTGTCATAAATGCATGCTAAATACATGCATATCACAATACAAAGCAATGATTTTCTTCTTGTTACGCCTGACTGGCATTTGAACATGCAAAACCACAGTTATACTTCCGGTCAAAGCGGCCAAAAGAGAACGCTTCACTATAACTAAAATACAAGTACTTTCCCCCCCCGTGACCCAGCATTTCCTTCATGCAGCAGACTTGTGCGATGGAAGTACGCAATATATATGAGTGGGAAGCTGGGTCACGGGGGGAACGATACTCAATAAGCCAAAGAAGAAGAATGGTCAACAGTAGCACTGTGATCTTCAAGGATTTTATTGTGTACCATGACCTTGAAATGAGGTCAAGGTCACATACATATAGTCAAAACTATCCAGCGATGTCTGTTATGTAAGTAATGTAAGTCAAAAAAGGGTGAAATATATACAATAAATCATTATTTCAACGATCAGTTTGAGGATAATTTACAATTTTTCTCAACAATGACGTCAACGTGAACGTATGTATAACGTACTTTACATAGACACAAACACTTGAAAATTCATTTGTCATGCAAGTTACAAGTCATAGTCATAAATGCAAAGCAAAAGTCAGTGATCCGTATAACTTTTAAATCATGGGGAAAATTCACGCCTTAAGCATAGAAGTCCTTCCGCCCTTAACACAATTGGAAAAGGAACTCAATAAACAGCGCACAGAAAGCTAATCAATATAGGTATATGAAAGCGAAAAGATTTGCCCTTTCTTAGGAGATAGTCGCGAGCTATCCTAAAAAATATATACACTGGCGCTCGCGTATTTGTACACATTCAAAACGCGTCGGGGACGCAGTTGATGCCGGCGGGATACGCGGTAATTATGGACGCGAATATTTTAGTAGCCAATGAAAATTTGTTCTCAATTTTCCGTATACCGCGAAGCGACGCGTGCAACGCGCATTTTATGCAAATTTCATGGACCCAATCAAAATTGCGCACATGATACGGTAGTGACGTAGTCCTTTGCGTCTCAACGCGCGAGTACGGGAACCAATCAAAATCGCGTATTGAATGCGCATTTTAGTGAAATCATGTGAAAGAAAGGGCCATTAGTCTACATCAAGCTTGATGTCGAATGCTCATTTGGTCTTACTTGAACTATATCGGGAAAGAAAGGAAAAAAGAAGCCTGGAAACTCGACCGGCAACACAAAACTAAATGCGACTGGGACGGTCCGGCCATGACACTTCGCCATTGAAGTGGAAATAAATCGCACTCTTCAGACATAAATTACTTTCGTATCAGAAATTAAAATCGTGGAATCTGAAATTAATATGGCCTTTATGGAAAATAAGTGCCAGGCAGCAGTCACTTTGAATCTTAAAAAGGCATTTGACCTTAAATGGACTTCAAGCTAAACGAATTCGGCATCAATGGAAATAAGTTCTGCTGCATTCATAACTTCTTAAACGGCAAAAGAATTCAAGTCAGGGTGGGGCGTAAAAAACCTCTGATCAACATGACTGGGAAATGGCTGTCTCCAGGGCAGTGTCCTCAGCCCTATCCTATTCAATGTAATAATAAATACCCTTGATGATGCCCTTGGGGGTGGGGGTGGGCAAGACCCAAACTTCTCTCTTTCTCAGTTTGCAGATGACAGTGCCATCTGGACCTAGCACTCCTCTCCCAAACATGCTCTCGTAAAACTCCAATCAGCCCTCCAGACAATCGAGATATGGTCCAAGCTCTGGGGCTTCAAAATCCCCACTATTAAGACAAAGGCTATAATTTTCACAAAAAAAAGACTTAATATTGAATCACTTCAAAAACTTTTCCCTTTTTGGGACAGAAATAGAATTTAGTGACCATATCACCTTCCTGGGTATGATCCTAGATAGCAAACTAACAGCATATTAAAAATCTGATTGAAAAGACCTAAACCTCATGAGGATGGTTTCAGGCACCTCCTATGAAGGAGATAAAAAAAAGCCTATTGACATTTTATAAGGCCCTAATCCTCAGTAAAATCGATTATGGTGCGCAAGCTTATAACTCGGCACCCAAACATCTACTCGCAAAGCTCAAGACCTCATCTAAAACAACTTAGCACTCCGTATTGCTATGAGGGCATACAACTCCACCCCTATTAATGCTTTAGAAGTTGAATGTGGAATTAAACTCCTACAGCTGAAGGCGCCGGGCCGCGTAGCGCAATCGATAGGGCACCTGACTCATGTCAGAGGTCTTAGGTTCGAAACCCAGTCTGGCCGCATACTTCGTTTCTCCTTCCGCTGATTCAAGAAAGGCAGTTGTCAATTATTGACCACCGGCACTTACAACCATACCAAACCCTCAAAACTGAAATGAAGCAGTAACCGAAAAATGGCAATCCCAATGGACCAATAGCAACAAGGGCCACACCTTCCATTTCGTCAAACCAAAGGTTAAACTTCAATGTGACGTATATAGTCTCAATAGACGTTTTGACATAGCCTATTCCGGAATAAGGCTAGGACACTGCGTGTAGGGCTGCCTTTACTACAGTAACCAGTCCGCCCTATGCCCCCACTGCAATGATGCAGAAGATCTCAACCATATCTTCTTTGACTGTGTGGCCCATAACAATCAAAGGAGAGACCATAGAATCCACCATATTCAAGTTAGGCTATCACACAATAGATCTGAGACTGCTCCTGTCTCTCCGTAAGAAACATGCAAATACAATACAGAAGGTAGTCTTTAAATACCTGGACAAAACCGATATCATTGCCTGGATATAGATAGATTCCAATACAATAGGGAAAAAATCCCCCTAATTTTCTCAAATTCGAGCCCCTGTTGCTAACCACCTACCAAACCCATTTCCAAAAATCCCTGGATCCACATTCTCCCCTACTAAGTGCAATGCTCGTGACAAAAACTCCCATTTCCCAGTAAAAGCCCAAGAACCCATCTGTACGACTACAATCTGACTTTCCCTACGGTCGTATCAATAACTTTTGTCTATTGACAATAAAGGCTAAAAATTAATGTGTATCTAACCTCCTTAACCTCACACCCAGGCTAAGTTACCTGGAAACTAAATGAACCATTATAAGGTTAAGCACATTTGCTCCCCAGAAACAGCAAAAATTAATTGCTCTCTTTTCCCAACAATCCCCAATAAGAAATAAGCTACAGTCCTATGGCCATTAATAATATTCTCCATTTCTTCCCCATCCCCAAATTAATGTGTATCCAACCAGCTTAATCTCACACCCAGGCTTAGTTACCTGAAAACTAAATAAGCCATTATAAGGTTCAACTCATTTGCTCCCTAGAAACAGCCAAAAGAAACCGCCGTCCTTTTCGAACAACCCGCAATAAGAAATAAGCTACAGTCCCCTTGTCTATTAATAATATTCTCCATTTTCCCTCCAAAAATTAATGTGTATCCAACCTCCTTAATCTCACACCCAGGCTTAGTTATCTGGAAACCAACTGAACCATTATAAGGTTCATTACATTTGCTCCCTAGAAACAGCAAAAAGAAACTACCCTCCCCTCCCAACAATCCACAATAAGAAATTGGCTACAGTCCTGTTGTTGACTAATAATATTCTCCATTTCCCAAAATATTAGAACACTAAAAAAACTCCCATGAAAATACAGGCCCCTAAAACTTTAAATATGGAATATATTTTGGAACCAACTAAACCAAGATAAGGTTTAGAACAAATGCTACAGTCCTAGGTCCCAAAAGGAATTTTTACCCTATCTACCTCCCTCCCAACAGAATTAAGCTACGGTCCTCCCAGGTGCAATTCATGATGTAACCCAGGCAGTCTCAATTACTCATGAGGGCCACAAAACATGAGACAACTGCATTCCAGATCACCCTCAATCTCTTATCCCCCACTGCCCATTGCATTAGTTAATAAGGGAATTTGCTCCCCACCTAAGAATTTTCTCCCCATTTCCCCCTAGACCTGCCCTGGGCCCAGCCAGGACAGGGGGCTTGTTCCGGCAGAACTAGCAAAGTGAAGTCTGATGGAGGCCTGCATTGCGGGGAAGATGCATTATGGCCGGAAGTGTGCCTCTCATGTGATGCGTTTCCAGAAGCCACAGTGGGTCGCGAGGGCTGTGTGCATGGGAAGTGATTTATGCGGATCTGTGCACAAGTCCATTTGGGTTCTATCCCATTGCTACTTAATACTTTTGGAATTTTTTGCTCCCCACCAAAGATTTTGCTTCTTTCTTTTTTCGAGACCTGCCCGGGACCCAGCATAGGTCCACTTTGGTGCAACCCCACTAACACATGAATCTGAGCAGTCTTTTGCACCCTGCCCACTCCCCACCAAAGAATTTGCACCCCACCCAAGAATTTGCTTCTTGTTCTCTCCTCCTCCTCCCCCTGTTTTTCTCCATAGAACTACCTTGGACCTAGCAAGGACAGGGGGGCTTGTTCAAGCTTGGGTGTAACATCGGTTAGAAATTCAAGTTCTTCTTGTAGAGAGTCAGGTGTTTTTTTCTTGCCGGGGTTCCTGGTTTTCAGTCACCTTGATGATCATTCAACTCTGGCCCCATATGCTGGAATTTTTTGCAGCATTAAATTGCTTTCTGGAAATCGAGGTTCATCTTGGAATGTACATATTCTGCCTTCAGCCAAAACTACATGCTACACATGAAATATTCTTAAACTTTATTTTGTTTACTTTTACTCTGTGCAAAGGATACCTGTTTTGATTTAGCACAGATTGCTCTGCAATAAGGTATTCCGAAGAGAACCCACTTGTCTGTTCAGACTATACCATTTCCAATTCAATGCACATTACTTCGATGTAAAATAAATGTGAGATGGGAGTGCGCTGGCCACTGAGCTATGGAGACCCCTTGAAATAGTCTTGAAATGGCTTTGAAACTCTTATAATTTCTTATCGAAATATGCCAGTATTCACAGGGTATAATCGATTCCGCTAATTTTCGCTTCCTGCAGAGATTGTACATCATATTTGGCTTCTGCCGAGACTATCCGCAGAGTCTCTGCAGGAAGCAAGAGATCGCAGACAGTCTCGGCAGAAGCAAAATATGATGTACAGTCCCCGGAGACTGTCCGCGATATCTCTTGCTTCCTGCAGAGACTTCTGTCCTCGAAAATTGGCTTCCTGCCGAGACTGTCTGCGTGACTCTGCTTCCTGCCGAGAGCCTCGGCAGGAAGCAGAATCATGCGGACGGTCTCTGCAGGAAGCCATTTATCATGTACAGAAGTCTCGGCAGGAAGCAAGAACTCGCGGACAGTCTCGGCGGAAGCCAAATATGATGTACAGTCTCTGCAGGAAGCGAAAATTAGCGGAATCGATTATACCCTGTGGTATTGTTCTGTTTGAACATTCAACTGAATATAATTGTCTGTGTCCAAATTTCACTGGTCAGTTTAATTCTTAGCGAGGGTTATCGTGTGCCCGGATTTGTCCGTTCTGGCCCAGATAAGTTGTGCCTTTTTTGTTTGTTTGTTTTCTGGGCTTGGAAGTTAAGAAAAATAGAAGTCATGTATAGTTTCTAAGCCTAGAAGTTCTATTATAGAGTTAGTCTAAATAGTAGTTAATGAGTCCCATTGAATTCAGAAATCGAGACGTTACGATATGTTATGTAAAAATTGACCCAGATAATGTGGGACTACTTTAAGGTTCCCGTCTTCTGCGCATCGATTCGGTCAGATTCCTGGTAGAGGGATCGAGACATTCACAATATTAACTAAGTAACTTAGCAGTGAAGAGTTTTATTGTTTTAAGCTATCTTAAAACTATTTTAAATAGGCCAACGTACAATCTGCGGTTGTACGCGTATTGAACAAGTCATGAATATTCATTTTAGCATTGTTCGCGTCTCCCGCGTCGAGACGCGTCAGGGCGCGTCTAGACGCGTCTGATGCGCGGTTCTAGGTGATACGCACGCAGCACGCGTATGCAACGCGGTACGAACGCGTTTTTGGTGTACAAATACGTGAGCGCCAGTGTAACAATCCAAAGACAAATGAACAGCCGATGATGATGATAAAACATAACGGAAGACGCGACTTGGAATGGTCAGTAATACATTACTGAGGCTGAGGTGAGGAACGGGTGGAACTGAAACTTCCACGCGCGTAGCCCTTAACCAACATGTACATCTGTTATGGGTTATAATCACAAATCTTAATCAACGCATATGATAAATATAAGTAAACAAATAAACAAGAAAGAAAGATAGATAAATAGACAGATAAATAAATAAATAAAATGAACAAATAAAACTTATGCAAACTTTAATTTCTAGTTTTGAGTGACTGTTTCAGATTGAAACACTGATTTAACGATTTTGCGTAACCTGTGACAATGCAAGTAACTGTTGAACTCCAAGTTCCATTTGCTTGGCAGTGAATAGTTTCGACACCACCTGGGCTGAATCTTTCGTCACATACCAAAGTGGCTGTGGTTCCGTAGGTCGTTTCGCCGAGGTTGGATAGCATTACTACTCCATGGGCTGTTGTTGGTGGAATTCCGCAGTCTGTAATAATACATGCAAGTTATGCATCTTAAAACTTAATCTATAGAAAATTATGGTCTCTTTAAAGAAAAAAAAAAACACAAAGGTTAGTAGAACTTATATTTTGTAGTCAGAAAAATCTCTGGCGTAAGTTTCGAAACAATATCAGACAGACAGACAGACAGACATGCTAACAGACAAAACCGTTTATCCGTAGCTTAGGTCAAATTATGTGACATAAGAGCAATATCCTTAGTCAATTAGTGTGTAACTTCAATTTATAGTTTACTTGTGCTTTTTGCTAGTCTGTGACTAGTAGTAGTGACACTTACTTAAGCATTACTTTTCATGCGCTGACAGGTAAGACAGGACCATTCGCGGAGTCCGACGTTTTTATTATTATTTTAGCTCTCGTTTTAATGTAATTAATAAGCGATGCAAAATAGTTAAAACACTTTGCATCCAAGAAGAATTTTAACATTTAAAATACAGAACCACCTCAATAAATTGAGCTCTGTAATACAGATAACTTGATAACAGAAATGCTTTCGAAACCTTCTCTTTAAAAGCTTAAAGCATTTAAACTTCAACAATTCACCGTCTAAACCTGCCCAGGAATAGTGTGGTTAGGTTAACTGACCGTCCCGACATGACCGTAGTTGTTTACCGTGGACGTTAAGCAACAAACCAATCTATCAATCAATCAATCAATTCAACATTTTACGACGTAAGATAAAATGGGCGATCCAATGAGATTAGAATTTTAACAGTTGCTACGACATCCGTATCTACCTAAAACTTTATACAGTATGACACTGACAGTTTCGTAATCAAAGAAAGAAAGAAACAATGACTTAGAGTTTATCACATGCCTAGTGTCGCGTTGCCAGACACATCGGCCCAGATAGCGCCATATTGGTCAGAGGGTCTTTAGGCCCGAAAGCCAATATGGAGTTGCGGGGCCGAAATGCCTGGCAATGCAACACTAGACGTTTAGTAAACGTTTTACTACATGTATTCTGTACTTCCCCTAATTCATTAAAGTAATTGACAGAAATGAAACTAATTTGGATAATGCGTCGACTCGTTTTTTTATCTTTATGTTACGTTGCAAAGTATGCACACACACACTGCCGTCGTACTCACGTACTTCCTATAGATATGACGTCATTATGCAACCCGGTTCTCAAGCAAAGGTAGAAGTACAAAAACGAAAAGAAGATTTCACAGAAAGCAAATTCTTCGAAAGAGAGAGAAATAAAAAACATAATGTGTATTACAATTTCATTCAGAAGGATTGTCCCATTGTCTTAGTTTTTGAAGAGTGTCACATGGTGTTTGCGATTTTATTTGGGTTTTTTAATTTCTCTACAGACTTTCTAAGCCGTTTTGCTTTTTTGCATTTTCTGTTTGGTCTTTTATCCTCATATCAATAATCCAG
The DNA here is from genome assembly GCA_963989385.1 of Ctena decussata. Classification (NCBI taxonomy): domain Eukaryota; kingdom Metazoa; phylum Mollusca; class Bivalvia; order Lucinida; family Lucinidae; genus Ctena; species Ctena decussata. Next base: position 21,828,875 of record OZ022510.1, on the reverse strand, counting down.
TCGGACAAGCCATATATTTACAGTTGTTCCAGTTTGCGTTCTACTATCTTGACTTTGAATGAGAGAACTAATGCACGAGCGGGCCAAAATGCTGCACGAGAGGGAAAATATTGCTCTGCACGAGCGGGCAAATATAGGGTAAGAATCACGAGCCATGTTTGACCACGTATCAAAGATATTCGTTATTATATTTAGCAATAAAGCAATACATGTAATAAATCGTTATATTTAATCATGACAAACTTTTAAAGTGTAATAATAGCCTTTGATAATGCAAGTAACAGTCGAACTCCAACTGCCGATAGCTTGACAGTGAATTTCTGTAACACCAGTGAGATCATATCCTTCATCACATGACTGTGTGGCTGTGGCTTCGTATGTTGTTACTCCAGGACTGGTAAGCACGACTGCTCCGTTTACAGGTGAAGGAGGATTGCCACAGTCTGCAAAACAAAAATTGAAGGAGGGTGCTACGCTGCAAATAAGTATGCATTGATAAGGCCCCAAAGAATATTTAACTATCGCTTTAATCTAACGAAATTCCAACATAGCCGGTGTTTGAAAATTAATGACAAGGATAACGATTACCGATGATCACGAAGCCGACATAATTAGTTCAACAAAATTTGTAGGTACAGCCAGACTGAGACACACAAGATTTCTAGTCACAGCATGTACTTCCAAACTTAAACTAACAACCAGACCTACTCCGAACGCATTTTCCTGAATGTTAGTCTAGCTTTTTCTTAAACCGTAAAAGCTAATGCGTTACTATGGTCTACATAAAATTGTTGCGGAGTTGTAATGGAATGCAGAATGAAGGCGGTAGGCGGGATATACAGTCAAATTCGTGTCTATTCGGCAATCAAAAAGTAAACAATTTTGCACAAAGAATCTGCTTTGGTCCCATTTTAAACTAGATCAACTGTAAACTGCCCAATATTGCCAGCTTCAAGATGTGCATGGGACTTTTCTGGCTTCTTGACTGGAATTGTACCCGTATACTTTACAAGATTTTTAGACCAAAAATATATAAATCAATTCTCTAAGCTGGTTACAATATAAACTGTTTGTGCATAAATTCATGCATATCCATTTTCTGTTCACATTGCATTATTGATAAAACGCGCTGTCATAATTTTGATACTTACAATAAAGTGCGTAAATTTGTTGCATATAGTGCATTTAAATTCAAGCTCAAACAAACTCGTTTAAAATATGCTGAAATCATTTCCAGATATATTTTTCATGGCATACTATATTGAATGCTGATGTGTACCTGGCAGTGTAAGCTAGGGCCATTATTTTTTCCTGCCGTAACTATGAAGTAGCTAGGCGGTTCACCAGTGATTTTTTAATGTATATGCCGATGGCGGGGTTCACTTTACATAACAACGAAGGATTCATTTCCGATCTGCTCAAGAAACGTATGTACATAAACGTATTCATACCAAATTTAGTGCGACAGACACGCGTTATCTAATTCTCTTATTAAATTGTTGCCGCTTATCCAATATGTTTTAGATGAGCCTAAAGCCTTTATAGAGTCTTGTTTGTTTTTGATGCAGACAGACGCACGACAAAGCCTATCTCTATAGTAAGATCAACTTTTAAGCCTTCAGCTCAGGTGGGTTAAAATAGACACGCATTTATTTAGAAGTTAGGCATTACCGTGCATAATCAAATATTTTGATGGCATATACCGAAGTACATTTTTATACGAAAGCAAATAGGTGTATATAATTCAACTATTATCACATCATGATCACAAGATTGTTTGTTGAAATCACAAAATCTTATATCTTGATTAAAGAATAAAGCAATTTATCGGTGTTAACCTTTGACAGTACAAGTAACAGTTGAACTCCAAAGTCCTGTATTTCGACACTGAATCAGTGTAACACCAGAAATGCTGTATCCCTCATCACATGACTGAGTAGCTGTGGCACCATAGGTAGTTTCTCCAGGGCTTGTCAGAGTAACGCTGCCGTGATCGGGTGACGGTGGGGTCCCACAGTCTGTTGAACGAAATAAAATAATAAAGATGGTGTTGACTTTGCAGGATGTATATTTAAATACTGCATGCGGAGGCCATTGGCCATAACATCGCTTTAATTGTCAGCACTAGTACTATATATTTATTTGTCTTAGACAGCATGCATTAAGAGCGAAAAAGCACACAATGCACAAAGCATTCTAAGTTACAATTATGGCCGTTTGGTGCATTAGTTTAATATACTTTAAAGCTTGTCATCTGCCGTTGCAAAAACAAAATCACTTTGCCGAGACTTTTTTTCTGAATTCTCGGAAAGAACTAACAATAAGGAAATTAATGTCTCACATGAGGTGTCGATCGAAAAGTATAAGATTAGTCGATTTTCGAGGGATTCCCAACGTCTGATTCACAGTTATAAGTGCTGTTCGCTTTCTTCCGCTAAAACTGACAATGTGACGGATATTCATGTACATTGCATTTCGGAATATTGTTTACCCATACTCCATTATGAGTCATGACAGCTCGCTGCTAGAGAAAACTTAAAATCAGTGGAGTATGACATCAAAGGGTGTGCACTTGCTAACTTACGTGCAGTCCGGGGACTGGAGCACATTGTTAACACAAATAAGATAAACAAGAGAAAACCTATGATCTTAAACCAAATCCGTCTGTTTTCTCGGCAGCAACATATTCAGAAAATTAAAAGTAAACGATTTTGGTTGGTTGGTTGATTTGATGCTTAACGTCCACGGTAAACAACTAAGGTCATGTCGGGACGGTCAGTTAACCTAACCACACTATTTCTGGGCAGGCTTAGACCTCCTAAGCGGTTAACCAGTACTAAGTGCACATACTTCCGCCAGTAACTGACAACTGCCCTTCTTGAATCAGCGGAAGGAGAAACGAAAGTATGTGGCCAGACCGGGATTCGAACCCAGGACCTCTGACTTACGAGTCAGGTGCCCTACTGATTGCGCTACCCGGCCCGGCTAGATTTTTAATGGAGATGGTGCTGGTAGGCAAGATAACAACCTTTAAATGATAGGGTAAAGTCGGGTATATTCGGATAGCGGGTAAATTCTGACAGTGACATCGTTTCCTTTATATGTCAGTTGTTTGGAGTTACAACAAAATTAACTGGGCAAAGAGTGGAAATCCTGATCTGGATTTTCACTGTTTGCAATAGTATGTCCGAATTTACCCGTTGTCCGAATATACCCGATCTGACCCTAGAACAGTTTGGTAATACTATTTAAAAGCAGTAATATGTCTAACAAATGCAGATATAGCAAACAGTGTAGACCCCGTTTCGAGTCTGCACTGTTTGCTCAAATATATGAACCGCCCAGCCAAGACTCAGATCAGCCTGGGCATCAACCCAGTCTGATCAAAGTCTCCGCTAAGCCCTTAAAGTCTAAGCTTCCTCCATGCAGACAGCAAAGACTCTGACCAGACTGGGCGGATGCTCAAGCTGATCTGAGTCTTCGCTGGGCGCACATGCCTCTTTGTTGGTTTTGTCGTATCGCGGCTCATATATGTTTCACAATAATTTTAATCTAGATAACACCATTTAAATGTTCGTTTCCATGCTTAAGTTTTCGGGCTTCTATATTTGTACACTAAGTGTTTGTAGTTCAACATTTGGTGAATATACATTGATTAACAGAACAAAGTCTCAAGGACACGCAATTCGTAAATATGTCAGAAGTTATCAATGCGGCCTTAACCAGATACATGCTCAAGCGCGGTCTCTGTTTCATTTAATTGCGTGTTACTAAAATAGAAAAAAATGTACATTTTCTAACGTACATTATATCAAGCAGGTAACAAAATAAGTGAAAATCCATGCAGTCAGTTGCTTAAACCGGTAAAGGTTAATATTGGCCAAATAATAATCTACAACCTATGGTATTGCACGTTGCAGATGAACTCCAACTCCCAGAAGCTTGACACTGAAGAGTAGCAACACCAGTCAGTTCAAATCCTTCATCACATGACTGAATGGCTGTGGCTCCATATGTCGTTATTCCAGAGTTTGTAAGTATAACTGCCCCGTTGTTGGGGAATGGAGGCTGTCCACAGTCTATTGTATTCGGAGAGAAAAGTTTGTTTGTGTTTCTGTCGAATATGTATGAACAAGGCGCACTACTGCGAATTCGGAAGATTCTTGTAAGGCTTGTTACAGATAGCAAATATGTTTGGAATAAACAATTGATAGTAATTAAGTAGTAAACACTAACAATTATAACAGAATAAAACTATATTTAAATAGTTATTTACAGGCAACCAAGAAACTTAACTCCAATATCAATAATTATTGTGATTAAATATTAAAACGGAAATGCTCAAATACAGACCAAAATTGAATAGTAATCAAACGAAGATACAATAGTTAATTTTTACCAATCGTGTCAGATAACGAAAAAATAAGAACGAAACATTTCGTATTGAGCAAGGTCTACACTGTCGAGAGTGATACGCATTTCCCCGACCGTTTCAGGAGATACTCCACTTACTAAAATGCTCTTGGACTGTCTTTGAGTATTGGCGAACAAACCACAGTGTAACTATCACGTGCGCAATGCTAGGTATTTGTACTTCAAGTTGCAATAATTATTGAATTTTAAGCTTTATTGACATAATCAATATTGCTGCTTTTAATACGTCAAGAAGACGTGATAGTGACATAAAAACAGCATAACATTCTAAACAACTATAAAACGTGTTATAAAGCTTAACATGGACGTTTTGTGTGAATAATTTAAATTATCAATATTTTTACGATTACGCGAATCATTTGCACGTTAATGCTTTTATCATTTATCCCTAAAACAGAGACAAATACAATAATGGCTATGACACGAAATGATGCCGTATGTAATATATGAAAAGCAGAGTGTTTGATGACTCTGTGTATCTGCCCAGCCTAGTTACTGTTTTCGTGTTCGCACCACTTTTCAACGAATAATGCATAGCTAATAAAAATCATACTTCAATGGTGCATAAGCTGTTTATGTTTACCATTCACGCCGGACACAATACTTGTTTTCTAATAGTTCGGCCTTGCTTTTCGCTAGTCTGTTGTGTGGGCGGTGGTTGTTTTTGTTGGGTGGGACAACTAAGTATCTGATGAACCAAGGCAGAAATAAAGGACGAGGGTTAGTCGACCGCCAAGCCCCCCCCCCCACACACACACCCTTCCCGTCCACCCCACCCATTTAAATCTTGGCCGTCTCAAGGGGACAGTTCTGTTTTGATTCCACTTGGTTGTTTTATGCTTTGTTTGTTGTTATGTCTGTTATTAATATAATATTGTTTGTGATGTCAACGCTAGACCGGTGACCAACTACATGGGAAATGGCTTTTAACATGGCTGTCGTTGGTAATGTATTTGGTGGTGATTGGTTTTGTGTTGTCTTTTCCCCACATAGTGTCTTGGTGGAATCTGGTGGGATTGAAATGTCAGTTCTTGAGAATTTTCCTACTTAATATTTTCATTACCTGAACATTATGACATTTCATATCACGTCATTTTTATTATTAGTGTCTTATTCCTTGAACCAGCCACATGCCAGCCTGACTACCGATTAAAGCACAAAATACAATCACACAATATGCTCCGAATGTATGCTTCATTTAAATATTGTAGGGAGCAATCATTACAAACCTTTAATGGAGCATGTGGATGACGTACTCCATGAACTTGTATACTGACAGGTAATAAGAGCACCACCATTCCGAGTATAACCACTATTGCAGGTCTGTGTTGCTGTTGCACCGACCGTCGCCACACCTGCTCTCGTTAGCGCTACGGCTCCGTTGGCTGGCGCTGGTGGATTCCCGCAGCTTGCTTTGTAGAGGTGTAAAATAAAACGCTCAGAAACAAAAATCTCAACCGATGATTTAAAATTCTAATGCACTTAAGTATGTAACGCGACATCTGATTGGATAACGTCAAAAATTTGCGACGTCATTACATAACGTCGCTTCTCATTGGCTGGCCTCTGGTTTTACGTCGCTGAATGCGTTCGCAATGGGTGCATAGTGGCATACTTTTAAAGTTGAAATGCGAAAAGTGCATTAGAATGTGGATAACTATATTGAAAATTGTCATTTGGGGTAGTAAATTGTCCATTTTATGGTCGCAAACTGCGTTTTACGACCCGCTTACGCGTCGCCGTAAAACGAAATCACCTGACCATAAAACCGACGTTTTACCTCCCTAAATGACAATTTTTCAATACAGTTATCCCCCAAGTCATTACAGCATTAACGCTGTTTTCTGTTTATGTTCATCTGCTTAGCAGCGTATGAGTTTAAAAAGCTGTTCAAGTAAATATGTAGCTCAAGTAAGACATTAAAATTATATGTCTGACATTTATGAAATAAAAAGCAAATGTTGGTCACTTGCAAAATTAACAACCTCAAGGTAACTTGGCTATCGAAACACTTTTGATTTTATTACGCAAACGCTAAAAAAAATGAAACACATTTACTTTCTTACTTATAGTTATAAAGTTTCCTCAGTTGGAAAAATCTTTGTACAGTGTAATATACATTTCGAGAACAGAAAGAGATTAAAAATACAGTATTAACGCACCTTTTTGACATACACAGTGCAATGGCTGAAAACTGATCATAGCTTTTCCAACGTCCAGTATAGGCAGCCATTGTATACGAAGTGCTGGTAAACAATTAGCGGCATTACACCATTGCCTGCCGACATTTGAGCCGCGACACGAGAAAACCAACAATGTGGTTGTGTGCCCAGCGCAGACTCAGATCAGCCTGGGCATCCGCCCAGTCTGATCAGAGTCTTCGCTGTCCGCACGGAGTAGCTGAGACCCTTAGCTACCCTTTGAGCACTTAACGAAGAGTCTGATTGGACTAGGCAGTTGCCCAGGCTGATCTGAGTCTGCGCTGGGCGCACAGCCACATTGTTGGTTTTCTCACGTCGCGGCTCATTTATTGTAACCCAGTAGCTCTATAGATCTAAGCATTGCAGTTATGGCGCTTGGTGTTCTTGGTTAACAGAAAACGTTGTTACAGCAACGCTTAGTCTTCAACGGTAAAATTCTTACTGTCGACAAGCAAGCGTCGGTTACAGTTAGCGGCGTTATAATCTTGTTTTTTTTTCTACTTTATCCCACCTCCTTGGCGGATGGTTCGTTAAAAAAGCCTCAACAAATAAATAGTGCCATTTCTTTAGTAACAGAGAGACTTTTTGTGTCATGCAAGCTGTTATGACACGAAAACATGAGCCGCGACACGAGAAAAGCAACAAAGTGGTTGTGCGCCCAGTACAGATTCAGATCAGCCTGGGCATCCGCCCCGTCTGTTCAGATTCTTTGGTAAGCGCATAAAGGGTAGCTAAGGGTCTAAGCTACCTCCGCGCTGACAGCGAAGACTCTGATCGGACTGGGCGGATGCCCATGCTGATCTAAATCTGCGCTGGGCACAGAACCACTTTGTTGTTTTTTTCGTGTCGCGGCTCAAATAAGCTTTTGTATCTGCTGTTTGATCGCGAGCACACAATACTTTTTTGAAATTTATGGCCTACAGATAAAAAAGATTGGTATTTAGATAGAATTACTATCTACCTATTTAGTTTCTACTACTTTACCTGAGCACAACAGAGACCGATAACCAGCTGCGTTAGTGTCTAGCACAGTGCAGTCATACAATTTACAGAAGGAAAAGTTTGGTTCATATTCTATGAGTTTACATCCCGTCACCTGGTCGCATTTCGTTATGCATTCTGCAATGTTTAGTCCATCGGCGGAGTAAAGAGGGATATCGCCGCAGACTGAAGATGCTTTACAGTTTTCGCAAATAGGACAAGGCGGTCCAACTGAAAATAGAATAGGTCAATATATGTATATCATGTTTTCGAGACTACCAGAAATAAAAGCGTTAATCTCTGTGCATGATCTTGCACTTCCTTTGTAAAATATGAATTATCCTAATCTGAGATTCTATCTCTATGTCTATTCTTTATTTATTAATAATTTTTCTTACTTAAATTGCATGTTTCCGGCAATAAAATATAGAAAGCTGTATTGTCCTGTCAATGATTTCCTGATTTCATAATAAGCTAAAGACTTTATGGCATCTACCCCGCATGCTTCACTTGACATCAGGTTAATGAATAAAGAACTGGACATTAAATCATATACAACTCCCCATCATTCTGTGACCCGAGCATGTCAACACGCCATGATTTAATGTTTATAATGTCTCAAAAGCTCACTAAACCAACAGAACTTATTGCTGCGTCGTTTTTTCTTTACATTTGAAATTACATGTATTCTACAATATGTTCTCCTACATTTATTCATTTATAATCATTACAAATTGTTACAGTTATATAGTTTGAATTCAGGATCATACTTCGAAAGACTGAGTTGTATTTATGTCGGATACAGACACTTTGATTTAAAATTAAAAGTGGGTGCAGGCACACTATGACACAAAGACATAACATTTTAAGCGTATGCGTGGTAAAAACCCTTATCACTCATTTAAGTTTCGATGGTGAAAATCCAACTTATAAGGTTTTAATTCTTTATCATAGGCACTTTAAATATACAAAATTAGTTTTATCCAATTCAACACCGGTCATGTTACCTAAATACATTAAAAACATCCATTATAATATTGCAATATGTTTGACCGAGCATTTTCAGTAACAGATGATTTCATACCCGAAATATCCAACCAATTTAATCACTTTGACTTCATTGTTTTCTTTATGAATATAAAGAGATTGAGGTCACGTGGTCATTAAAGTGAAAAGCTGGTGTTAAAGACCAGGGAAATATAATAATAAAATATTCGAGTTATAAGACTTTTTTCGATATGGAATTTTGCCTGGATGGGAATTAGTATATGTACTTTATGTTTCCGGACGATTAATGGCAAATAAAGGAAAGAAAAAGCGAAAAAACAGCAGTGAAGGCGACTGTGCAAAAAAATCAAAATCAAATAAAGAGGCTAAATCGGGATCGGCGGGGGGGTGAGTGACTCTCGTTTGAATAGCGTTCAATACCTGTATTCATCACCTGTGTTACACGGTGGATTACCTGTAAATATGAACAGTAGCTTTACTGGTAGTGTATTCGGTAGTCCAGCTGGGTCAGCTGCGCTGCTCCAGAATTCACAACAATTATTGAACAATGCGGCACAGTATCCTTTGCAGGCCATGAGTAGCGGGATGGGCCATACCAGCCCACCTGGTCAGTATCAGGGGAGTGTTCCGATAGTTTCACCGATGCCTCCTTTCAACACGGCTAGCGTTATTAATTCACAGCAACCAACTCAACATGTGAATTCGATGCAGCTATCGTCGAGTAGTAGTTATAGCTCAAATGGCGAACTTATGCGATATTTTAATTCAAAATTCGACGAGGTGAACAAACGACTTGATAAACTTGATCTGTTACAAAAGAGAGTTAATGAAATTGACGGAAAAGTGAGTAAGCTGTGGTCTGACCTGGCTCAGCGAGTGACGTCAAATACGGACAATGTTATGCGAATAGGCAATAAAGTCGATTCTACGGAATTTGATCTTGGTAAAACTCGAGAAGACCTGGAGACTCTTCGAACGCAAAATCAAAATTTGAAAGATACTTTAGTCAATATGCAGTCAAAGTCTATGATCAATCACCTTATAATAGATGGACTTGATGAAATTGAAAATGAAACTAATGAGGACACAGAAAAACCTGTGCGAGCTTTCATGTACGAAGATCTAAAACTTACACGAGAGAAGGCGACGGAAATTAAGTTTGACCGAGTGCAGAGAACCGGGGCAAAGCTGCTGAATAGACCTAGAAAAGTTCTGGCTGTGTTCTCTGATACAAGGGACAAAACTCACGTTAAAAGCTTCAGACGAAATTTAGAAACTACAAACAAATTCATGCACGACCAATATCCTCCGGAGGTTGTAGCATATAGAAAAAAGTTGGTTCCATTTCTTAAATTGGCGAAAGATGACGGAAAAGATGCTTACATTAAATATAACAAGCTGATTGTCGATGGACGGGTGTATACAGATGGCACTTATGGCAAAGTTCCTGAGTAGGGATAAGAAGGGGATGGCGTAAACGTTTTGACCTTGAACTGTAACGGACTGTCTGATGAGAAGCGCGAAAGTGAAGAATTTTTTAATATATTGAGTGATAATGATATCGTATTTTTATTGGAAAGTTGGACCAGTAAAAATAGTAAATTAGATTTTGAGGGTTATAAGGTTTATAACTTTTATAGAAAATTTAGACATAGAAGAGCGAAGCGTAGTAGTGGTGGCGTCGTTTTGCTATATAAAGAGAACCTCCATGACGGTATTAAAGTAGTTCGAAATTCATACGATACTATCTTATGGATAAAATTAGATAGAAATTACTTTTCCTTTGAGATTGATATTTATATATGCGGGACTTATATGCGGGGGGAAACGTCTCCAATGTTCAATATCGCTCAGTGTGATTTATTTCAGACTCTAGAAAATGATATTACTTAGTTTGATCAGTTAGGGTCAGTGATTGTTTGTGGTGACTTTAATGGTCGCATAGCAAATAAACTTGACTATATTGACCATGATGTAAATAATCATTCGACTGATAGCAACGCTTATGTTCCTGATATTTCATTGCTTAGAACAGCAATTGATACGATTAGTAATAACCAAGGTGCACAGTTATTGGACTTATGCAAGAGTACTACCTTGCGTATAGCTAATGGCCGACTGGACGGTAATTCAAATTTTACATATTTTTGTAGAACCGGATCAAACGTTATAGATTATTTGTTGCTAAAACAAGACTGTTTTTCGTATATAAATACTTTCGTAGTATGAGAGTTCAACGAGTTTTCGGATCATGCTCCGTTACAATTTTCTTTACATGCCTGTCATTTTGAAACTTGTTTCGAAGAACCTACCGATAAAGAATTTTATAAGCATACTTGGAATCCCGACAATAGAGATGAGTTTCGGAGGAGACTTATATCTTTTTTGCCAGATAAGAATACAGTTTTTGATAATGTTAACAGGCATGATAAGAAAAGTGTTAACGAGGCAGTATATTGATTTGTTCATATCATAAATAATGCTGCGGAGCCGTTATTTAAAAGAAAAGTGACAGAAACGCGTAGTAATATTTTCAAAGAAACAGTTTTTGCTAAATCAAAGTGGTTTGATAACGAATGCAAGGAAAGGAAAATCGAGTATAAAGAAGCGTTAAAGACGTTTAATATGAGAAAAACTGGAGAAAACAGAAAATTTTTGTGTGATAAAAAGAAACTATATAAAGATACGATTCGTCGAAAGAAGCGTCTTTATAGATACAACGAAATGAAGAAAATTGAACTTTTAAAGGGAAAGAGACCTAAAGACTTTTGGAAATTATTTTCAAAAGCTAAAAATAACCCAGGTAAAGAAATTAGTGTTAATGAATTTTTCACATATTTCAAGAACTTGGTAAACGAAATAAACGTTGTTAGAAATGACGAAGCGGAATATTTTTGTGAAAATAATGATTAGATTAGATTAAACATATTTTATTGCATAACATACAAAAGGATCAGACACAAGTTATTACAACATTAGATCGTCTTCTCCTTATCCATTTAACTATACTATTGAAAGGATACAATGGCGAATGATAGACATAATAATACAGACAAAACATAAATCATACATAATTATAACACAAAAAAAACTATGAGAAGAAAATTAGATCTAGTAAGAAATGAAAACAAAAATGCAATGAAATTGATAATTGTGTTTGTTTGAGTGGCTCCAAAACAGCGCAAGCGTCCTCCAATACAGCAGACAAAACGTGCAAGAGTGGAAACAGTACGACACGGTAATCAGCTGAATCTACGTGTGTTCTTAATAAAATGTAAAACTGCAAGTATAATATTTTTGTTACTGTCATAATCTAACATAATATTACCATTTAATAACAAATCCAATGTAACTAGGTAGTTTGGGTTTAACTGTTCTAACAATGTATTTCTTGGTTGTGTGTAAAGAGGACATTCAAAGAAAAAGTGACCGACATTTTCGGTTTGTGCACCGCAACTGCAATTTGAAGAATTTATTATATTGACACTGAATAAATCAGAATTTAAACTACTGCAATTATGCCTCAAACGTGTTAGTAAGATATTATATTTCCTTTCTCCAACGTACAACTAATTTGGCGGTTTCAGATGTTGATTTCTAACATTTGCTTTAAACTGGGATGCAGACAAGCTGTTTCGAATATGTAGTGGTAAATCGTTCCAAAGTTTTAAAGTCGACGGAAAAAACGAACTTTCAAATGAACACAATCTAGAAAATGGAATTTCGAAATTTAACTTATTTCTTAAATTATAATTGCTAACTGCAATGACCGTGTTTGCAAGTAAGTCACTTAAATAACTGGGCGCTTCGTTGTTGACTATTCTGTACATAAGTACTAACTTTTTATTTTTTCTTCTTTCGTCGAGTTTTTCCCAACCGGTTTCGAAATATAGAGAATTTAAGGACGCAAAGATGGGAAGACCTGTTATAATACGAGCTGCATGTAGCTGAACTTTTTCTACCCTATTGGAGTCAGTAGCGCTACATCCATCCCAAACTTCAGATGCATATTCTAATAGCGGTCTAATGTACGTTAGATATAATCTGTTAAGAGTTTCTTTCGATAGTTTATATTTAAGTTTTCTTAGAAATCCTATTTGCTTTGATGCAGAATCGATTATTAAGTCTATATGTTTGGTCCATTTATTGTTCGATGATAAAACTACTCCTAAATGTTTATGAGCATCAACAATTTTAAGAATATTTGTATCGAATTTAAGTTCTAAATTATAATCATTAAATATGTTTGAAATAAGCAAAACTTCTGTTTTTTGAGGATGAAAAGTTATTAACCACTTAGTTGCCCAATCTTTCAAAATAGTCAAATCATTATTAACAACTGTCTCGGTTTCAGCTAAATTAGTTGAGGAGAAGCTAAGGGAAGTATCATCCGCGAATAAACGTGCCATACCGGATAAGTTATCAGTTATATCATTAATATAAATCAAAAATAAGAACGGACCCAAAACTGACCCTTGCGGGACGCCAGCTGAAATATTTTTCTCAGACGAGTATACCCCATTAATGAACACCTTTTGATGCCTGTTTGATAAATAATCTTTTAACCATAATAGAAGGTTGCCGATAATACCATACTTTTCTAATTTTAAAATTAAAAAAATAAAATTAGAAATAATGATTTCGACAAGAACGACCCCATATATGAAGAACTAGACTCTGTTATTACTCCGTCGGAAGTGGAGGCGTGCATTAAGTCTCTTAAACATGGAAAAGCATGTGGAGTAGATGACTTGCTTAACGAATATTTCCTGGAAGCTTGACTGAACTGTTTAATCTGTTATTGGATAAGGCTGTTTTCCGGAGTCTTGGGCGGACGGTATCATTATTCCTTTGTTTAAGAAAGGAAGTGCTGAAGACGTTAGAAATTTCCGGGGGTATTACCCTAGTTAGTTGTTTATCAAAACTGTTTACAGCTGTATTAAATCATAGAATAATGACATGGTGCGACAAAAATAGTAAAATATCCGACGCTCAATTCGGTTTTCGGAAAGGATTTTCTACGGTGGACGCTATATTTACCCTGCATAGTTTAGTAGAAAATATGATAAATAACAATAAGCGTTTTATTGTGCATTTGTCGACATGAAAAAAGCGTTTGACTCTATATACAGAAATGCATTGTGGCTGAAACTTTTCAAACTCGGAATAAACGGTAAACTGCTTCGAATAATGCGAAGTATGTATGAAAAGGTTAAATGTTGCGTTCGACACTGTAGTGTATATTCGGACTTTTTCGAAGTCGGTATAGGGCTAAAACAAGGAGAGACTATGTCGCCAATTCTGTTTTCCTTATTCGTTGAGGACCTTGAACTCTACAAGGGTTGATCCAGAAGTAATGTCACTGTGTCCATTGCGCGCTTATTCATCGTAGCACTATTATAAAAATTATATCAAGCTACACTGTAATTCAGTTCTGATTTACAGAATAAATATAAAGTTCGAATCTTTTTCCTTTCCAAATATATACACGTTCAAAGTATGCCACCGACGCCATCGCGCCGCACGTTAGAATAACGTTAATTACATGAACATAAGTTTCAAAGGCAATCACAAATCAAAATCAAAATAACGCGCCAAATCAGATGAAAATTTGATACGATGACCAAATATATTTCTGCCGCCCATTGTTGAAATTTTAATAGCGTCACTGCAGTTTGAAATTCGCTAGCTAGTGCTAATGCTTATTACTGCCGAGAGTAAAAATGTAGATTTCTGACAAACGTGTCAGCGGATATATATGCGGTTTTGCCTCAAATTTGGAATATGACCATTACAGCCTCTAGAGCTGTTTATTAGACATGTGGTGATATAACAAATATTATCAGGCTTATGACAAGGTGCAATCAGCGCGATACGAGTGCAGTTGGGTCCCTAGAGGCTAGTCCGAAAACGGAAGACCTTTATGTACAATTTCAACAAATAACGTCACTGTTGTTCTGATCCCATATATGAAGAACGATTCCTGCAATTCCAATATAATGTTAATTCTTAAACCTGAGCCGCGGGGCTGTTCAAGTAATATTAAAAGAAGAGATAAACATGGGTGAACAGACATTAGTGCTTTGCTGGAACAACGAATATGCTATTTTGGACATGACACAGTATCGAAACTTCGTCTGGTGCGTCAACGACGTCATTGACGTGCGGCGCGTTTCGTTACCATGTCTTCTGTCTATCTCAATACCTCAGTTACTTTGCACTGCATTTTTATGATATTCTCAGATCATAATGCAAATAGATTAAGGTACTTGGATACGAAATTTTGTTGCTCTCTCGTTATTTTACACGATTTTATAGCTGCAGTGACATAACTTCTGGATCAACCCTCGTATTTACAATCAAAACAAGACAGTGGCATAACTATAGACGACATCAATTTGATATTGTTGTTTTTTACCGATGATATGGCGATCTTAAGTAACTCGCCAGAAGACTTACAAAACACTCTTTATAATTTGCAACAGTATTGTTCGGCGTGGGGACTCGAAGTTAACACGACAAAGACTAAAATAATCGTTTTCAGACGAAGAGGCGGTCAATTTCAAAATGAACATTGGAGTTACAATGATTCTGAGTTAGAAGTTGTAAATGACTTTAATTATCTTGGTGTAGTCTTTAACTATACTGGGTCTTTTAATTTAAACCAACAGTACCTTTCGGGCAAAGCTCTAAAGGCGATGGGCGTGTTGTTACAAAATGTTCGACGGTACGACTTTACACCTAAGACCTTGTGTCAATTATTTGATGTTTTTGTATTTTGTAGCATCAATATTAAACTACTCATGTGAAGTATGGGGCAATACAAAATCTAAACAACTAGAAAGAATACATCTTAAATACTGTAAAAAGATATTAAATGTGAAGCTATCAACTAGTAACGCCGGCGTATACGGCGAACTGGGAAGATATCCACTATATATTGTTAGATTGCAGCGAGTTATAAAATATTGGTTTAAACTGATTCACACAGAAAACTGTGTTCTGCAAATGGCTTATGCAGTGTCACTGAAAGACTGTAGTGAAGGTAAACACAACTGGTCATATAATGTGAAAAATATATTATATAGTCATGGTTTTAGCTATGTTTGGGACAATTCATAGTCAGTGAGTCCAAACGCATTTTCACGTATGTTTAAAGAACGAATTAAGGACAATTTTATACAACAATGGAAATCAGATATTGAAGTTAGCAATGTGTTAACATTTTACAAGCATTTTAAAGATAGCCTGGATTATGAAAATTACCTGAGTTATTCAAAATATAGAAAATTCAGGAATGTTATGACACAACTACGATTATCATCTCATCCTTTGAGAATAGAGACAGGGAGATACGTTCAAAATCGGATAGAAAGAAATGAGAGAAAGTGTCAGATATGCAATACAGACGATATCGAAGATGAATATCATTTCGTGCTAATCTGTACAGCTTATACAGACTTAAGATTGAAATATATTTCACGGTATTATCGAAACCATCCCTCGGTTTACAAATTTATTCAATTATTGAACACGGATACGGCAAAAGAAATTAACAATTTATCATATTATCTGTACCATGCATTTCAAGTGCGTAATAGAATAATACAGAATTAATGGATTAGTAGTTTACTTCTGATGGTCGTTGTGTACGTGGCTGGCGGTTGCATACACAACGATCACCAGTTGTTGTTTTTTGCATAATCAGTGATTGTGCACAATAAAATCCATCCTCTTGGCATATTTCATATGCTCTTGTATATACATTTGCTATGTTTCTCTTTTGACCACAGTTGTATGCTAAATAAGTTGTAGACAAAGAACTGTATAGTTCAAGTCTGAATAAAATTTCTGTTCTGTTCTGTTCTGTTCTATAATATTGGTCAAGTTAAACATTTACGCCCTTGTTTGTAAGTATACAAAAATAAATTTCATGAAATATTTACACAGAAAATCCGGAATGTCCCAGGTTTACCTTTGACTAGATATGAAAAGCAAATTTTGTGGAAATTATTTTACACGAAAAACTAAAACGAATTTTGTAGATTTAGCTCTGACACCACAAGCGCGTGCACGAATCTGAAAACTATCTAGTATATGGCCGTAAGGCGTTGTATTGACTTTCCTATTGGCTCGAAACTATATTTCAACAAGTATTAGCTGTCACAAAGAGCTTGGGTCTACGCTTAGCACACACTAATTTGTGAAGTCATTGAATTTGCACTTTGGTCAAATCGCACCTCTTTCAAACCCAAGTCAATCTTCACCTCAGTCTTGCCGCAGGTTTTAATCTTAGACTAGTAGATTTCCGGTTGGTTTTCTAAACATATAATTGCATGTTATTATCCTAAGCCAATCAGCTAGCAGGTTTTGTCACTAAATAGAAGTAACCTGTGATTAAAAATGTTCGGCACTTAGTGACACTACTACACCTTGTCCATTTCGATCCTTTTCTTGTATTTCCGAACCTGATCAAACCTGCGCAAAATAACACTTATGACCAGTCATTGCGACCGGATCATGATCCGGTCGCATTCTATAGTAATCAGTCACAAGTTTAGCTTTTGAAAAAGCTTCAGTGGTTATCCCTTAGCAACGAATCTGCAGGATGCAAGTAGTAAAGTAGAAATTTGGCAGCGGTACAAGTTAATTTTATTGTATTCTTGGACTCTGTTGAAGCTGTAGGTAAAGGGCGAGTTTGACAGCTTTTTCCTTATGTTTAGGTGATTGCTTGTCACAGGTGAGCTTCAGTGTTATTAACTTTTGCTAGGTGTCCTGTACTGTTTAGTGACAGCTCTTCCTAAGTGGACTGTACTCTCTGGTAATTGCTTGTATTAGGTGAGATGCCTGTATTATGTGAGACGAAGTATCAGGACAAGTTTTACAGCTCATGCCTCAGCGATGCTGGGAGGGACCCTGCAGCTGGGTGCGCAAAAATATGGGAACTAATACCGGGAAATAGTGGGACCCGCATTTAGCGTAACGAAACGGCGCAAAATCGAGAACAACTTGTTATTGATCTGTAACCTTAAGTGACAACTCTTGGAAGCTGTACTGAACTCTCGGCTAATTGCTTGTATAGGGCGAGATAACGTGTTCAAGATAAGCTATAAAGATCATGCATTTAGGATGCTGGCGAGAATCTTGCAGTAGGGTGCGCCAAATGTAGAAGTACCGGGAAATAGTGGGACCCTATTTCAGCAAAAGGAAACGGCGTACAATCGAGTACGAATTCCTAACTTAATGCAGTTGGGATAACCAAAAATGATGGAGTTATAAGATAAACGAACACACTCAAAGGGAGCTTATCAGTGATGTCAGGAATCCAATACCTATAAATACCGGAACACCAGTAAATCTGCCTTCATAAGAAGCACCGCTTACAAGATCGTGCCGTTATGCTATACACCAACAAGCCTTAGTTGCGTGTATGACGCAGAATGGAAACAGCAACTGGAGACTGGTATATAGGGTGACTGGGAAAAGCGATCACCTCTGATTCCAAATATTCTAATTGGGTGCCGAGTTGATTAGCAACGACTTCACACGTTAACAAGTGCTTCTCCTCCTGGAAGAGGTAAGCGATGAGACATTTCTAATTACAAGCACGCGCGGTGCAAAATTAATAAACAAAAATTGCACGCATTTATACGTGGGTCTCCTCCTGGAAAAAGAGTGACCTACAAACACGAACGAATGGACATGCAAATGGTTATAGCAGGTAAATTTATTTGGGCTCCGCATATCTCAGAGGTCACATCAAAGACAATTAGGACTAGAAATTTTGCGACGCGATTTATCCTTTGCACTTAGGTAAACAAAGGCTGCTGCATACGCAACATTGGTTAAAAGCTTAATTGAAGTACATCATCTATTTGACATCCTCATTTTAAAGCCAGACTCAGCAGGGTGAGAGGGTCTAGAGATCCGCCTAGGATCTGTAGGCGATGGCGTAATGCTGCGTTTTCACTATGTTCCCGAGGGCCACGGCAATCACATTTCAGGCCACCATAGACAAAAGGGATGAACGTGAGACAACGCAGGGGGACGGACTGGGCAAACGTAACAGGCCGTTATTGCTGTTGATGCCGGGCCAGATTTTTTAAACTGTGAAAAAATTTGCCACGGCAGTCCAGGTGCGGATGAGAAACCTAATAGACCGTAGTAAAACGGGATGAACGCAATAAAACGTGACAGTACGTTACAGACCGTAATAAAACTTGGAGGGGGTTCGTAGTGGGACAGGAAACATACGTATTCTCCGGCACCTGATGGTCCTTTCAAGTTCCTGCCACGTCTTGCTGCGTTTAGTGTGCGTTTTGTCACGGTTGCTTCACGGTTGCTGTGCGTTTTGTCCCGTTTTACCACGTTTTGTCACGGTTTTCACGGCAAGCTAAGGCGTATATTAGCCGTTTCGTTGCGTTAAATCACGACGCGTCTCGGCTTGTGACGGTTTATAGGCCGCCATTCTACGGAAGGTTGCGTTATACTACGGTCTAACACGGCGGGCGCGGTCTGGGAGATAGTGTAAAAAAACGAGCCCGGCAGGGGCGCTTTATTCGACTCTGAACAGTCATTGACACATTACTGTATCTACAATACGAACAGAGAAGACCAAACTGTTAAGAATGAAGGCCAAACTATGCCACCGAAGAAGCCAGGACGTAGGAAGCTTCCCCCTCCACACACACACAGCTCCCGTCCTGCATCACCATTACCAGCAACGGAGCCTGGATGTCCTCGCCCTTCAGCGCTGCCAGATGAAGTCGAGCGTGCTACTGACCCAGTCCCTGGACTGGATGTATGCACCCAGTAAACATGCAAAAACATAATCTTCTTCATCTTGGGTAGTCACGATGGTTCGTCGAATTCTCAATTAGTCCGCTATGCTAGGGCTTGTTTCAAATATCAAGGCTTTGTTGAAAGAGGGAAGCTACTTACTCAGAAACTGTTGAAGCAGGGTTATCATAAAACAAAGCTTGTGTCGACAGTTAAAAAGTTTTATTGGAGACACTATGACCTTGTTGATCCCTTCGATGTGGCCGTTTCTAAACTAATCTCCGATTTGATGGCTTCAGCCGAAGCTTAGTTAAGCTTTCAAATACCGGACTTTAATTTTCACTGACTTTTTCCACAGATACATAGATATGGCGGTTGTATTATAATAGGCCGGTGATGTTTACTACCCCGCGGGCACCTGATCACACCTCTGTTTTTGGGTCCATGTCTTTGTATCTAAAATATTCCGGAATTGTCTATGTTTAACTGACCTACGAGTTCAGACTTATGATTTGGGTACTTTGACCACTATCATCAAGATACAATGATT
Organism: Ctena decussata; assembly: GCA_963989385.1. Classification (NCBI taxonomy): domain Eukaryota; kingdom Metazoa; phylum Mollusca; class Bivalvia; order Lucinida; family Lucinidae; genus Ctena; species Ctena decussata. The sequence continues at coordinate 21,808,922 of OZ022510.1, read as the reverse complement.
CCTGTTGCTTGGGAGCTCTTCTTTTTACACCGTGGGCACAGACGTATTCCAAAACTGCCCGGAGTTGCCGTTTCGTCCGTAGAAACCTTGACAGAACATTAAAAACGCGTCAGACCTTGATCAGAGCGTGAGAAACGGGAGGGACCCACCAGAACATGACAGGCCTGGAGGGAACGTACTGGTATACGTGGTAGACCGCAGGCCGAACCGTAGTGCACCTTTGAGCAGCTCGTTTCCCCCTCCACAGTCCATCACGGATACCGTGATAGACCGTAAGAAAACTTAGCAGGACCTAACAAAACTTGAATACGGAGGAAAAATGGCCAAAATCCCACGGCGCACTACGTTTTGCGCAAACGGGGCTGCCGTGGCCGCCGGGAAAATTATGTAAACGTAGCATTACACAACTAAGGATGATGTGCTCGATGAGCTGGAGTAGCAATCCCTGGAAGTTCGTAGGGAGAAGACCTATTTAAGATAACCGGTGCCGTGTATCATGACACGGATAAATGTCTTACCCAAGATACATGATTGACGAAAATTAGAGCACCATACAGCTCTTAATATCGTAGATACCAGGTCTATAGGGATGTCCCAAAGAATTCATTTTCCGCATGACAATTCTGCAGTAGAAGTAGTGGTATGGCTAAATACCGTATAATGGGAAATTTTCGCGTCGCCTAATTTTCGCGGAATTTCACGGTCGGTAGCGATCCGCGAAAATTAAACTCCGCGAAATATTTGCTAAGTTTATACAAAATAGTAATAGGAAATTCAATCTTTCAAACATATGGTTTGTGGTTTTCAAAGCGCCCTACAGACCTTAAGAGTAGGTAGCTATAGAGCTATTATTTTCGGCGCAATAATGTGAGCTGCTAATTAGCAGATTATGTTAGCTGCTAATTAGCAGATAATTAAAATTTGAACAGACTGTCACTTTTTTCGCTTGATTAACAGACACTTGTACCTGATTATGCAAGTACAGTTGAATAACTTTTAACTGTCTGTGAGTTCTGTTTACTTTTATCCTGAACAATGGCCATTCTATCAGCGGCTGGCATATTTCAGTTGACAGTTTCTGTGTACTAAACACTGATTTGTACAAATGTCTATCTTACGGTCTTTTTTTTTTTTTGGGGGGGGGGGGGGGGGGGGGGGGCGGGGCGTTGTAAAAAAGGGATGGATATCTTCCCAAACCCAAAAGGAGCCGATGCTATGTAAACAAATGTGTTCATAACAAAGTGATTACAGTTGGATTACGTTTCTCTCTCCTTGTACATCTTGATTTTTCAGTCAGGCCAATATTTATAGGACACATACAATTTTTATTTTCGTGGATCTTCACATCCGCGAAAATTAAAAACCGCGAATATAAATCTTCATGTTTTTGGGGCAAATCCGCGAAACTTTGGCGACGCGAAAATTTTCCATTATACGGTAGTAGTATGGCAAAATAGTAGTATGACAAAAAAAAAATACAATCTCCCAATAAGAAAAGCTAAACGGTCGCCAGCTTTTTAAGACAGCTAATACTTGTTAAATAATAACATTCAATCAGTCATGACCTTTTCTAAAACTGCTTCCGGAGCAAAAGCTATTCCCTACATTGTCCACGCCAATGGGCGTGGACAATTAAAATATACAGAAAATATAAGCGTAACTGTGCCGAATTTAGTGCGACAGACGTACGTGTCTGTATTTGAATTTTTCAGTGTCGTTAAACCCAAAAATTTGAAAGAAAAACGGTGATGTGCAGGTCCCGACATGCAACGAGCAGCCCCTTCCGAGCCGCACTTGATGACGCTTGCTGCGAGACACAGTAGCTGCAGATATCAGACGATAAACAGAAGGACTTTTTTAAACTTTTATAATGGATTTAGATACGAATTTATATTATCTAACAGAATTAGTGAAATTGTTTATTTTGGAGATGGCGAAAAAAACCGGGATAATACTTTTAAGGTTGTCACCACCTTTATAAACGTTGTTCACACTACATATGCGTAGGAGTGGGTAAAAATAGAGCTTGTAAGATAAAAAAAGGTTAGACAGCATAATTACACGCTTATATCGTACAAGCTACTCTAAGAATTATTTAAATAGTAAACAAAATGATTGTTTACCACTTTTATCAATTTATATTTACACTTGCAACTGACTCCATATAGGTAAACCTATAAGGGCAACTGACGACGGCTTTTTAACGTAATGGCCTAACAAATTGTTACTAACTTTTCTTTGACCCATAGGCTGCATATTTCTACACTAAATTACCATGAAAACTGCAGAGAAATGTCTAAAAATAAACTGTAAATATAAGAATAAAAATAAGATTTTTCAGCGTTCATCGTGTGAAGATGCCAGTTGTTGTCGCTAAAATTCTACAAGAAGCGCTTCGCACTTCATAGAATTTTAGATCCGCCCAATGCTTTCATCATACGATGAACGCTGAAAAATCAAATTTCAATTCTCAAATAATGAAAGATGAAATTCTCCGAGAGTGTATTGATATGCATAAAACAGTAGTTATCCAAATTATATCAAATAACAACATTGATTATTACCTCCATTTGAAATCATCATCCATATTAACACGTAAAACAAAATAATTATCACTCTATTTTTCATGATCATGCCGTAATGTCCGTATAAGTGATTTGTACATTACTTGTCAAACTCTTGTATGCGAAAGGAAAGGTCAAAATCGCTTAACACACCTGCTGCTTTTTCAGCTTGTTCAGGAAGCCAACCTTTTTTATTGAACCAAAATATTGTTATTGTGAGCGCATTAGGCACATATACTTTGTCTTTTCATCTTTCGACAGTGACATATCCAGCAAGGTCATACTGTAATTAGCAGTCAAACATTAATAGATAGTTTCGAGAAATTTGAAAAGATTCGACCATTTTTTTTTTCTTTGAAGACGTAATAATTATTTCAGTTCACTGTACTTTTGATCCCTTCTTTTGACGGACATGGCTAGTAGTATAAAGGTGTAAGAGCACACATATTTACAAACTAACAATGTTCAAGCAGGCTGAAAATTTGCTCTTGTGAGGTATGCAAACTGTGCTTTAGCTTAATTAGATGAAACTACCATGTCCGTGTACTCGTTTTTTCCCATAAATAAGACTTAAAATTCGCGTTCATATTGCGCGTGTGTTGTACCTAAATGCCAGTGAAGTCGGAGGCTCGCAATTCAACTTATTAGGCTGACCACTTGTCATTCGCGAATTATGAAACAATACTATAGCTCAACTTTGTTATAAAAAAGAATCATTTTTTTATTCCCGCTGCTCTTCTAGTGTAATATGTATCGTGAAGTATCGCTCACGCTTCTTACTACAGTTTTGTCATTGTACGAGGGTCATTCAAGAAGTCTTGCAAACGCCGTCATAACTGTTAATTGAACTAGGGTTATCAAAGGACCTCTGACAGTTTCAGTGCAAATTTGCCAATTTTTCGATAAATTACTACAGGTTCCATGTGACATCAGAGTTGATGATTTTAACATGTAGGCTTATGCATTATAAAGAAATTTTTATATTAAGTTTGAAAAAATATCACGTCTGCAGACTAACTCTCACTAACTATCTCAAGGGGGAAAGGTGGAATTTTCGGCCATCCAAAATACATCAAATTTTAAAATTTTCCTTTTTTACTGAATTTCATTTTGTAAAACACGCTTAAAATAAACTAAATACTACAACTGCATACAGCATGCCACTATGTGTAAATAAAAAGTATGCCAGCCTTATCATAAGACGCAGAGGGTCTAATTACCCCACCCAGTCATCCATTTTTCAGCTGTAGACTATCATTTCACCCGTGCCTCAGCTTGCCACTCACATATAATGTGTATATTGACAGAACACACATACATGCAAAGTGGCTAGCTGAGGCACGGGGGTGGGGGTGAGGGAAGTATCATTTTAAACCTTTTTCTATTTTCCATACATTCGATTATAGAATCTTGTTTTTCACACCACACCAAAAATCTCAGTCTGGGTGCTTAATAACCGAAAAATTAGTTTTATGCCAATTGAAGGGAGTTCCGAGAAATACATTTCAGTGAAAATTTTGAAGTATACCAAAAGTTCATTTTTGACCACTTTTATAGGCAAATTAACATTACAACTGTCAGAGGTCCTTTTACCATAAAACAGCTCACGTATACATTACAAATATTTGCTACAAATCATACATATTCAATGTAACAAACCTTTTTCTGAACCTAGAAGGTTTTGAATGCAAAGGTGTAAGCGATTCCGGTGTGAAACTGCACACACACGACGCTTTTGACAAGAAGCAAGGTGAAGAAGTTCCAAACATTTATGTTTACTTTTCTTTCAAATTACAAGAATTCATGTTCTAAAATAAGTCAGTTATATTTAAGAGCTCAAATAAGAGAAAGTTAACATTTTACATTATCAAACAAATGTGGTTGCTAGTCAACAAAACAATAATAAAATTTACCAAATTTCTTGTTTTGAATGTTTGTCTATAGTTTTTGAAGGCTGCAAAAGATTTTAAACAAGGCTCGCAGCCAACATTTGTTTTATTTTTTACATTTTAGCATCTCGCGACTACTTTTTAGTAACAAATAAATGTCATTTTAGGAAACACTTCATCTGCTGTGAACACATATTATTTAGATACTCATTCTATGATATCGGCGTTGCCCCAAAATATGGTGTTCTACTTAGAACAATAATAATATCTTGCCTAATTGCAATATCTTGGGTATAATTTTACGTATCGCCGAAGTAGTAGTTTTTCAATTCTCATATCGACGTTGCCCCCGCACCTCAGCGGAACGAATCCATAGCCACAGTAACGGGGCGCCGAGCGTCCGTCCATTTACGTATCGCCAAGCAAAGCTCAGATACTTATACGCGTTCTGAACTAAGCTAAAGGATCCTAAACAGACGACTAGAAGACAGCGCCGCACTCGTAATGTTAATATTCTTCAGTTGTCTAGCAACGGCATTTGCAAGTTTATGACGTTTGTGGAAACTGTCGACTAGAAAGAAAGAATTATGCAATGGACTATTGTGGACTACTTGATTCCTTTTTGATTATCATTTGGCTGACACTTAGGCGTTGCAAGACTTATTGGATTACCCTCGTACATTGTAAATGACCGCAATTAGCCAACCTCAAATATATAGAACAACTTTTAAGCGCACTTAAACAGGTTATGAAAAATGACTTGCTTTTGATATCACTAACCTGAATTAATGGCAAAATACAATCAATTGTGCCGCAGATGTTGACACTGCATCGTTCGACGGGGTATCAGAAAAGGATAATGTATTTTGTGGAGCCATTTTTTTTAAATAAAACTAGGTTCCACCTTTTATGACTGTATACAAGCACATCCACCCAGATTGTATTACCAATCATGGAGGATCAGTGTTTTTTCGTTTTGCGTCTGCTTTGAAATTCGACCTCCTTGTTTTGCCAGAGCTCAGCCGCCAAACCCAACTGGATAGTTCACGGCCAGATTCCAAGATCTATCTATTTGTATAGGCAACACCTTCAGCACTGTTGTAACAAAACAAAAACAACTGCGAGGCATCTGCAATATATAATGCACCTAGTCAGTCATATGTCGTGCTCTATCACTAATACTTTATCTCAGGGTTGTTTGCAATCACTTTTCAGTATTCCTGTCCCTTGATTCTTTTAATAGATGTTGATGCTGTTTTTGATTAGAGTAGTTGAATGGCCACCTGTTTGGGAAGAGCTGCTCATTCGGTTTATCGTGCGTGTCTTTCGAGAACTTGTGTCAATTTTTCCGTGTGTGTATATGCTTCTTTCCCTGATGGTTTTGAGGACGGCATATTGGATTTATTTGTATTAATTCCTGATCATTTCCTATATTTTGACTTTAAATGGTTTTAAGCTTTTTATTCAATTAAGCCGGGGTTTCCATGTACGAAACGATTCGATACGTAATGATTGTATGTACTAAAAAAATAGCATCACATAGACATTTATCTCGTAAATAATGATAGCAAAACATGTAAAGGGAACTGGAGGTAAACATGAAGGTTCCATTTCTCATTTTCTTTATTCTAACACTCCTGTGAAATTAATAAACATGTAGACGTAATGTGTTCTCCTTCGCAAAAGGTGCTTTGTTCACGCACTATAAACAAACTGTATTTGATTTTGGTATATTAGATGGCTCTTAATTTATTACATTGAGTATATGTATCGGAAGGTATGCTTGAAAACGTATACCCATGATTTCTCTCTTTGTTGTCATGTAATGAGAAGAAGTAATAATTTTAGAAAGCAAATAGATATATTGGTACATGTAAATACTAAAATAGAAAAGATAAGTAAACTAAATTTACGTTTTGGTTATTAGGTAAGTAATATTTGAAATAATGGAACCAATCTATGTTCTGAAATAAAGCATCTAAAAATACAAAAAGAAAATAAATCACAATATATACCTGAAACTAGTCAAAAACTAAGAAACATGTTTAGCAATACTACTTGAATAGATATTCAGGCAATGTAGGTGTGTTTGACACAGTCAATTTATTTTTATTGTAATTTTAGTGCGACTTTGCATAGCTAAGGTGTGCTTATGCAATACTCTTCGCGTGCCCCCGGGTGCGCGTTATCATGCGCGTGCTGCCTTGTAAAAGTGTTTACCTTGAATTTAGCTCAGTGTCTAAATAATCGCAAGGACACGACTCTTCAAACTTGCTCTATAGATACCTTTTGGAATTATCTACTGCAAGACGCGAAACATATCGGGTTATAGGCTAACATTCACGGTTGCTTGAACATAGAAAAAAATCCTTGTTGCGTTAAGCTCAGTTTCTATGGTGCGCGTGCGTGTGTGCGTGCGGCTTTATAAAACCATTCACCTGTTGCGTTTAGCTCAGTGTCTAAGTAACCGCATGGGCTGGAGTCTCCAAACTAACTTGCTCCATAGTTACGTCTGGGAAAGATCTACAGTAAGAAGCGTTCCAATCGGGCAATGACCTATAGTTCACGATTTATTTATCATAGATAGAAATATTCACCTGTTTGCGCTAATCTCAGTTTCGAAGTAACCGCAAGGGTTAGAGTTTTCAAACCTGCAACAAAGATACATATGGGGATGATCTACTGAAACAAGCGATGTTTATCGTGCCGTTAGCTATATTTCTCGTTAGCTATATTGAACATAAAAGAAATAGTCGTATATTTCGTTCGACTAAATTTCTAAGTAACCGCAAACGCTAAGGTCTTCAAACTTGCTTCATAGATACTAGTACATCTGGGGAAGACCTGTTGAAAGCAGAGATGCAAACTGGGTTATGACCTATATTTTACGATTGATTGATCAAATAAAATATATTCACCTGTAGCGTTTAATAGCTCAGTTTCTAAGTAACTGCAAGGGATAGGGTCTTCAAACTTGCACTCTAGATACGTCTGGGTATGATCTACTAAAAGCAGTGACGCATATAGGGTAATGACCTAGGTTTATAGAACATAGAAAAATATTCATCTGTTGTGTTTGGCTACGTTTCTAAGTAAGCACAATGGCTGGATTCGTTAAACTTGTCCATTGATACATCTGGGGAAACCCTACCCAAAATTTAACCTCAAACTAACAGTAGGTCACAGTGACCTATATTGCATGGTCCAGTTATTTTGCCTTGTATATTGAAAAAAAATTGATGTAGGAACTTGATTGCTTGGGATAATGACTCAGTATGACCAAAATTTGACTCAAACTTACAGCAGGTCACATATGTTTTTCATGATCCCGTGATTTCGCTTTTTACATGAAAACTATTTGATGTACGAACATGATTGCTTTGGATAATGACTCAGTATGACCGGATGTTTGACCTGAAACTAACAGGTTACAATGACCTTAATTTCATGGTCTAGTGATTTTGTCACATGACTGGAAGACTATTTGATGCACAAACATGATATCTACTGATAATGACACAGTATGACAAAATGTTTGACCTCAAAGTAATGGTAGGTGACAGAGGTCTATATTTCATGGTCCAGTGATTTTGCCTTTTATCTTGAAGCATGTTTGATGTATGTACATGGTAGTTTGGGATAATGACTGAGTATGACCCAACGTTTGACCTAAAACTAACTGTTGGACACGTTGACCTATATTGCTTGGTCCAACAATTAAGCCTTATATCTTGAAGAGTATTTGATGTGCGGACATGGTTGCTTGGGATTTTGTCACTGCAGTTAATCCCATTTGACTTGGCCATATTAAACTTGCTTTTGTCAAAGTCAAGCTCCCGCAAGGTCACGCTTTATTTTCTTCTGACATTGCTTGTTTTATCAGCATTATTGTTATCACCATTACAAGTTTACCGTTTCGACAAACAGCACTTAATGTGTGTTGTTACGGTGTCTAAAGGATGAGCAGTTACACACTACATTGGATAAAACCAAACTTTTATCTAAAATTTGGACGTACAGAAACCTAGAGGCCAACGGACCTTTTGTTCAATTCTAAAAGTATAAAGCTATTCTTCAGTATGCCTATTAATACATTTAATACGTATGGTGTGAAAATATATATCACTTAATAAGCATTAAATAGCAGGCGACAGATTGTTTTTGTTTGTTTTTTTCTATCAAATTTTAAACTGAATGAAAATCATGGTGAACTTTACTTTGTCATTCAAAATTATCAATGATTTTTATTTTGGAAGAGAGAAAAAGCAACGCAAGGACCAGAAATCAAATCATGATAATTTATTCGCTGCTACTTGTCAATGATCGGACATTTGCTGTAATATGAACAGAAATGCAAAACATATAGAATATATCCTGTTTGAACGGACAGTTTCAAAAAAAGAACTTACGTTTTTTTGCAGTCTGATAACAGTCTTCTTTGCACGAATAAACATGCATATCGTAACAGTAAAGCGTATACTATGCAGCCTTTTGTAGCAGAGGTATGCTATTATGCATATGCAAGGTGAATATAACATAAGGTCATAGCAAACAGTACACATACCAATGTCGCAATAGAAAGGACGCAACTGGTCCATGTAGCACACTATATATCATACTGTACATTAGATAGTAAACCTTTTTTATGTGCGCATAACAAAACTGAGCCACATCATTTGATTTCCAACAATGTGGCATTGGTGACAAGCAAAGGCTCTGACCAGACTGCACATAAGTGCAGTCTGATCTGAGCCTTTGCTTGTCACTTCAGCAATCTGGGCAAGTTGCCCAAGCCATATAGTCAGCAACCAGGTCTCTGGTTACCCTCTGTGACTGAGAAGGAAGATCTGAGTATCACATGACAAAATTGCCACATTGTTGGAAATCACATGATGTGGCTCAACTGTAACACATTTCATAGCAAATGCCGTAATGGCTGCAGAATACTGAAATGACAGGAAAAAGTAGAGTCCCATGGAGAAATAAAAATGTATGATTCCTGTCCAGGTGATTCGTACGCATTATAGGGTATTATAGTCTGTCAATAACTATACGAGTCTGACTTGGAGGTTATTACTTGTAAAGTGTCGCGCTGCTTTTCTATTACATCTATTCTGTACTTCCTCTTATTGAAACAACTGGAAGTATTTTATTGCATAAAAAAACAGTGCCGTATGGTATTAACAGCCGTGCATCAACCAGCATAAAGCCGTGTATCAAT